>JAINUF010000085.1:0-46083 GCA_029718625.1 Synaphobranchus kaupii | reverse complement strand
AAACCCCTCCGGAGAGGAGCTGATCCTGATTGGCTAAGGACCAGAAGTCAGTACCTCCTAACCCCCCCCGCCCCTTCCCCAACCCCATATCACCTTCTAATCCCTCCAATCCCTGATCACAAATTGAAATCCGTCATCATAGGGAGACTGAAATAGACGGGGCCACAAACCTGCTTAATGGACTGTGAGAGCAGAGACTGGCCTTGACTAAACCCTAGGAGGGTTGCAGGTTTAAAGCACAGGTAGTATTGTACTTGCTGTTTATTTAGCCAAGATCCCTGGTCTAGTTGCTTTAGGTAAATACACAGCTGTTTATTTAGTTCAATATGTTACAAAAAAAAACAAGAAACCGTATGTAAGTCACCTCAGATAGTCAGGTAATGATTCGCCACAATTCAAAAAACTTGGGATGAAGATAGCGGACGAAACCGCCGGGCACCATGTGTCCCACGCAACATGGCGGATACCGAGCTTCCCTTCGTCTCATTGCAGTTTTAACCCACAGCCTGCTCTGAGCGCGTGCGATAACGCCGAGCATGCTCAGTGGAGTTTCCTTCTGTGAGAGCACATCAAACGCTTTCGTAATGCCTCAACCATCTTCCCCCGTGTGCCGTGTTTTACATGCTCTCTCTCTCTCTCTCTCTCTCTCTCCCGCTTTCTCTTTTATTTTGTGTTTTTCTGTTTCTTTGAAAAATGTACTTGTTTGACACAACAGGGTTGATGGTCCGTACAACAAAATAATGAATAAATCAAGGGAATCTCTCTCTCTTTCTCTCTCGATCGATCGATTTCTCCCTCTCCTCTTCCCCTTAGCCTCTCCCATCTCTCTTTCTTTCTGTCATGAAAACCCTGGCTGTTCTAGCAGCGGACGCTGTGTCAATGCATATTTACGCCAAATATACAGTATATATACACCTGGTTGGGCAGTTTGGAGGAAGAGAGGGGTGTTAAATGAGGCCACTCCATACCGACCAAACCACAATCCTCCCCCCCTCCCCCCTTAACCCTAGCTCAGGCCATGTATGGATGAATCATATGAAACTGGGTCTAACGAACTTTCACACTTCTTGCGGCTCTCTACAGGAAATGAGGACATGAAAATGCGCTGCGCCACAAAATGGAGGGAAATGAAGACACAAAAATGCAGCAGCAAGACAGCGATGCAGCAAGGCGCCGTTAACCGTTTTTTTTCTACTACCTCTTTTATCTAGCGTTCATTGCTCCCTTTTATTTCTGTCCTATACCCTCTCTCTCTCTCTCTCCCTCTCTCTTTGTCTCTCTCTCTCTCTCTTTCTTTGTATTCCTCTAACTCACGCTTTCACACTTTTTCGCAGAACCAAGCGGCCATGTTGTCGTCACCTGGCAGTCAACGTTCATCGTTAAGCATTTAAGATACAAACAAAAGCTTCAATAAAGTTTTAGTACATATTGATTAAATTAAATGATTCATGTCTAAATCAATGAACTCTAAAATATTAATTTGAGAACGCATTAAGACAACAGAAATGTTGAATCTGGTTGTTTTTTTTTGGGGGGGGGTGTTTTCAAAAGAAAAGTGGAGCAGGGTTAAACCCAGAAGCAGAAAGAGGATATCATAGCTCAAAAGACGCCATTGGCTAAAGTTTCACGGAAATGTTCTGGACGCCTGAGAAGGGCTTTTAACTGCAACCAATCCCTCATCAAGATCAGTTCTCCCTACTACCAAAAAGATACATTAAATTATAGTAAAATATGTTATAAGCAAATAAATAAATATGCTATTTTCAACAGAAGGAATTTTCAAGGCAAACAGACAAAACAAAAAACAAGCCAAAAACGTCCACAAGTGCAAAGATTATTTGTAAACAGAAGGGATTTCTCTGCTGAAAATATTATAAAACAGTCATTCTCTATGATGAGATCAGCATGGGAGAAAGAAGCTCCATTACAAAGATCAAAAACAGTGGAAGTGAAAAATATCAAAAATAATGGAAGTGAAATATTTTGAGCAGAATATTTTCCATATTTTTAGGCAGAAAAAAAAGGCTACTTCCGATTATGGAAAATAGTTTTTTCTCCTGTGATAGGACAAAAAAATACGAAGAAAAGTAATGATAGATATTTTTTTTCAATCTGAAGCTGAATTATCTTTACAGGAATACCTGACAGCAGTCCTTCCTCCTCCTCCTCGTCTTCCTCCTCCCTGAAGCGCCGTCACGCTCAAATCATGGACATCCGAACGAATCGATCGAATAAACAAATGCTCTACAGTACAGTATCCTCACTCAGGGTGGAGGGTAAACGGGCATCTGAATTAAACTCAAATGCACACACACACAAACACCCTGGCACACGGGAGTTAAATACAAACACACACACACACACACACTCTCTAACAAAGGAAAGCTGCAGCAACGTAGGTCTGAAACCCGGAGCTCTTACCTGCCTGTCACCAGTGCTGACCAGCTTCTGCTGTTTGCTCAAGGAGCTGGTTGCAAGAGGCGAGCCGCGTGCCCCCGGTGCATTGTGGGTAGGGTTTAATGCCCCTCCCTTCACAGCGACCGCTGCCCCAACAGCGCCCCTGTCTGGAGGGGACACACATGCGAACAACCGACCGCTGCCCTAACGGCCTCTCAGAGCGTCATCTGAACCAGAACCACGGACGGGACAACGACAGACCAAAAGCAGAACCGTGGACCGCGGCACACCGGACCGTACCTGAGCTATGGACCTCACCGGACCGGACCTGAACCATGGACCGTGAAATGCTGGACCAGATAAACCAGAACATACGAGCGCGCGGCACATGAGGATACTGACACGAGACAGCCTTCGGTTGCTCTTTCACTTCGCCTTGTTTGGACCTGAGTTTTCGTTACGGGATGAAGAGTGGGTGACAGCTAGGTTCCTCTTCACCTCCCCCCCTCCCCCGTTCCTCCTTCCTCCTTCTGAGGGCACAGTGAGAGAAAGAGGAAGCTGTGCGATCATGTGACGGCTGTGTCACAGCAGTGGTGAGTGTCGGTGGGGGTGGGGAGGGGGAGGGGAGGGGGCGGTGTCACTGCGCTATCACCGGGTTTGCATGTGGCTGCTCCCTCACTGTCACTCTAATCTCAGGCCCTGCATCTGACTCCACCCCCAACGTGGCCCCAAACCAGGGCCTTCCTTCCACCACTCAACACTGCACTCATAAAAAACAACCAGCAACACTCAACACTGCACCAGTGACACTCAGCACTGCACCAGTATCACTCAACACTGGACCAGCTAAACTAAACACTCCACCAGTAACACTCAACACTGCACTAGTAACACTCAACACTCCACCAGTAACACTCAACACTGGACCAGCTACACTAAACACTCCACCAGTAACACTAAACACTGAACCAGTGACACTCAACACTGCACCAGTAACACTCAACACTCCACCAGTAACATTCAATACTCCATCAGTAACACTGAACCAGTGACACTCAGCACTGCACCAGCTACACTCAACACTCCACCAGTAACACTCAACAGTGGACCAGCTACACTAAACACTCCACCAGTAACACTGAACCAGTGACACTCAACACTCCACCAGTAACACTCAACAGTGGTCCAGCTACACTCAACACTGCACTAGTAACACTGAACACTCCACCAGTAACACTGAACCAGTAACACTCAACACTGCAATAGCAACATTAAAAGTGCAACAGACTGTTGCCAGAGAACAGAGAACTGTGAGAATGATGAGAGAAAGTGAGAAAGAGAAAGCGACAGAGAGAGAGAGAGCAAGAGAGAGAGAGAGGATTCAAAGGGAGAGGAGGGCAGAGAGAGTGGAAAGTAATGCATGAGGCCTGTAGCACTGAGCGAAGACTATTTCTCATATATCAACATCTCATCGGGGAGCTAGAACAGAATTACAAAAGAAATGAATCATTCAATATCAAAGTGAAAAATAAAAGAAGAAGAATCGAGCCGCTCAGAAAGCAAGCTGTGGGGGTAGACGGAGAGAGACGGTGTGTGCGATACGCGCACACGCATGCATGTGTGTCCAGAGCTGCTTTTTAAATGTCGCTCCCAAACTGCTTCCACATGGCCAACCCTCAGCAAGAAGCCAGATGTTAGGATCCACAGAACTCACAGGACACAAGGGCTGCAGCAGCAGCATCCTTTCACGGCCAATGAGAAGAGGATCCGGCGTGACATCACAAGATATTTACCATCGCCATGCCGACAAATTATATTCCCTTAACCAAGGTGATCACACGGGCACTGGCTTTTACACAGCTGTCCTCCAACTCATCCCCCCCCCTCACTCTCTCTCTCTCTCTCTCTCTCTCTGTCTATCTCTCTCTCTCTCTCTCTCTCTCTCTCTCTCTCTCTGTCTCTCTCTCTCTGTCTATCTCTCTCTCTCTCTCTGTCTATCTCTCTCTCTCTGTCTATCTCTCTCTCTCTCTCTCTCTCTCTGTCTATCTCTCTGTCTATCTCTCTCTTTCTCTGTCTCTCTCTCTCTCTCTATGTCTCTCTCTCTCTCTGTCTATCTCTCTCTCTCTCTATCTATCATCTGCATGTGCAGAGAAGATGGTGAAATAGAGAAGAAAAAAAAAGGCAATAACTGTGATAGCATCGGTGTGTTTGTGTGCGTGCATGTATGTATGCGTGTGTGTGTGTGTGTGTGTGTGTGTGTATGTGTTAACATGTGTGTGAAAATGCGTAGAATGTAAGCAATTATAAAGTGATCATATTTCTTATGGAGTTTGTGACTTACGACAGTAGCAGAAAGTACTTTCTGTCCCTGATCTGAGGGGACGGGGCTGAAATGAGAATAGGTAGATCTGCTGTATTGTTATTTACTGTAACATATCAATACTCAGAGAAGTGAGGAGAGAAGTAAGAGGATAGATCGCTTGACTCGCTATCCCTCCTCTCTTCCGGTAATACCTCCATCCCCCTCTTTCACCCACTCCTCTCTTCCGGTAATACCTCCATCCCCCTCTTTCACCCACTCCTCTCTGAACGCAGAAGAGCCTATGCAGGTGGATGGTGCTTCTCTACGTGAGCCTAGGCAATCTAAGCCGAGAGAGGAGTGGTACCGCTACTGTAGGCGCAGGGAGCACACGAGAGCTCAGTGTCAAACTGACGGGTAACGGAGGGGGGGGTCTCGCTAGGTAAACGAGGGACCCTAGTGAGACATGACAGTACAGGCCCCCCCGCACCTTTCTGCTCTGGAATCGGCGCTCAATCAAAACCGATGCGTTTATTGATTCCGGAGCAGTTGAGTGTTTTTATCGATGCTCAATGGGCCTCGGAGCTTTAAAATGGCAGTTAATCGCCTCGCTCAACCCCATTTTATCGCGGCTCTCGACGGGCGCCCCGTTGGGTTCCGGTACGGTTAATGAGACCAAGGGGGGTGGAGTTGCACGCGTGCGGTTTTTTCGGGGGATCATTCGGCGCACATCCGGTTTGTTCTCATCGATTCCCCGGGCTTATCCCCTCGTTTTGGGGCATTCCTGGCTAGTGCAACACGGTCCACACATTAATTGCGGTAGGAGCAATGAGACAATCCTCCAATGGGGTCCCCCAATGCACCTCACATTGTCGACTGACGTCATCGTCCGTTTCTGGTGTGGCGTTGGTTCCAGCCAGACCTTGACTCTGTCAGTAAGGACGAGGATAGAAAGGAGAGTTCAGTCTGGGATTCGCTGGCCAACAGAAATACTCTTTGGGAAGAGGTCTCCCCTTTAGCGCATTAGTTGCACCTACTACGGCGCTCACCAAAAAAGACTACGTCCGCGCGGTTTCAATGGAACCCTTTTTAATAGCTGATTCTCACGCTTCGTGGGACAACTTTCAGATCCCCTTCCAGTCGCGTCTGGTCCTCCGAACTCGACCACTCACGAGTCTGAGAAAGGCGCCTTTAAATTGAATCTATTATTATTATTATTATTTATTAAAATGGCTGTTACATTATCTTCGCAGTGAAACCGCGCATTCCTGAGGAGGACTGGAGTGGTGTGTGATGCACTAAACGGCGCTATTTAATGAGATTAATACAGAAAGGAGCCCAGGTGGGGCCGGCTGCTGTATAGCCTGCAGAGAAGGAACCAGCTCAGGGTGAGCTCCAACAGCTCTGGTTACAGATTAAACCCAGCCCCTCCAGTAACACTGACTCATTCAGAGAGTCACGATTCAGCCAGGCGCCGGAGCGCGCTCTCTCTGTCTGTCTCTCTCTCTCTCTCTCCATCTCTCTCCCTGTCTCTCTGTCTCTCCCTCTCCTTCTCTCTCTTTCCCCCCCGTCTCTCTCTCTCTCTCTCTCTCTCTCTCTCTCTCTCTCCGTCTCTCTCACTGTCTCTCTCTCCGTCTCTCCCTTTCTCTCTGTCCCACCTGACACACGGCTCTGACAGACTAACAGTGACTCAAGGTCCGCAAAACAGAGAGCAGTTGAAACCAATTCACACTTTCAGCGTGGCAACAGAGAATTCTAGAAGGTGGGGGGCCTGCAGCCTGTTTACCAAAAGTCTTTATGCTTCTCCACTGCCACTTTTCACAATACAGGGAGAGTTTAGTTCATTCAACTCTCCCATCTTGCAGTGGCCACGCAGTCATTCAGCTGTCCGTCACGTGACTGGTGGCTTTCTGATAAAGCATTAACGAGCGTGCGACTATCTTCCTTGTTTTTAATGATTGCTCTCCGGCAGTCAGCACCTTGCTATATTTCTGTGTGTGTGTGTGTGTGTGTGTGTGTGTCTTCCAGCCTTATTAAGGCTTCTTAACCGCCGTCAGGCTACTGAACGACAGCGGGGTGAAGAAGCACGTGGCCTGGCCTAGACGTCCGACGTACATCTGCCCTCCGTTGCATAACACCGCTACATTTATTATAATTTCACAATCGGATTAAGGGTCACGGCCTGCTCCTGCAGCGCTTACAAACAGACACAGAGTTGCACAACATAAGATAAACACAACAGGCTCTCTGTGGCCGTGCTAGCAGGAACGTGCGAATCACAGCAGCCCTCTATGGCCACGCTAGCAGGAACAGACTAACACAGCGGCCCTCTGTGGCTGCGCTAGCAGGAATGGGCTAACACAGCAGCCCTCTGTAGCCGCGCTAGCAGGAACGTGCTAACACAGCAGCCCTCTATGGTCACGCTAGCAGGAACGGGCTAACACAGCGGTCCTCTGTGGCTGCGCTAGCAGGAACAGGCCTAACACAGCAGCCCTCTGTGGTCACGCTAGCAGGAACATGCTAACACAGCAGCCCTCTGTGGTCACGCTAGCAGGAACGGGCTAACACAGCGGTCCTCTGTGGCTGCGCTAGCAGGAACAGGCTAACACAGCAGCCCTCTGTGGTCACGCTAGCAGGAACATGCTAACACAGCAGCCCTCCGTGGCCACACTAGCAGGAACGGGCTAACACAGCAGCCCTCTGTGGCCGCGCTAGCAGGAATGGGCTAACACAGCAGCCCTCTGTGGAAGCGCTAGCAGGAATGTGCTAACACAACAGCACTCTGTAGCCGCGCTAGCAGGAACGTGCTAACACAGCTAACCACAGCCGGACCAGGGAGACGGCTGGTTCTCCAGACCCAGTACAGACACGCAGCGTGCTTGCCCCGTGACTGCACACATCCACAGCGAGACGAAGTCATCACAGCTCCACATCCGTGATCTAATACATTCTTCAGCGCTGTTTATGGTCTGGCATTTTCACTGGGACCATTGAGCTGCAGGATCTTTGACCGGTTTGAGTCATCAGCAGATTTGACCGGGAGGGGGGGGGGGGGGGGGGGGTGACACAGCTGGATCTGGCCTGCCAGGGAAGGGATTGCTTAATTCGGCCAGGGTTCCAAAAGAGGAAGATCTGTCCCCGCTGTCCTGTTACTGCCAGCAGGAACACAAATAATAATCTTGGCCTTTTAAGGCTCTGTAAACACCACCACTGTTGAGTCAGAAGAGAGAGAGTGAGAGAGAAAGAGAGAGAGAGATAGAACGAGGGGGGGGGGGGGGGGAGAGAGAGAGTGAGAGAGAGAAAGAGAGGGGGGATGATTGGAATAATCTACATATCCTCCTGAGACCCCGCGGAGTATTAAAATGTTTTGGGACACAATACAAGTGTCTTGGATGACAAAAACATGTTAGAGTGAAAATATTTTCAGAAATATTTTCATTATTTTTATTTAATGTCCCACTTATTGTAGGTTTATGCATAGTAGAAATTATGCTTCTTGAGATTAAGACCAGAGACCCATGTCCCCTACAAGGGACAACTATTAATTGCCAGGGTCTTCGGGGGGTTAAGGGTCACATCACAAAATTTTTTTATACTTTATATTGTTTGTCTAATATGCTTTGGGTAGCACAGTTCAATTTGCCAATAAATCTCCATTTGAATTTGAAATTTGATAGTAAGAGAGGGGAGGAGAGAGAGGAGGAAAAATAAGAAAAGGAGAGAGGGAGGAAGAGGGGAACAGAGAGGGGAAAAGAGAGATAGACAGAGACAGAAAACCAATAACAGAATTGCTACAGAGAAACAGAGCTACCAGGACAGGACTGTGGCCACTTCAAGACAAGTGTGGTGGGAGGCAGAGATGAACTGCCTCCTAGATAAATACCATAAGAAAGATGTGAGAAAGAATTTCACCAAGAAATTAATCTTAACTGCCTCACGTCTGAACAATATTAGCCAGTGAAAATGAAGATTTTACTTGGACAAGACAAACAGCTTCCCTTAGCAACCAAATCAACTGGCAAGACACAGAGTGACACATCATTGATCTTTTGATTGATCTTCAACCTTGTTTTGTGTGTTGTCAGCCTGGACAGCATTTTAGTATTTGTTGATATATGTGTGTCTTCTTTCTAATTGATGAAGTGGGGATATTTAAAACATGTCAATAAAAATAGCCTTGGCAACAATATATTCTTTGCTCACAAACTAGTGAAGCTCATTAGAACTGAGAGAGAGACGGAGAAGAGACGGAGAGAGAGAGAGAGAGAGAGAGAGAGAGAGAGAGAGAGAGAGAGAGAGAGATGGAGGGCGGGCGGGCGGGCGGGGGTGTCTAGGAGGCCGAGACCAGGAGAGAAACTTTCACTTTTCATTAAAGTGCATATATAAACAGGAAGAAAAAAAAACACATATGAAAATATTAAACTGTTCTGAAAATGGAAACAGCAAACTCCCAGACAAAACAAAACTACATACAGTAGTCATATTTAACAAACTCCTTACACTTCCCCACACATTCCCATTAGTGATGGCTCCTCATATATTAATATATAAATATTCATATTCATACATCACAGATCAGAGAGAGAGTGAAGGTAGTAAGTAAGGTAGTAGTAAGGTTTTTAATTTGCCTATTCTTTGATTCTGTTATCCAAAGCTTTGGCAACATTTTCAAGTATGTCAAACCAGTGTCAGAAATTAATAAATTTTATTGAATTGAAATAAAATTAATTTAAAGGAATGAGATGGAAGATGAAAAGAGAGGGAGTGAAAGAGGAGGGAGAGAGGGAGGGAAGGAGGGAAAAAAGAAAGAGATGACAGTGGCATTGCTAATGAATAACATCTAGTGCCTGACACTTGGGGATTGGATTCTATCTCCTGAAAGATGGCGGAGACATGCTCACTCCCGACCGGAAAAACACAGACAGCACAGGAAAGATCTAAAGCGTAAAAAAAAAAAAAAAGGCACAACGCCACAGAAATTAATGACATGTGATCACTTTACAAGCTCTGCGGCGTTGCCTTTCTGAGAACGGAGGGACCTCGTGTGTTTATAAACAGGAAAACGCCAACTCTGGGCCTCACTTCCTCTTTAGCCAGACTACTCCGAGGTACAGTGCACCCCGGTCAATCCTAGTGTCACAAATGTCAGTAGGCATGGGGCAGGTGCTCAAATTCTTGGCCCCTCCCCCTTAAGATCGTCACGCTTCTCAGAATCCTAAAAATAAAACCACACTGCACGGCGTTGATAAACTCGTCCCCTTCTGTAATCGGGCGGTTTCGCTTTTTCGACGCAACCCCACATTTGGCACGCAGCCATGTTGTCTGAGGGTGGTGGGGGGGGGGGGGGGGGTAGATGTGTCACAGTTACTTAAGCATATTGTGGCTCGCGCAGCAAAGTACATTGCATAGGAATGTTCTAGTCTGACCTATTAGTGAGACAGGCGCAAATCGGCGGACTTCCTGGACAATTTGCTTGTACACCAGAGGTGAAAAAAAGTTAAAGCACACCCACATATTTACTTTCTGTGACCTCTGACCCCTGCCATTCCCCCTCTCCCAGCTGATGCCAATTGTCATCGTGGCGATAATGAAATCTTAGTTTCATTCATCAATTTCAACAGCGTTGTAACATCGCGTCTGCATTTCCACTGTCCCTGACTGTGTGCTCAGAGCTGGACTTTCTCCACGACCACATAACTCAACTATTGCACACCTGCTTAGAGTACAGCGACCCTACAAAAGAGCACTTTCCCCTTCAACCCACAACACAACTCTCTACACAACAGGCAGTGCTTTCCCCTTCAACCCAGAACACAACACAACTCTCTACGCAACAGCACTGATTTCCCCTTCAACCCACAACACAACTCTCTACACAACAGCAGTGCTTTCCCCATCAACCCACAACACAACACAACTCTCTACACAACAGCAGTGCTTTCCCCATCAACCCACAACACAACACAACTCTGTACACAACAGCACTGCTTTCCCCTTCAACCCACAACACAACACAACTCTCTACACAACAGCAGTGCTTTCCCCATCAACCCACAACACAACACAAGTCTCTACACAACAATATTGCTCTTTTCCAAACTCTTAAAATAATATATTTCCTAAAACATGCTGTCAAGCTTGCATCACATCAACAATATGTTATCAAATATGCCAAACAAAAGATCAGTGCTTTCATTCATAGCAATATGCAATATATTTTATTACGGACACACTGTGAAACAGTTTGCAGCATATTCAGTTTGTGTAACATGATGCCATCAAATACTGTGCGCAAAGACCCTCACCTGTCTGGCGAGGTTTGAGCTCTGAGTTCAAGTGAGCTGTGATTGAGAGAGACCCGCGGCTCGCAATGGGCATTTCAAACGGCCAGTTTTCAGAGTGTACCGCGTCCCATTTTGATTTGCTCTGTAAATAAATTATATAATTTCAAAGGCCTTTCAGATTAAACAGCAGCGGCCGCCAGAGTGGGAAAGTGCCTCAAGCCACAATCAAGGGGTCAGAGGCGGGACCTCGAGAGGCTTGAGAGAGCCGTCGATCAGCCTTTTGACCCGCCCCCTTACCCACTGATACATCTCTGCTTTATTGCTGTTTGCTGGAACAAAATGTTGAAGAAGTGCTGCTGAAGTCCTGTAGTGGGACATGCAGACAGCCTAGCCTGTCGATTGCGGCCGACCGCAGTGAGCTCCGGCGTCAACAGAGCAAGAGAAAAACAGAGAGAGAGAGAGGGGGGGGGGTGAGTGAGAGAGAGAGAGAGAGAGAGAGAGAGAGAGAGAGAGAGAGAGAGAGAGAGAGAGAGAGAGAGAGAGAGAGAGAGAGAGAGAGAGAGAGAGAGAATGATTACACACGTTGGGAAAGGTAGCAGGTGTCAATCTCCATTTTGTCTCGCTGAGAAGAACTTTGTTTGACACCCTGCCCTCACAATGAGTGGATTCACGAAAGATTCCACCTCAGAATTAACAGGAGCGGAGCGTTCCGCAATCCGTGTTCTTACCTTTTCAGTGTAGCACAGTGTTATGTCTTGTGAACGTCTGCTGATCTCACGCATCTGTGTGTGTGTGTGTGTGTGTGCGGGTGTGTGTTCCAGCACATTTGAATGACCTAGAACATGCAGTCATGTCTCTTAACAGGGTGGTTTTTATCTGTGACGTTCTATGACAATGTCTTCATTTAGAGCTCTGACTAGGGGCTCCTCGGGGGGGGGGGGGGGGGGGGGGCTAACCTTCTCTTTTCCTCTCTCACCCTGAGCTGCAGATTACTCCGGCCCGTCCCCCCTCTCACCCTGAGTTTGCAGACTGCTCCAGTTATGCCCCTCACCCTGAGTTTGCAGACTGCTTCGGACCCGTCCCCCCTTTGGTTTGGTTTGGTTTATCCTCCCGACTTCACGCAACCGGAGTCCCAGATGCATCACCCCGCCCCCTTTGAACTGATGATTGAACTGATGATTGAACTGATGATTGAACTGATTATTGAACTGACTATTACCATTCAGTCCACCTTTAGTCTAAACCGGGCCGGCCAGCGAAGGATGGGCACCCCCTCTCTAGCCAGGTTCCTTCCGAGATTTCTTCCCACTGGGGAGTTTTTTCTCGCCACTGCTCAGTGTTTTTTTCTCCCCTACCGGGGAGTTTTTTACCTCATTTTGCTGGTTGGGGGCTATGGCCTGGTTTTTTTTGCTCAATTTTCCTTCTGTCTCCCTGTGCAGCGTCTTTGTGACAGTTCTCTGTAAAAAGCGCTATACAAATAAAATTGAATTGAATTGAATTGAGGTCTCCTGTCCTCAAGTCTGCCACGCCCGGTCAGTGCATGTTTCCATTCTAAGGAAAATGCATTAATGGCAAATCTCACATGATGTGGAACTGACCCAATTAACATCATCCGGAACCAATCAGAGGGAGATGTGGTGTAGGTTGGAGGGGCGGGGAGGGGGCTGCAGATTGGTGAATAAGTCCTCTTCAGTTACCCCCCCCACCCCCACCCCTCACCTAGAGACCAGAGGAATCACCCAAAATTTTGGATAGAAGAAGTACGGTGCAGGACGGTAAGGGGGTTTTGCGGTAACCCCTACCTGACAGAAAAGCCACCCTAAATCACAAATTAGCCAATCAGCTTGCGCCACATCAGACGTTAGTCCCATGGCGTTTAGTTTATAATTTAATGAGGCTGGAAAGTGACCAGAGCAACACGACCGATTTTAAGCACAAACCTACGTCTGAAGCAGGAAGACTTCAGGCTTTAATGCCTGAGCTGGTGAAATCTGCTCTTCCTTTAAAATCCCCCAGATTTTATTTTCCCACAATTTTACTGCTATTCTAGACCCATCCCACTTACTGCAAAATATATCCACAGAAATGGAATATACTGCAATATATTATTAAGTAATAAATATGAACAGACTTTTGGGAAAATATACTGATAAATATATTCCACAGTTCAAAAACTGAAACACAGAAAGCAGAAATGACTTGTAATGATAATATATATTGATTGTATATTTTATTTAAATATATAGCAGTATATACCATTTTTGTACAACCAACCCACTTACTCCACCATCTGAGCTGTACAGTCACTGCACTGGGGGACTGCTCTCCACTTGCACCTGCACGTCACAGACCAGAGGGGGCGCTGTAGCATGATAGACTGAGACGACCCTGCAGACTCAACTCCAAGTTACAGCCAATCATGTTCTGTGCTGCTCCAGTCAGAGTTAGCATTTATATATCCCCTATAACTCTATATCCTAAGACCCGACAATTCATTTTTTTTGACCCTGTAGGGGACATGAGTCTCTGGTCTTAATCTCAAGGTCCATATATTCTACTGTGCTGAAACCTACACTACAAGGGACAGTCAATACTACTTTTTAAAAATAATGTTTCTGAAATATTTTCACTGCAACATGTAAAAAATGATATAAATACTATAACTTTGTTTTCTGCCGGGTCTAAGGAGGATATTGAGAAGCAGAGCACAGGTCACAGGTCACACCAGTACAGAGGCAAGCAGCTCTTCAGCGGCGCCCCTGTATTTCGCATTTCTGTACACATATGGCACCTCTAATATGTCCACACTCTACTGGGCACTAAGAGTGCTCTACAATAGCCTCCATCAAGCCTCAAACAGGGATCGGGTGGCAGCCCAGAAATTTAGATTAAATTAAGTTATGCGAGACTGTGGTGATCTCACTGCACACACAAAAAAAAAGTCAATCCGAACAAGCATTTCTTGTATGACATTTAGACTGAAAATCTTATTTCTATGACTTTTTGCTAAATAAGACAAAAAAGATTGCCAACGAGGTGAGACAGTTTGACTCATTTCAAGATTTTCCAACGGGGTAAGACAATTTCTCTTGACAAGCAGCAAAAAGTAACTTGAAACAAGCTAATATTTTCTACTTGAGATGGGGGAAAAAATAAGAATTTAAGTCTCATTACAAGACTAAAACACTTGTTAAGACAGACTTTTTGGCAGTGCTGTCCTGAGAAAAGGCTAATTGAGCAATACAGCACAACGTTTGAGAACGGCATAGCTTTCTTTTCTTTTTTCGTTTTTTTTTTTTTTTGTCGGCAGTTTGTGTGAAAGGAAAACTGTCCACTGATGTATTCACCTCGTGGCTACAATCACAAGAATAAACCCCACTCAAAGAAGCAAACATAAACGTGGGAAAACACAACACTGTCATTTAGAAAACCCCATGGGGAGCAGTACTTACTCCAGAGGAAGCTTGTTTTCTCCACGAGTTCTGTTACGTTGCAACAATCCAGCTGATCAGAATTAATGCATGCAGGGGGAAAAAAATGCATAATGTGAAAGTGGCAATCTTCCAAAGCTTTCTAAACGTATTAAAAATATGTTCTCCGCATACGTCGTTTGAATTTCATATTTCACTTAAAAAAAATTTAAAAAATTCAGTATGTTTTCTTGTAAGTAAAACTGTACCACCTAAAAAAGCACTTAATTTAATCAATGATGACATCGAGAATACAGCATGTTTGTGGTCCGGATTATTTTCACGCAACAAACGTGATGTCACAAAACAACACACCACTTACAGCGAGAACCCACCAACAAATAGGCAAATTTTACATGGAAGTGCTTCACCGTGTTGTCTCCGCAGCCGAATACCCAAGTTATACCCCCCCCCCCCCCCCTACTCCCACTGGCCACCCCTCTCATTCCCCACCCCTGCATGGGGGGTGAGAGAAGGCTGGGACAGGGGGGGGGGCACTATTTTTAGACTTTATATGCAAGCTTAAATTCCACCCTGGATCTTGCATTAGGGTGCTTCGCGGTATCAGTGTCACGCAGGAGAAAAAATACTTACCGCCACTCAGAGGGGAGGGGGCGGGAAGTAGAGACAGAGTACAGTTATAAACAAATAATGCCTCCGCCCCCATTGATCCAACTGACCTATTATCTGTCCGGAATTAAGAAAACAAATGTACTTCTTTTGTTGTTGTTGCTGCTGCAAACAAATTGCACTTTTCTAAGCGTTACTCTAAATTGTACTTTTCATTTTTTTATTTTTTTCAGTTGACACCCATAATACTGTCAGTCTGATTTATAGGGGGACAGAGGTAAAGAACATCGCCAGAGGCCAGGGCAGTACCAGCTCAGTCTGAATATATTCATATTCAAATGCGTTAGACAGGTGAGGTCATATCACTGAGGAATGGTGAGGGGACGGTGGAATTAACTAATTTGGGTGCCGGAGAAGCAGTGTGATGATTTATGACATGACTGCAGAAAGCCTGTTAAACAAGCTAAAGAGGACCTCACAATGTCGGCTCTCTGTCATACACACACACACACAAGCACACATACAATCATACACACACACACACCCACACAACACATACATACATACACACATGACAGATACAAACACACACACACACACACACACGCGCGCGCGCACACACAAGCACAAGCACACACAACCTAGATTGGGAGTGTTGAGGATTGAGTCAAGGGGGGTAGGGATGGAAATTTAGCACCTCAGTTCAACTCAATTCAAATAAAGTCAAATCATGAAAGATACCATTCAAATTCAATTTGATTATATCGCACCACCACCGTGTATGAGAAATGCATATTTCCACCAATGAACAGAAGCTTATGCAGAATCAGGCAAAATTCCGTCCTGAGCCTGGGAAACAGACAGGAACAGTACATAACGAAAAAATGCACTGAGATGCATGGAAAAATATACTGTTACACATTTAACAATGCATTTGAATATATGGAGAACTCAAAATATATTTTTCAATATATTTGTAATTTTTGCTTAATAATACTTTCTTCTGGTTATATTCAGATGCATCCCACTGGATGGCAATAATTGGCATATTTTGTGATATATTTTTATATATATTATTAAAAATATTTAACTGACCTTAAAAATAACAAATAATGTCAATATACTGGATCTCCTTATATGAGAAATATATATTTTTGTTGCATAAGGGAAGTGCGGTCACTAATTCCAGCTGCTAACTCCAGGCTTAGCTAGGCTGAGTTCAAAGCTGACTTCACAACTGTGAAGAGCGTGAACCAGACCGTGGAAGAGCACAGTCGACCTCAACATAACCTTCCATGGTCAAGCAATGGCCTCTGAGTGCAGCCTCAGAGGTCAGAGTTCGCTAAAGGTCAGAGGTGAGTCCCCTCTTTCAGCACAGCATGTCTCCATGTGGGTAGGGTGAATTACTGTTGACCTTGGACCCTATCCTACGTCTTCATTTGCTTCCTGTCTAATGATACGAGGAATACAGGTAGAACTACGTAACAGTGTCTTCTGCTGCCATCTGGCGGCTGAATGAGGAATTACATAAAATCAACAAATCAACCTGCTGCCATGTCTGCAGGTCAGCTTGTATTGAATATATTTGATGAAATGACAGCGTTAGTCACAGACAAATGTTGCAATGTTCCCTGACGGTTATCTTTTACTTTTGAAATAAAAAATAAAAACATACATGTCAAATGAAAGCCTTTAAATGGCAGACACATTTAATAATGCTCAGTATCCTGATAAAAACAACAGGAATGACCAACCAAAATACAAAATATATTTTTTTCTTGAATATAAAAGAAACTGAATATGTGTCCAAGCTGTTCCTCCAAGGTTTCTTGTGACTCACTGATAACCTTCAAGGGTCATCCAGGAAACTGGTATGTGCTGGGAATGTTTGCCGAACATTCCAGAAAAACAAGTGTAAGGTGGGCTCATAGGTCTACAAAGTTATGTGTTAATACACAAAATATTCAGCCGCAAAAAATACATATTTGGGGGAACTATGGTATCCGCTAGGGGGCGCCTAAGCTATCACACTTTTACTAGAGAGGAAGTAGAAGAGGTAATGTATGTACACCTGCTCCAAAAACTTCAGTCTTTCAAACAAACTCAATCAAATACACTGCCTGGCCAAACAAAAAGTCGCCGTTGCACCCATCACGCATAGTGCCCACTGCACAAGCCTCTGGAGGCAGTGTTATGATTTGGGGTTGCTTCAATTGGTCAGGTCTAGTCTCAGCAATGCTATGCAGCAATAAAATGAAGTCAGCTGAGTACCTGAATGTACTGAATGACCAGGTTATCCCATCAATGGGCATATTCCAGGACGACAATGCCAAGATTCATCGGGCTAAAATTGTGAAAGAGCGGTTCAGGGAGCATGAGGAATCATTTTCACACATGAATTGGCCACCAGAGTCCTGACCTTAACCCCATTGAAAGTCTTTGGGATGTGCTGGAGAAGACTTTACGGAGTGGTTCGACTCTCCCATCGTCAATACAAGATCTCGGCCAAAAATGAATGCAACTCTGGACGGAAATAAATGTTATTACGTTGCATAAGGTTGTCGAAACAATGCCACGACGAATGCCCTCCGTAATCAAAGCTAAAGGCGGTCCAATGAAATATTAGTGTGCGACTTTTTTTTTGGCCAGGCAGTGTATATTCCCAAGGGACTCATAGTGTGCTTTTGATGTCTTATACTTTGAATGGACTCAATGTCCAAGTACGTTATTGTTCTCTCTCAGAAAAAAAAAAGAGATGAGTCAGCTCACATACACAAGTTATTCAGGAATGCAAAAGGCAGCGATTTCTCCAGATCGGAAGGCCGAAATCAATCAGCAGTACTTAGATAATTGCTCCACTCTATTTTTGGATAGCCCTAGATTTTACAATCTAATTCAGAGTTCAATTGTGCTTTAATGGCAGGATAAACAGACCAATACTGCCAAAGCATATAAAAATAAAATAGTCACTTTGATTTTCAGAGATGCCTAGATGAACATAGCAATATTATTATTATTATTATTATTATTATTATGAGAGGAACTTCTCACTACTTGTCTATCAGAAACCCACTCACACAAACACACATATGCACACATATACTGTACATACATATGCACATTCATACACACTCATGTATACACACGCACACACATAAACGCACACACACATCAGGGTCTCATTCCGTGAAGCTGATGAATGGTATTTCACACTGGCAGAGCAAAAGGCTACCTGAAGTGACGCAAAAACACACAAAAATGCAACCAGATTTGTCATGACACGGGAACAGTGTTTTTTAGCCAGTTCATTTATCATCCATATTCGAGGGGTTTCTGGGTTTTGCAACTCAGCACAGTTAGCCGGCGGCGGCAGTGTAGTATAATGGTTAAGGAACTGGACTTGTAACCGAAAGGTTGCAGGTTCGATTCCCAGGTAGGACACTGCCGTTGTACCCTTGAGCAAGGTACTTAACCTGAATTGCTTCAGTATATATCCAGCTGTATAAATGGATTAATGTAATAAGAAATTGTGTAAGTCGCTCTGGATAAGAGCGTCTGCTAAATGCCTATAATGTAATGTAATGTAGCCGGCTAACTGATTTATCCACGTACAAGGAATGGGGTCAACACTTACCCCTTCTGTTGGGAGGTTCAGAAAAGGCAAGACAGTGGGGACCAGGTCACATAAATTACACAACATCTTTGGTTTCTGTCTCTCTGCAGTGCAGTAAGCGCATGCAGTGTGTGGCACTGTACTGTCTGCCCACGTATGCCATTTCATTAGACTGCCATTTCATTACTCAGGGTTTGTGTGTTTGGGGAATGGGGTGATCCTGCTCTGATCTGCTCTGCATAGATAAGTGTTTGCCCCCCCCCCCCCCCCCCCCTTCAAAATAAATAAATCACGTACGTGAACAAAACAGTGGAGCCAAGAATCTTGTTCTATCACTGTTGCCATGGAGATGTGAGTCATCAAATGCATCCCTACATGGAGCTAATGGAAAGAAGCTTTCTGGAGTCAAATAAGTGCTCTCTGTCTGTGGCCGGATGGCTCTTCCTGTTAGGGGTTTGTCCCAGCCCATAGTCTGTCACCCAATCTGGACTGTAACAGTCTCAGGCTGTGGGCCAACAGCCCCACAGGGCAGTGTGTAATTGATTGTACTGTCCCCCCGAAAACTAATTAACTCATTTAAATTCAAATTGAAAGGCGCTATATAAATGCAAGGTATTATTATTATTATTATTATTATTATTATAACACATATACATTTGCTCCTTCTGGTGGCTTAAGATTAAAAAAAACATTGATATCACAGTGTTACATACACCTAAATATGTTGCCTAATCATTCACTCTTGTACCTCAATAAAACATCACTTGTCCCTGTACTCTACAGTATGTATATTTTTGTCCTGGGATTGCATTTTTCTGTAGTTTTTTTTTAATTTTCCTATTCATAATTACTCCAAGGAAATTTTTTACCTTAATCTACCACATATCAGCACACAGTAAATTGGAATGAGCATTTGTCATGCCCTAAGAGACAAGTATACGCCATCGCCTATATTATGTACGATAACATGAACATAAAATAGTATTAGACCATCTGCAAAATGCTGCCAAATGTTCTATCTTCAATGAACACCGGTAGCCTACATCAAAAATACATTTAACGATTGCACTACAGTATGTGAACTGCACTCAAAATGTGACAATAACAATAGGGCTATCAAACATATTGGAAAGACAGTGCTCGAGTGGAAACGCGAACGTACATATGTAGCCAGTGAGACCAACAGCATTTTAGACGCAAAAATACTTACATATCGGACAAGGGAAACTCCCCTCCTTAATGCGTATTCTATAGAGCTTGCGTAATACTACACAGTTAAAACGAAAACTGCCGTTACGCTGGGCTGTAGTAAATTTCTCAAAGCACCCAAAAAGACCTGGCATATGCCGTTGCTAAGGTTATAATGTACTCTATTGGATAAAAAAAGCCGACAATTAAACCAGAATGAACTGTAATGAATGAGACAGTCTTACAGGGCATGGGGGTATTATGCGGCGACGTTTCAGATAGTGTAATAGCGGTATAAAGTGTTGTATATTTCTCAAACCGATTGTACGAGACAATAAATGACCACTGAATTTTGAAAGGAACATCTCGATGTGTAAAACCGATGGTAGGATTGTATATTTATTTCGTCGTTCGCAGTTGTTTAGAACTGCCGGCGATGAAGATAGTTAGAGAGGTGGAAAGCTGTTCCTGCGTTAGGAGGGGAGGTTTGCTGACCTCCTGTAGATAGTTATGGCCTGGTCTATAGAAGAGTGCAATAGCTGCTATCGCTCCCGGTGGACAACGCCCATATACGTCTTGCCGTCTGTGTGACACTGACACTCCTGTTTACGCCGTCCAGCCAAGCGTTTCCCCGGGGAGTTGGACGGCGTCCTCAGCTCAGACCCCGGGGAGGGTCTCGCCAAGCGGGCGAGTTAAGTATATGTTTTAAACAAACATTGTTAATGTCATATGTAGGTGTGTGTGTGTGTGTGTGTGTGTGTGTGTGTAGGTAGGCTTACTTACATATAGCCTAGTTAAATGGGGAGGGAATGCGGGCAGGCGAGGGGTACCTAACTGTTAGCCCGTAGGCGGGGCAGTCAGGCTTTTATTATAAGTAGTGATTGCAGTGTTTGTGCAGTGTTGCTTTGGTTGATGATAGCAGTGCAATTTGCAGTGCCTCCTGTTAGAGGGTGTAGCGTGCTGTTCGAGTGGCGTGCCTTAAGCTAGAGTCTAGCCCTGTGTGTAGTGGTTTTCAAACTTAACGAAGCATTGATTGTCCCGGTGTGGCTGGTCGCCCTGGCTGTGTGTAGCCCTCCTCATGTCCTTAAGAAATACCTTTTTATGTTGCTTTAATAAAGATTACCCTGTTTTGTATTTTATACACGGTGTTGTGGTTATTCAACGGCTCTGACACGAGCAGTATTCTGCTTACCATAGTAAAACCCATATTTATTACGGTAGCCTACTTTCACAGTTTATTTTGCATTTGAGTGAGCAGGGCTTTTCACGGCTTTTCTGGCATACAATCAGGCTATTGTTGGGTTTATCGCGTTGCTATGACGTTATTCAAATTTTATATGATGAATAAATATATTTATGAACTCAAACATAGACGCTATTGTCCACTATGTCACCCATGGGTAGGTATAGACTAGGTGGGGGGTTGCTTGTTAAATGGACTTGCTACGGGGAAATAGTGATACTGAAACTCGGTATTCAGCAGAAATCGTCACGAACCGTCTACCAATAAATTTAAAACATAGAGTTTGCGATTTCCAATCATAGTCTGACTGCAGTAGCAACGAATGTCACAGTTGAGCAAAAAAGGTTGAACTGTGCTGAGTTTGACGATGCAGTGCTGAGTTTGAGAATGCAGGCAGATTAATTATCTTCATATCTCTCTTCAGTTTTATAGACGGTCAAGACTGAAGAGGAAGTAGCCCTCACCACAACCGCATTGAAACCTCCCCAAATTAACAAATATTCAGCGTATAGGGAGCGTGAGATTGTGCTCTGCGGAGAAACGGGGTGTGACTTTTGTCAAGAAATAAGACTTGTAGGAGAGCGGTTTACGGTGGTGGAAGCCATTGGCAGGGACCGGAACATGCCAGGCTACAGACTGGATGTGGGCAATGAACCAAAAAAGCTGTTCCAACCAGTGAAGGTTTCTACTGGTGGTTCCCTCATGTTGCAGAGTAGGCTACATTTGATTGATTGATTGATTTTTCATTCAGTGTCATGCATCACAAAAATGCCCAGCCCCACATGGGCTTATATAAAGGTGTTGTTACACGAAGCAATTTTTGTTGCTTGCAACTAAGTTGCAGCTGAGTTGCTCATAGATTGCTTCGTGTAACATTCCCTGGAATTTCTGTGCAACTTGATTGCAACAAGTTGGGAGCAGTTCAACTTTCATGCAACCGATTGCATGCAATAACCAATCAGAACAGAGATATTGATCACACGCGAACGCAGACCTGTCTGCGCGTAGCCTACTACGATAAGTTACTAGCTAGCTAAATTATCATAAACTATAACTGGCTAACTAACGTTACCTAACCGAACTGGCTAACTAATAAAATGAACGCACATAAGGCTTTGCATTTCCTTGTTGGCAGCATTTTAGACATCGCGAAAATAAATAAATGTAACTAGCTAAATGTTAAAAGAGAAAAATTGTAACGATAGCTAAATTTAGTGATCAAGACTTGATATTTGTATCTAACGGAATAAACGGATCCGGCCTAATATCGAATGCTACATACATACTTGATTCTGATTGGTCGTTGCGTGCAATTTAAATTGATTGCGAATTGCGTCGTGTAACAGTTGAATTGCATAAAATGACATCACCAGCAACGAGTTGCCGCAACCAAAGTTGCGCGGAAATTGCATCGCGTAACAACACCTAACCCCTGGAACCCACCAGACGCGCAAGCGCACAGACGCTTATTCCGCGCGCAGATTTGCGCAGAACTGAACCTACCAGACGCGCAAGAGCACACGGACGCTTTGCTTTTTCGTGAACGACAGAGACGCGCTATAGAAACACATTCCGGATTTTGAGCTTCGCTTAATAATGGATAAGTAAATATTGCTATTACATATGTCTTACTGCTTGACAGGTTAATTAAAAATGAAAACTTGCATACTGTCAATATATAGTACAAAATAGGGAAAATAGCTACACATGAATCAGACCAACAAACAAGGCTTCACTGGCTGGCAGCAAATGGCCTACTTTTTAAAGCTAAATGTAGCAAACGAGACAATGCCTCCTTTCTAAAGTCCGTTTAATATTATTTATTTATTTAAGACAGTAATCAACATGTTCTAAACATTTAATTTTAGCAGAATTAGCAGCTATTTTGATTATGTAGTAGGCTACCTTAAATCGATACAGTAATATCAGTATAATAAAAACAGAAGTAAGCATAGGGTTAATTCATTGAACATATATATATATGTATGTATACTATAATAAAGAAAAAGCATTATAAAACGAGAATAACTGGTTATATGCAAAATGTATGACTTGATTTAACTTCATTCATCCCACAATGGACAATGGTGATTGTCTCTGTTCCCATTTTCATTAGGGCCTATATTAAAATATAATATGTAGGCCTATTAAAATAATTTATAACAATTGTAAAACTATTAGTAGGTTGAAAAACATTAAAATGTGGTGATATAATGCAGATATTGAACATATTCAATGTATTTCTATGAGATATGCGCATGCGGATGGCCAAAAAATTCCGCCCGGTGCGGAAAAATCAGCTCCACGTCCGCGAGCCGTACGCCCGCCTGTCGTGCGTGCGTGGCCAGTGAGAACCGCGGCAATTCGTTAACATGGGAGCGGAAGTGAAGCGCAGCAGTGCGCGTGTGCGTGCGCTTGCGCTTGCGCGTCTGGTGGGTTCCAGGGGTAAGACACCACCTTCTACGCAAAGGAGTTAACTTTGGATTAATATGTGTTTTGAGGAAGGGATTGGTTTATTGGCTGACTCTGCAGGGCGAGCGGTTGGGTCAATAGTTAGTCAACTAAAAACTTGTAAAGATCTTGGATACTCCATATACTCCAAACTGTATGATTCTTGCGTATGCCCCATATTGACATATGGAGCTGGTGTATGGGGATATAAAGAAGCTAAAAGAGCAATTTCTGTTCAAAATAAGGCAATACGGTGCTTTCTTGGGTTACATAAATTTTCCCCCACTCTTGCAATTCAAGGAGACATGGGATGGGAACCTCTGGAGATTAGGCAGAAAGGGGAGATGGTTCGGCTTTGGAATCGCCTTATTAATATGCCAGAGAGTAGGATAACAAAAAAGGTTTTTAATTGGGATAAAGCACACAACCACCCCTGGACAAAAGAGCTTTGTTCTATTTTTGAGGAGGCTGACTTGGTGTACATTTTTAGGAACAAGCTGCCCTGTAATGTTAATATGATCAAGCAGAAGTTATTTCTTAACTTCAAAGAGAAGTGGGCAAATGACATATGGCTGAAACCAAAGCTTAGGTCATATGTTCAGATGAAACAATCCTATGGTCCTGAGCCCTATATTTACTCTTATTTATCGAGAAGCCAGAGGTCTTTGTGTGCTCAATTGAGAACGGGTGTCCTGCCCCTTGCCATAGAATTAGGTAGATATACTGCTGTGCCGGAAGAGCATAGGGTATGTACAGTATGTAATTTAAAAGATGTTGAAAATGAATTTCATTTTATGTTTTACTGCACACTGTATGATGACCTGAGGACTCCTTTGTTTAACTTAATGCAAAAACATAAACCTGAATTGTTTTGGGCCAATGATGGTGAGAAATTACTATGGCTATTCAAAAATGAAGTTTTTAAGACTGCTAGCTTTATTTCTAAAGCATGGAAGAAAAGGCAAGCATAGCTTTTTGTATGAAATAGTAATTTATATGTCTGTGTCGAGGCTGTTGGAGGGTGTGACCCTTTGCTATTTCTCTTGTGGTATTTTCCTATGATCTAAATCTGTTTGATGCTGCTTTGTTTTTGTAATTTATGTTTAGAGGTTCTGGATTGTGTGCACCTCTAATTTATTTAACTTTTATGCCTTGATTTATTTCTGTTGAAAATAATGGTGTCTTATAAGCCCATGTGGGCTGGGCATTTTTGTGATGCATGACACTGAATGAAAAATAAATCAATCAATCAAATGTACTCTGCAACATGAGGGAACCACTAGTAGAAACCTTCACTGGTTGGAACAGCTTTTTTGGTTCATTGCCCACATCCAGTCTGTAGCCTGGCATGTTCCAGTCCCTGACAATGGCTTCCACCACCGTAAACCGCTCTCCTACAACTGCAAGTCTTTTTTCTTGACAAAAGTCACACCCCGTTTCTCCGCAAAGCACAGTTTCACGCTATACTTGGACGCTGAATATTTGTTAATTTGGGGAGGTTTCGCTGTGGTTGTGGTGAGGACTACTTCCTCTTCAGTCTTGACCGTCTATAAAACTGAAGAGAGATATGAAGATAATTAATCTGCCTGCATTCTCAAACTCAGCACAGTTCAACCTCGGCCGACGGACCAGCACAGCCAGCGCCATGGTACGGTACATTTTTTTTATCACGGTTCAACTTTTTTAATCACGGTTGGATTCATATGCTCAGATTTTATGCCCTCATAAATGCGCCATTATGGAAATGTACCATTGTGTGTGTTACATGTATGCAATATTAGAAATACTATAAAATATTAACAAATATATGAGATATTTCCAATTTCATATATTCCAATATTCTGTCGAATATATTTTCGAATATACATTTCTAGAACATTTTATATATGCACATATAATAGTATAAAAGCAATATAGTTTGACATCTTTCTTATATTTTATGTTTGCTCATTTGTGTGCGAGACAAATTTCCTACGGGGAAATACGTTTCATTCATTCATTAGTTATAGTTATTATCATCGTAAATTGAGTAAATAAAACTATATCTTTCAAGCTAGCAAGTTCAAAATAGAAATTAAAATGATAATGTCTATTATACCTATCCAGGTATAATAAACAATCATTTTCAATTTATTTTGAACTAGCTAGCTACCAAGCTATAGTTTAATTTACTCAATTTACGATTATAATAACTAACTAATGAATGAATGAATGAATTAGTTAATTAATGAAAGTGAAGTCTGGGATCTACAGACATCACCAGATTCTGGGTATCTTCCCCGGTCATGCTCTGCCTGTACTGCAGCCATCTTCAGTTCCTGTTTGTTTTGGGTGGCTTGTGCCTTTCATCTTGTCTTCAGCTAGTGAAACACACGTTCAATTAGACTCAGGTCGGGAGATTGACTTGGCCAGTCAAGAACATTCCACTCTTTTGGCCCTGAAAAACTCCTTGGTTGCTCTAGCAGTGTGTTTGGGGTCATTGTCCTTTGGCAAGGTGAAGCCAGCGTTCAATGAGTTTTGAGGCATTTGGTTGGATCTGAGCAGATAAGATGTTTCTGTACAGAATTCATCCTGCTGCTGCTGTCAGCAGTCACATTATTAATAAAGATAATAGAGCCCATTTCCAGGGCAGCCACATACAGGCCGAAGCCACAACACCCCCAACACCCCCACCACCATGTTTGAAAGATGAGGTGGTTTGCTTTGGATCATGAGTCATGCTTTGGAACACTATCCTCTTTCCATCACTTTGGTTGGTTAATCTCTCTCTCACTGCCACCCCCCCCCTCCCCTCCCCTCTCCTCTCCTCTTTCAGGCTAACTGCACAGAACTGGTTGACCTGTTGCATTGGTACTACCTGCCCACCATGTACAGCCTGGAATTCTGCCTGGGTTTCCTTGGCAACCTGCTGGTTATCCTAGGCTACCTGTTCTGCCTGAAGAACTGGAAGGGCACCAACGTGTACCTGTTCAACCTGGCCGTCTCCGACCTGGTCTTCCTGTGCACGCTGCCCCGCCTGGTGGGCACCTACGCCAGCGGCCACCGTGAGACCTCGCCCTTCGTCTGCATCGTCAACCGCTACATCCTCCACGTCAACCTGTACTCCAGCATCCTGTTCATGGTGTGGGTGAGCGCCGAGCGCTACCTGCTGGTGCGCTACCCGCACCGCCACCACCCCCTGCTGAAGCGGGGCGCGGCCGCCGCGGTCTCCGCCCTGATCTGGGTGGCGGTCAGCGCTCAGGTGGCCCCGCTCCTCCTCTACATCGTCCAGGACATGGAGAGGGGAAATTGGACCCGCTGCAGCGATTTCGGCAGCCTGGCGGCGCACCAAGGCGCCGGCCTCCTCACCTACAGCCTGCTCCTCACGGCGACGGGCTACGTCCTGCCCCTACTGGCCCTCTGCGTGTTCTCGGCCCGAATCACGTGCATCCTGAGAGCCCAGGAGGGCGTGTTCCAGAACCGGGCCGCCGCCTCCACCTTCCGACGGCCCCAACGGACGGTGCTGGCCACGGTGGCCATGTTCCTGGCGCTGTACTTGCCATACCACGTGATGAGGAACGTGTACATCGCCGACCGGGCGGCGGCGGCATCCGCCGCCACGCCCCACAATGCTTGCATCATGAGCGCTTATATCATCACGCGGCCAATCGCCTTCGCCCACAGCGTGGTCAACCCCGCCTTCTACTTCTTCATGGGCGACCATTTTAGGGAGCTGCTGATTGGCAGGGTGAAGTCACTCTTTCAGAGATGCGTCACCCAAGAGAGCCAATCCCAAGGAGTAGAGAACTCAGCGCCCTCTCTGACAGTATTAGATAACTGAAAAAAAGCAGTGCGGACTCTCCCCACATTACTGTATATTCTTTACCAAAAGCAATGCAACATGCCTAACTGTGTTAATATTTTTTTTAATGGAAATGTGCCTTATTTTAGTCTATTGCTCACATTTTGGTATCTGATAACAAGAAGCTACTGATAAGAGTGTTGCTTCCTGTTTCATAGGGCACTGCTGTATATCGTTTCTCTGTCATGCTGATGACACAAATATATTTCAGGGCACCCGTCAGCAAAATAGTGGAAGTTAGATTAACTTTTTTCGAGGAGCGTTGTTCATACACACATAATATTAGACTCATACGGCTCAGATAATTTCATTGTTTTCCATTACCGCACAAGTCATTCCTCTCTCACGTTCAGTCGCAAATCAAAAAGCACAATTAGATTTTTTTTTAAAGTACAATTTAACCTTACTTGCAATTTAACATGCACATTTAAACCTACTATTTTGGTATTTAATAATCTGATTTTAACAATCTGGTTTATTTTACTTTAGAGTAGTTTATTTATTTTATTTTTCTTTCCTTCCTGATCAGTTTCGCTATAAAGAAAACTCAGCTATGATGTTATGATACTAAAAATATCTGTTTTAATCAAATGTATAATATGAACATTGAAACAAATTGTTTGCCCAATGTATGCCATGCACATTTAAACCTACTTAATTGGACTTTAATAATCTGACTGTAAAAATCCGGTTTGTTTTACTTTAGAGTATTTTATTTTATTTTATTTTTTCTTTCCTTCTTGATCAATTTCGCTATAAAGAAAACTCAGCTATGATGTTATGATACTAAAAATATCTGTTTTAATCAAATGTATAATAAGAACATTGAAACAAATTGTTTGACCAATGTATGACATGCACATTTAAACCTACTTAATTGGACTTTAATAATCTGACTTTAAAAATCCGGTTTGTTTTACTTTAGAGTATTTTATTTTTATTTTATTTTTTCTTTCCTTCTTGATCAATTTTGATATAAAGAAAACTTAGCTATGCTGTTGTGATACTAAAAATATCAGTTTTAATCAAATGTATAATATGAACATTTAAAATCGTGAGAGAAGTGGGGCGGGACATTGATAAGCAGGCTGCTTTTTTCCCGTATCCCTTTTCGGCAGGAAATGTATTTGTTAAATGAATATTTCAGAAATGTGATGCAATGTGATCATACACATGCCGAAATAAATAAATAAATAAATAAACCTTAAAATATTATTTTGTAAAAAAAAAAAATACCCTCAAACACCTCAGAAATATTGCTATATTAAGCCCTACTCTTAACCACACTGGTACATAGAAATGTATCCACACCTTTGTCACCTCAAGACTGCTATCCCGCAATGCACTCCTCAGGAGTCACAGGCAAGAGCTTGCAGAGCCTCGAGGATAACATAGTTCACCCAAGATCCTCTCCAGCAAAAGGCCAACAGAATAGAGACACACAACCTCTCTCCATTGGTTGGCAGTTACACATTTAGGAAACTCTATTCAGATCAGTGCTAAGAGAGCAGTTTAATCAGAGAACAGGGTGGCACGTGTAGCGTACCGGGTAAGGAACTGGACTTGGTACCCTAAAAATGGTTGCAGGTTCGATTCCCAGATAGCACACTGCTGTTGTTGAATTGGTTCTTTGTATATCCAGTTGTATAAATGTATACTATGTAAAAATAAAAATAAATGCTGAAAAAGTTGTATGTCACTCAGGATAAGAGCGTCTGCTTGATACTGATAATGTACTGTAATTAGACCTGATGAATCCTCCAGTATAGGGTGCAGCTGCCTGTCTCAGTTACCTGTCTCGTTAAGTCCTTCGTCCCTTCAGCTACATCTGTCCCTAACAAGGCCCTAAGGTACCAGCTTTGCCAGATTTTTGCACCATAATTTCATCCTCTGTACAATGTACTATCAATAATGCCAAAAAGTGCAAAAATGTACAATAATTTTGTCATTTCACATGATAGGCTATATAGAGTACTCAAGTGACTACATCACACTGGTTTCGGAAGTAAATTCCCCATTCATTTAGAGCGTAGACATTAACTGAAACTTACTTTTAAACCATTTCTAGTGATTATATCTTACCATCAATTTCCTGGATTGTTCAATATAACGCCCAACAAAATATGTCGTTTTTCTGGACCAGCTTCGAGTATATTTTACGCTTTAGTATTTTTTTGTGAATATACCAGTGCTGGCACCGTTTAAAAACTCGACGTCCCATAATTCCAGACAGACGGGATGATGATATCTTATTGGTTGAGAACCACCCGTGCGTTGCAGTACTGGATATGTAGTCCGTTAAAGTGGACTACAAGTCAAACTACAATTATTAATCCATTACTTTAATATGGAATTTACCAAAGAAGTATTGTCTCACCAATAAAATAAAATAAGTTTCTTTTAAAGTTATTCACTTGATATATCCAGTGAAAAAGGTTATTGCATGATTTGTAAAGAATATTGAAGACAAATTTGTTTTTTGTGACACTGAGGAGGAGACAATAACTTACTTATTTTATGAATGTGTTTATACCAAACTTTTTTGGAATGATTTGGAACAATTTCTATTCAGGAAAACAAACTTAAGGGTAAAACTAAATGAAATAAACATTCTACTGTATTATGACAATAATATAGGGGTATACTAGGGATAGCTGCTACATTATAGGAAGGATGTGCTTTGTCTTGTCTGTTCTGTAGTGATCTTGATGATGTCTCTGTATGCACTTATTGTACGTGCTAAATTAATGTAATGTAATGTAATGTAATATAGATGTATACAGAGATAGAACATTTCTGACCAATTTATTAATAATATATGGGAAATTTTACATTCATTAAAAAAATGGTCCAAGGAAAAAGTTACCTACATACTTTAGATAATATTACGAATAAAAAGGCTAAACGCACCCTAAATGTTTGTAGATCCTTTTTATTTTTATGAAGTATACTGTATATATACCCCTGACTTTGTATATAGTTTTGTTACTATGTTATTTTATACTTTTTGTTTGATTTATTGAAATTATATTGAAATAATATTACTATTATTGATGACATTAATGAATATGAATGATGTGATAATGTTTTATTTCTATCAATAAAAAAAAATAATAATAAATTACATTTTTAAAAATCCATTAGAAAAGGGGAAAAAGGGAAAAATCAGAAATACATTTTTTTTTTTTTTAAAGTTAAAATTGAGGTTGGGAGATCTGGTCCTGCAAAATCCTGAAATCAGGCATGTAAGGGCAACTTCACCCCGGAGCTGTGTCTCAAGCTCAGACTGTAGAAAAATATCAAGGGGCACCCAATCAAAGTCATTCAATTCAGCACATTCATCATTAGTAGAATTAGTATCCGTGCTCAAAATCTTTCCCCCTTCCCCTTGTGTGCAGCTAATATTCATTCGCTGAGAAAGTATACAGTGTCAAAACATATTTTACACAGTTATTGCTTAGAAGTTGCTAGATTTGGGCAGGCACATATTTACACGTATACTGCCTCTTCGTTTGTCTAATTTTCTTTTTTTTTTAAAACATAATTTTAAGAACCCCATACGATAATTTCATATCTGGCAACACTGTGCAGGGCCAATGCTACATATACGCCATATTATTTCTGAACAGCATGTCTGTGCCGTATCTTTGTCCATGTGGGTTTTTATTATTTCCCAAAGGAACTTCCATTTTGTGTAAATTTAACGGGATGGGAAAGTTATGTTTTTTTTCTTTTTTTTTCTTTGAATGCTGAATGTTAAGTGTTTAGTTTTTGTTGTCAAATAAAATGCTGTATTTATCATTCTTTACATGCATGTGCTGTTAAAAAATGTTTAAAAAAAAATAAAAAAATAAAAAGTTGAAAATCTGCGTGCAATTAGTTTTTAGGAAGTTCTAAGTGATGAAACCAGTGCACTTACAGGAACTTTCAGACCTGTAGAAATGGCAGATTGAACCCTGTACTTCACAGGAATCGAACTGCTAACTGTTTATAGAGCATCCTTCCGAGCATTCGGAAATAGCTACGAGTACATGTTTCCTTTGCATGTTGAAATTAGGTGGTTTACACTGCGCCTGTAGCATTACTGTGAATTCAAAGGGGAAGTTCTGTTATTGCAAATGCACTCCAATAACAATAAGTTGCCATGACATCATCGTAAGTGCACAAACCTTGAGCTTCTAATATTTTTGAGCCACTCTTTTAGCTAGATTTACTTTCAATCAGATAATTAGCATTTAATAATGATTATTTTTTATTTTGTGAAATGTAACAAAGAAAAATAAAAGACTGTTTTTCTATTAAACCTGATAGCTGAACATTTTCAGAGATTAAAAGCTTTGAATTCCACGGAATCACAGAAATCGTGTACCATCTATGAAACACTGACCTCTGCTGGTAAATAATTAAACCACATTTTATGGCAGGATTGGGGAGTGCTATGAATTAGAAATCAATGTGCTGCACATACCACTATAGATAATGTTTTTGTTCTTAAGGGTGAAGAACAAGCATAGTAAAAAATGTATTTCATTTTCAGTTTATTATAACAATCATCACAATATAAAGAAACAAATCCCTGTTTTAATTTACAATAAAGTATCAGTAAAAAACAGAATATACAACAAATTAATGAAACTGTGCAAGGCTGAATTGGACTGGGATATTAAGTTATAGAGCGACATAAGAGATGCAGTAGTCTCACGCATTTCAAAAACGACAGTTTACGAGAAAATGAAGAAACACCGTTCACAGTAACACAAAAAAAAACAGCAGCAATGAACTCCAAACAGGTTCCCTGTAGTTACCCTGGGAGACGGGGGGTGGGGAGTAGAGGAGGGGCCTACAGGTTCTCCCTCAACCAGCTGACATAGTCATCGGTCATCCGGTGTGCGATTTGGAAGTCGGCGGGCCAAACGGTGAACATGAGGGCGCCGTGGAAACCGTTGCCGTAGTGTCTGTGCGTGACGTTGACTCCCGCGCGGCTCAGGCGCGTGGCGTACATCACGCCATCGTCCCGCAGGACGTCGTACTCGCAGGTCAGGATGTAGGCCTTGGGCAGAAACCGCAAACTCCTGTCCGCAGCCAGCAGGGGCGACGCCCGGGGGTCCATGATAGCCTGGAAGGTCCGGGACAGATCCAAGCCCCCCGATACCGCCGGCGCCTCGGGGGCGCTGTAGCGGTACGTCCCGCGGAAGCTCTCGGGCAGGTACGAGCTCCAGTTGACGAACTTGAGCAGGTGGGCGGACTGGGCGGAGTTGTGGGAGTTGGTCATCATGGCGCGGAACAGGGTCTTGTCACTGGTGAAGTACTCGCTCCAGAAGCGCACCATCAGGGTTCTGGGCAGGATGGGCATGTCCTGGTTCTGCTGGTAGGACGGGGTGTTCAGGTCCAAGGCCTGCAGGACGGGGTACAGCAGGGCCTGGGCCTTCAGCGCCACCTGCTGGTCAGGCTCCTGCTGCAGCTACGGCAATGGAATGAGGCAACAATACCATGACGACCACACTTCAGCCAAAACACTACAACAGCAGCAGCGATAATATTCCCTTCCTGGATATATATATATATATATATACATACACACACGAGACAATATGAGTCACCCGTGCCTATGCTTGTTATACAAACAACCTGATGAAGATAGGCCAAAACGCACGCCGTGCGTTCCATTTTAACTAAATTAAATAAAACTATTTTTGCATCTAAAACATTTTTGCGTCATAAGGTCGGTGCTTAACCTTTTTATCTTCAGTGTGCAGTTTGAACATTGGAGTTCGACATAGAAAGCAGTTCCCTCATTTTTCATATATTATGTGCTTCCCAACGGTTTCATCATACAATGGATTTGTGCATTAGGTTTGAAAAAACCCAAGAAGCACTATCACAATATTTTGCATTCAACACATACGTTACATCGTTTGGTGAGATATAAAATATGATTATATGCACAGTGATGTTAAAACAGATAAACCTGTATATCTTCTCGAGTACAAATAAATAAAAGTACACGTGAAAGGTTATTTTAAGTTAATTCTAGAACGGCACAACCCTGTAAAAAATTTACATGCAATATTAGCAAAGATTGATCTATTTGTGTATGAGGCTCTGTAATGCTTGTTAGTTGTGAATGCCAGGGGTCATAAATTAGGCATGAGAATCGAGGAGACAGACACGCTCCTGTGTTTATGTGTTGACACGAAAATAAAAACAGCTCTACAAACTGTCTCCGAGTGGAAAAAATGTTCCCGTTCTGTAGGGAAAGTGTTCTGTCATAATGTACAAAAAAGCTCACCTCCAGTCAGTGATTCTGTGACAGCAAGGGAAGGAATCTGTCTGGTCCTTGTACTTTTGTACGTTACTCTGGATAAGAGCATCCTCTAAAAATGAAGTGCCTCTATCCTATCTCTATCCTATTAAAAAAAACAAAAAAAACACTCTACCTTCCCTTCTACATATTAATTCTTGTGACAAAGGATTACCCATTGCATGTGTGTCATGGCTCAACCATTACACACACATTAATCACATTAATCACATGAATGTTGGTGATTTACGAATATAGGCCTTTTTCATTTGTTCACCAATTGTAAGTGGCGCCCTGGATAAGAGCGTCAGCTAAATGCCTAAAATGTAAAAGCAAATGTAGTGGAAGGGGAGGGCGAAAACAAGGACAATGAAGAGGGTCAAGGATGACGAAGATGGCGGTACCTTCTGAGCCACGGCGGCTGCCAGGTTGCCCCCGGCGCTGTCCCCCGACACGGCGATTCGGTCGGGGTCCACCGAGTACCGGGCCAGTACACGGCCCTGGAGGAAGTAGCGGACCCCCCGGTACACGTCCTCAAACGGGACGGGGAAGGGGTGCGCCGGGGCCAGGCGGTACCTGAGAGGGGGCGGACAGAGGGGTGAATAAAACAGATCTGTACGCCGAACATGCGCTTACCCTGCACCCGTCTACAGTTTTAGATATTTGACTTCTCCGACATCTACTCGAAATCTAATCTAAGTCTGGTGAAATCATTCGATAGAATTTAACGTCAGTTATTTAGCCAATTAGTTACATTTTGCGACTCTCAGTAACAGCACGGCCGTCAGAATGTGGGATGTCCACAAGATTTACAGGACAGAAGGGCATTCCACACCGGACACGCCCAATTGGTTAAAATATGAGACGTCCTGCCATATACGAGACAGTTGGCGACGCTAAGATGGCAGATGGTCATTTGGCATTTGTGTGTGTATAGGAGGGGGTGGGCAAAGAGCTGGAATGGGATGGTTAGTTTTGAGATCAGTGGGGCGAGGTCTTGCTTGTAATTACAATAGAACAGGGGTATACAACCCGATCCTGGATTGCCGGAGCCGGTCCTGAATTTTGCTCCAAACTTACCTCCATAACTGGATTAATTTTAATGAATCAGGTTTTATGAATGCAGGTGACCATGTGCTGGAGACACTCAGCATTTCACCATTCATAATATTCAGGCTCAGTCTTTTAAATCATCCATCAAACTCGTTATCAAGCTCAGATGGTACAATAATCAGGAATGTTACCGGCACTCCAGGACCATGGTTGTCTACCACTGCAATAGAAGAAGTGGTAGATCATTAAAAAAAATGTAGAAAATGTATAAATAAAGCGATATGCTTACTCCACAGAAATGACGACTGCGTTGAGCTCAACAACCATCTTCCTGGCAAGAAGGTCATATGGTTCCATTCCTACCATTTCCAGTAAAGAAAGAAAATAAAAAAAGAACAGTAAATCTACAGAAAATACACTGACTGCAATTTCCTTTAAGGGTGTGAGTTTTAATTTACAAGCCTTATGAGGTCTTCCTGTGCAGTCTTCAAAATGTTATCTGTCTGTGTGTGTCTGTGTGTGTGTGTGTGTGCGTCTGTTTGTATGTGTGCACGTGTCTGTCTGTGTGTGTGTGTGTGTGTGTGTGTGTGTGTGTGTGTGTGTGTGTGTGTGTGTGTCTCTGCGTGTGTGTGCGCGTGCGTTTGTGTGTTTGAAACCACTCACTGGAGCTCCCCAGACACCACCCTCCTCCGTGCAGGTAGATGACAGCCCTCCGTAGCTCCCAGGCGCCGCCCTGCTGGCCTGGCTGATACACCACCATGTCCACCCCGTCAAACACCTCCTCCGTCACCCACACACGCTTGTCTGTCACCGGGACGACCTTCTCCGCAACAGTGATAAACATCATAACCCCCATGTAATCCTTTAGTCCCAGGAGTTCACTAAGGTCTGCCTAGAAGGACAGGGTGACAGGGGCAGACAGACAGAATAAGACGTAGACTGAGGCTGACTAAGAGAAGCAAACAACTGGCGTGTAGGAAGTTTAGTTCGTTATTATTGTATTAGGCTACCTTTTTACCACATTTCTAAGATTTTTACGTTACAATCGGGCAACATATTTTCTCATCGTTCTAAAGTTTTCTTATCGTTACAAACACAACGCTTATAACGTAGGAAATAATATTTTTCAAGCCGATGGGGAATGGCCAATCCACAGCATGCCTCCTCAACATTTTCACTTCTGAAATTCCAATAGTTTCTATAATTAGCCTCCCACATGCAAACAAGAAAGTTTAATGGATGACAACAAAAAAAGCGTACGTACCTGCCACTTAACGAGTGAACATTCACACTCATTCACGTGTTAAATAAGTATCTGACAAAAAGTAACGAAAATATTTTTTTTAAGCCATCGAACCTGTGACACTAATCTCTCGTGCTCATCATTGTCAATCAGTATGAATGCAACGCATATTGATGCGGAAGCAAAGAAAGCCGTCGCCTACTGTACCCTAGCACTGAAACAACGACTTCGACTCGATAAAGATGAATTATTATTAAATAATAATAATTAGAATAATTAATTAAATTATGCGATTTAGCTGTAAACGTACCAGGTGGCTGAGACTTCTGAAGAAGCTGTCAGTGATCATTAGTTTCCATTTTTGTTCAATTTCCCCAGGAATCGGTAAATAAACGTAGTAGGCACCAATCATCACAAATAGAAATGCAATTTTACTATTTGATTTCATTTTGTGGTCTGTTTCTGAAGTTCGTGGCGCAGAAGAAATCTGTCGACTGTGTTTATGAACAGACACTCGTGTCTGGAGACTGGGCAGAGAGCAATGTGGTGTTAATATTGGAAAAGGGAGGTAGGGATATGAATACACGTGTTTGCCATTTGATCGCGTGTGATGCCGTTGTACCGCGTACAGGCGCTCACGCTGCACCCTCTCCCTTCGTGTTACTTAACGTGATTAAATTAGAAATTAAATCAGTAAAACTGGATATATCTCACTGGATATATCTCACGTGGCGTCTGTTCTCGGTGATGACCTGAATTATATAGTATTCGTTCCGCAATTATGGTAAACCAGCCATGTGCGGTAGAGGGGCAATTTCGTGTCATAGTACATCATTTAGGGCGCACTGCAACGGGCCGGAAAGAAAGCCTTTTTATAACAGGGAATTAACCAATTTCAGTTTATGAAATCTACAGCATCTGCCAAAGGAAGCGAAAATGTGCTAAGCGCATAGGTGTTAAGTAACAGTCTGAAGTATTGCGCATAGCTGCACGTGCACTGCATGTGCCACTGCCCCTTGGACAAATCCCTGCTGCACTTTCGGGATTTTTATACATTTCAATCGATTCAATCCACATAAGGGTTTTTTGATAATGAACCTTTCTACATATGAAGCAAACTTTAACCGATTAGTTGCGCGGGCGAACTCATATTGGGATACACGTGATGTCACAGTAGGATATTTGGCGCATAGAAGCTCGTGGCGTTTCTTTGAAAAGCGCGTGCCGTGCAATACAATGTCAGGACATTCGCCTGTGCATCAGCGGAGGAGGCGGGGTCTGCAAATCACGTTCTCTTTCTCTCCCTCGATCTCTGGCCTCAAATTGACACTGTGGGGGGAAAAAATCATCCCGTGAAGTACCCCTTTGCTAACTATTAAACGTGTTTCCTCACGTGTGGTAGAGAGCCCAGCCCGGATGTAACAAAGATTCACAGTATCTGTGTTCTTCGTACTTATTTTATTTTATTGATATTAGGGCCTCTCAATGTATCACCTTGGAGAGATCTCTGCTTTGAATTACTTTGAGAAAAATGTATTTTATTGTGTTATTTCACAAATCCTTCATGCATTTGTGACTTGAGCATCTAAGCAACATTTTCATGACACATCATTTTGTCAGTTATTCCCTCGAGGAATGCAGTCCTGGCACATAACTGCTCATAACATAGTTAGTATTTTACAGTTATCTAAAATGTGCCAATTTATCTAATATAAATGGACAACGTTTATATTAGATAATGAACTTTAAGTCGCATTGTTGATGTCAAATGTTTCTTATGGTTTTTTTACATTATTTTTTTTTACATCAAAATGACTTCTCAAAATCAATAACTCATGTGGCCACACTTTTTCCTGATTTGCTTCCTCGTGTTTGGAACAAGGGTTTTGTCCCTGGCTATAGCTTACTGCTATTATCAGGGGAGTATTCCACAACACAGGATTACTGAGTTCACTGGATAAAGTTAGCTGGATAACTGCATTGAGTAAGACCCGGAACAGCTGTTTTTACGGGTTTTTTATGTTCCAGATTTGGGAGGGTTCCAGGTTTTACTCAGTGCAGTCAATCAGCTAATTCAATAATCCTGCTTTACAAAATAACCCCCCAAGACAGAGATTCTCATATTTGTCTTCTCCGTCAGTGACCATGTGATTATGTATGTGATAGGTGAGCTGGAGGGAGGGGGGTGGGTGATGTTGTGGGGGATGTACCAATAGTGGACGGGGGGGATTCGGATTCCTGGCCGGGAGGGGGACGGGGGACGGGGGGTTGGCATAGTGATTGTGCGACTGTTGTGCATGCCCACATGCGTTTATTTGCGAATGTACAGTCAAGCCAGAAAGTCTGCACACCCCTTTCACCTTCTCCACGTTTTATTACGTTACAGACTTATACTACAATAGATTGAGTTCATTTTTTGCCTCAAACATCTACACACAATAGCCAATAATGACAAAGTGAAAATAGGTTTTTAGAAAATATGCAATTTTATTTTACTGACAAAAATAGGTTATTTAGGGGTTACATATCTGTACACACCCTTAGCCTAATACTTGGTTGCTGCACCTTTGGCAGCGATTACAGCTTCAAGGCATCTTGAGAAAGAAGCTACGAGCTTGGCACACTTGTTTCTGGACATTTTTGCCCATTCCTCTTGGCATATCCTTGCAAGCTCCGTCAGGTTGGATGGGGAGCGTCGGTACACAGCCATTTTCAGCTCTTTCCACAGATGTTCAATTGGATTCAGGTCTGGGCTCCGGCTGGGCCACTCAAGGACATGCACAGACTTTCTCCGAAGCCACTCCTTTGTCATGTTGGAAGGTAAACCTTCGCCCCAGTCTGAGGTCCAGAGCGCTCTGGAGCAGGTTTTCTTCAAGGATCTCGGTGTACTTAGCTGCATTCATCTTTCCCTCTATCAGGACTAGTCGCCCCGTTCCTGCTGCTGAAAAACATGGTATGGTATTAGGGATGGTATTAGCCAGGTGATGAGCGGTGCCTGGTTTCCTCCAGACGTGACGCTTGGTATTCAGGCCAAAACGTTCAATTTTGGTTTCATCAGACCAGAGGATCTTGATTCTCATGGTTTGAGAGTCCTCTAGGTGCCTTTTGGCAAACTCCAAGCGGGCTGTGATGTGCCTTTTACTAAGGAGGGGCTTCAGTCTGGCCACTCTACCATAAAGGCCTGATTGGTGGAGTGCTGCCTGGATGGTTGATCTTCCGAAAGGTTCTCCCATCTCCACAAGGATACGCTGGAGCTCTGTCAGAGTGACCCTCGGGTTCCTGGTCACCTCCCTGACCAAGGCCCGTCTTCCCCGATTGCTCAGTTTGGCCGGGCGGCCAGGTCTAGGAAGATTCTTGGTGGTTTCAAACTTCTTCCATTTACGAATGATGGTGGCCACTGTGCTCTTTGGGACCTGTAAAGCTGCAGAGATTTTTCCGTACCCTTCTCCAGATCTATGCCTTGACACAATCCTGTTTCTGAGGTCTGCAGATAATTCCTTTGACCCCATGGCTTGGAGTTTGCTCTGACATGCACTGTCAACTGTGGGACCTTATATAGGCAGGTGTTGGCAATCCCCAATCATGTCCAATCAATTGAATTTATCACAGGTGGACTCCAATTAAGTTGTAGAAACATCTCAAGCAGTATCAGTGGAAACAAAATGCACCTCAGCTCACTTTTGGGTGTCATATCAAAGGGTGTGCACACGTGTACATATGATATTTTACATTTTGATTTTTAATAAATTAGCACAAATGTCTAAAAACCTGTTTTCACTTTGTCATTATGGGCTATTTTGTGTAGAATTTTGAGACACAAAATGAACTCAATCTATTGTAGAATATGTCTGTAACATAATAAAACGTGGAGAAGGTGAAAGGGGTGTGCAGACTTTCCGGCTTGACTGTACATGAGGTTTGTGGTTTGAGGGGTGCTTCCTGCCCAGTCAGTTGCTATCTCCACTCATCTACATGGGCTATAGATGCATGACGTGCATGTCACTTCCTCTTCCTGTGCAACTTCTGCCCCATTTTCATATTCAGGGAAGACACACCACTAATATCTAGGTTTAGTTACAGCCTCTTAGCCACTTTTTAGCATTCATAGTCCATTCTCCTGCATTTGAATCCATGCACACCCTGTGCTGTTCACTTCTTATTGCTCTGTGTGGGATTATTATTGTCAACATTGTACTGAGTTTTCTGTTTCCATAAATATATAATAATTTAAAAGTTTGGCCCCCTGCAGCTTAGTAATAGAGCTCTCCAAAATAATAAGCATGTCTCATTTTAAACAGGCGTGTGTTGCTAAACTATTGAGATGAGGCCAATCAGGCAATGAAGGCAAGGTCATTTAACTTTACCCATAACAATTATTTCCAAAAATCTGGGGCTGTTCTTGTGGATCACATGCGCACACACGCGCGCACACGCACACACACACACATCAAAAAGCACTCTGCTCCTGCAGAGGAAGCTTGCACACAAAGCATTGTCTTTTTTTTAGCTTTGCCTATTTGTTTGTTTCTCTCACTGTAGCCTAACAGGAGAGTCCCAGCCCTGAGCTTTTGCCTTTCCTGGCAGGTTGCCGGAGTGAAGCACAAAGTGAGGAGACAAACAAAAGAAAGAAAAAGGACGAGGCCGGAGAGTGACCCACGGGGGTTTCATGCCACTTTTTCTTTTCTTTTTTTGAGCTGCGGTATCGCGCGCTGCTGGTTGGCTGCAATCTGTTTCTTCTACAGGAAGTGGTGATGGGGAAGAAACATCCAGGCCTGTGAGCGAGGCAGTGGGAGTCTGGGTACGTGCAGCGGAGAGAGGAAGAGGCTCCGTTTCTGCTCCAAGGAGGACCCCCGAGTCCTGGACACCCCTTCATCTGGTACGGACTCTTTATTTTTAACACACTGCTGCTTTTTCTCTATCTCTCTGTTCAGTATCTGTCCTTTTTTCTTATCTTTCCATCTCTCTCGCTTTCTATTTATCGCTCTCTCTCTTTCTCTCACTGTCTTTGTAATATACAGTGCATCCGGAAAGTATTCACAGCGCTTCACTTTTTCCACATTTTTTTCTGTTACAGCCTTATTCCAAAATTGATTAAATTCATTTTTTCCCTCAAAATTCTACACACAACACCCCGTAATGACAATGTGAAAAAAGTTTTTTTGAGATTTTTGCAAATTTATTAAAAATAAAAAAATAAAATTTCTCATTTACATAAGTATTCATAGCCTTTGCTTTAACGTATTTTTAAAGTATCATATTTCATATTTGGTCGCATATCCTTTACATGCTGTTACTTCCTGAAGTCTGTGACCATCAACATCAAAAAACTGTCGATATCTTATTTTCAGGTACTGTTACAAGCGATACTATAACCTCTCTGCATTTGAATGGATCTCTATGGAAATTGGGGGGGTGAGACTAGATTCAGCTGTAAATTACACTGGTACAGTATGGAACACATGGCTGGCTAAATGGCTGTAAGTTATCAAGGGTCTGAGCTATCAAACGAGCCCCAAACCATCACTCTGTTACCAGATATGGAGTAGATGTGGATGGATCACTGCAAGGGTTATTTCTCCGGACTCATTTTCCTATAGAACTCTATGGGGAAAAAAGTCAGGAGAAACAACCCTTAAAGTGATCCATCCACATCTACTCCATATCTGGCAACAGAGTGGTGGTTTGGGGCTCGTTTGATAGCTCAGACCCTTGATAACTTACAGCCATTTAGCCAGCCATGTGTTCCATACTGTACCAGTGTAATTTACAGCTGAATCTAGTCTCACCCCCCAATTTCCATAGAGATCCATTCAAATGCAGAGAGGTTATAGTATCGCTTGTAACAGTACCTGAAAATAAGATATCGACAGTTTTTTGATGTTGATGGTCACAGACTTCAGGAAGTAACAGCATGTAAAGGATATGCGACCAAATATGAAATATGATACTTTAAAAATACGTTAAAGCAAAGGCTATGAATACTTATGTAAATGAGAAATTTTATTTTTTTATTTTTAATAAATTTGCAAAAATCTCAAAAAAACTTTTTTCACATTGTCATTACGGGGTGTTGTGTGTAGAATTTTGAGGGAAAAAATGAATTTAATCAATTTTGGAATAAGGCTGTAACAGAACAAAATGTGGAAAAAAGTGAAGCGCTGTGAATACTTTCCGGATGCACTGTATATTGCATTGTAAAGATCACAGAAACGTTATTTGCTCTCTATTTTGCTATATATTAAGTGAAGTACTACAAATAGCTGTAAAAAAAAAAAAAAAAAACTAAACTCTTAGAACTGAACATAGTGTAAATTAAATTCCTGCCCTTGTGTCACTGCCAGATGACTGTGAACACAAACACTCGAAGGGTTAAGACGTGTCTTTGTTTCGTTGCTGTGTCTTTGGAGGTGTTTTGATAGTTCTAATGCTGTATACTGTCATTTAATGTTTAATAAATTACAGTATATAGTATCCATCCAATTTATTTCCATCTTTGTAACTAGATCAAATTAAAGGAATGGTCCATCACTGGTATACTGTATGTTAAATTATGCCATACCAAAGGGCAAATCATTTGTTCACATAAAAGTCAATGGCTCCCTGCTCCCTGGCTAACATTGTCCAGCTTGTCACTCACTAAACATGGCGTTGAGTTTGTCTTTAGACAGGCTGTCTAAGGCATTCTAAATAAGCCGCCCGCATGCAGGCTGATGCTCTTGCCCTTATCGTTTTCTTTTTTAGGCCTCCATTTTGAGTTTTTGTTAAACCCTCTGGTCCTGTGATGGAGGCCTTAAACTCAACGGTGGGCTACAGAGGCAGTGAGGGCTTGGTTCTCTTCACAGTGCTCTACATACTGGCCTTTCTGGTTGGCCTGGTGGGCAGTCTGACAGCACTGTGGGCGTTCACCTGTAGCCACGGCAAGCGGAGGACCGTCGACATCTACCTGATCAACCTCCTGGTCTCCGACCTCCTGTTGACGCTGGCCCTGCCCTTCAAAATCGCAACGGGCCTGGGCGTGGCGTCCTGGGGCCTCCGAATCTTCCACTGCCAAGTCTCGGCCGTCGTCGTTTACATCAACCTGTACGTCTCCATAGTCTTCCTCGCCCTGGTGAGCGCCGACCGCTACCTGCAGATCTCCCAGAGTCCCCGGCTGCGCTGCGCCCGGGAGGCCGGCCTAGCCAGGGTGATGTCGGTGGTGGTGTGGGCGCTGGTGCTCGTCATAATGGTGCCGAACATGCTCATCCCCCATTCGGGACGTCCCGGAGAAGCGGTGGTCGAAGTGCGCCGAGCTCAAGCGGACGGAGGGGCTGCACTGGCACAGGCTGGCCAGCTTTCTGGGCACGGCCATCTTCCTCAACGCCTCGGCCGTCGTGCTCGTCGCCAACCGGGCTGGCGCTGAGGCGGCTGTGGGGGAGCCGCCGCCGCGGGAGCCGTCGTCCCGGCGACGGGGACGGCGGCCGGCTGGACGGACGTCTCGTCGCCCGCCGCGCCGCCCGTCACATCGCCCGCGGTGACCCTGGCCTACGTGGTGTGCTTCGTGCCGTACCACGCGGTGCGGACGCCCTACACCCTCGCCCAGGGCCGGCCAATCACAGACTTCCCTCTGTGGGGCCGCCTCTACCTGGCCAAGGAGTCCACCCTGCTGCTGGCCATTCTACACGTCTGCTTCAACCCCTTCCTCTACTTCCACCTCTCCCGCTCCTTCAGGCAGAGGCTCATGGAGGCCTTCCGGCCCAAGGGGAACAGCTCTGTGCCCACCCTGGACCTGGAACTGTCCCCACAACCGTGTCCCCCCCCCCCCCCCGAGGCCCTGCGAGGCCCCTGGAAGCCCTGTGAGCCCCATTGGAGAAATGCAGGCTCAATGGAGCAGGGCTCCGCTACAGATAAACTGCCAAACCTGGGTCAAAGACATATTAGAACAATGTACTTGAGACGCTGGTAAAATGTGCAGATCACAGTGAAATGCTATTGTTGTCTGGAATATTGGTCAGAATAGATGCTTTTTCAACAACAAAAAATTGCCAGTAACTTGAAGGAATTTTTACCATTGTCTAGAGGTTTTAAAGGAGCTATATGTAACATTGACACCGAGCATTTAAAATGGGTACTGCAATCCAAATTCACAATATTGGAGAGAGGTCGAGACACTGAACGAACACGAGCGCAAGACGAGCCGAGCGCAACATTATATTTTGAGACAAGCTTATTCTATTTTGACAATGACAAGTGACGACGAGTCCTACACTGTAAGTTGATCAGCTAATGTATACGTTTGCAATTTGTTTATTATTTATTGTTTGCAAATTATAAACCAGCTCATGTGGATTTTTTATAACTCTGTCAATGTTAGCTAGATGCATGGCTGGCTATGTTTACGGTCACACAGATATAAGCTAACGTTAGTGGTATGTTTAGCGAGTAACTATATACATATATATATTTAAATCTTTAGCTAGCTAGCTAAATGAAACGATGTTGAACTTAGCTTAGGCATTCGTAAATCGGCTGTCGGAGTGCCGGAGTACATCTGGTTGTTCGTAATGGGCAGTGGACTCGCAGTCAACTCGGAGAATAGTGAATCACACGGGCCAAAAGAAATACAGACGTTCCAACCCGGAATGGAAATTTCAAAGGAGAACATACTGGCTGTAGCATTGTTGTCGGAGAAGCCAGTATTTCGACTTAGCGTGTTTCCTTAATCTCTGATGACATATCTTGGCCATTTTATGATTTAGTACAGTAAATTTGTTACATATAGCTCCTTTTATAATTACGTACCCCCATATTCCTTTCATAAATTTGCCTTTGCGTTTTTGTTAATTTGTTACATATAGCTCCTTTAAGTATTTCACATAATTATTTGGCCGGGTCAGATATCCACCAGTGTCTTTATATGTCTGGAACTCCTGCTCCTCAACAGCAACGGTTCGAACTCAAGCAACCAATTACCTCAGTTCTAACGGGGGAGTCTGGATACCTTCTGGGTCTCTTTGACTGGCGAACTGCACCCTCTGAACCCGTTTCAGAGAAACGACTGCAGCGACATAGAATATGTTACTTTCATTAAAGCCTGCAGCACGAACCACCGCACAGGAAACCTAAGCGTAGGTTTGATTTTGACTGGGAGTGGGGGGAACCCATTGTCTCTAACCAGTCATTCCTATGAAAATATTTGGGGAGGGAGGGCATGTCTCCCTGTGTGTTTTGCAAGAAAAATATATTTTTTTAAATTGAGTAAAAACATGTATGCAAAATCTCCCCTTGCGATATCAATATAAGGGATATAGGGTGTCCAGTATAGAGACTGTTTTGTGGAAAAGCCACACAACCCATTCGTCTAGAAGATAGAGCGGAAACACAATTTCCACCGTTATCTTCAATTTTGAACGAGGCTTGACGAAGGTGCCGTGCTTCAAAGTTTCTGCACATAAGACTGTTGACAACACAGATGCATTTAAAGGCTACACCACATAAAATACCTTTTCTGGTTATGGCTCTGATTCCACACCCAAACCGTTATCTTCAATTTTGAACGAGGCTTGACGAAGGTGCCGTGCTTCAAAGTTTCTGCACATAAGACTGTTGACAACACAGATGCATTTAAAGGCTACACCACATAAAATACCTTTTCTGGTTATGGCTCTGATTCCACACCCAAACCAGTAATGTTTTTTCAGTGATGTTCTGCGTGACGTTTGGAAGATTTGTTTTTCTTCTGCGACTTTGTGCTCATAAAGGTTTTTTCCCCCCCCCCCCAGTGTGAACATCTGTTCTTTCAGCCTCAGTTTGAGGAAATAGGCTCTGAAAGGTACGTTCTGTCTTTGCAGTACTTGCCATCAGGGGCGCCGGCAGGATTTCTTCCCGGGGTACGCAAAAGAGTAGGCCAAGCCATAGGCTACATGAAAACAAAGCCACTACTACTTAGGACTAACGTTACAACGTAATTTACCGATATATTTTGCACTCATAAGGTCGCATATTACAAGAAGTTCTAACGTAGGAGTAGGCCTAGCCTACGTTTAAAGTCTGATCTTTCATCAGCAAAACCGGAGATATGTACTTCTAAATAGAATGGAAATGTTGCGCGCAAAAAGATGTTACGTGACTTACAGTAGCCTGATATTTCATAA
>JAINUF010000084.1:25000-47472 GCA_029718625.1 Synaphobranchus kaupii | reverse complement strand
TTTGAAAACAGTGATGGCAAGACGCGTGTATAAATATCCTAAAAGCAAATCCGTCTCTCTCTCGGTTTCAAATGCCTCTCTCTCCTCCTGTGCTATGGCACGCTATGAAAATGCTGATTGAGGTTCACGACGCGGTCGAGGTTCTCAAACTCATCTCGTCTGAACATGTTGATGGTCTGTGAAGTAGCAGCGGTATGAAAACGGCAGTTGTAGCAGGTTACCATGGGGACATAAATGATGAGTTATGCATCCAAAGCCAGTAGCCTGACTGTAAAGTACAGTGCAGTAATAGACACTGTGGTGCCAGTCACAGGGAAATGTAAGCACAACCCAAACAGGGCAGGCGGGAGTGTGAGGATAAAATCACAGGCTGATGTCTTTCTCTCTCTCCCTCTCCCTCTCCCCCTCTCTCTCGCCCAAGTTAATTTCTTTGGAGAAGAAACCAAACCCCACCACCACCTGTGTCTGATCAGGTTACTGGGCGTGTAATAACTTTTCCCAGCTTTCCAATGTTGTTGCTGCAATTTTGTGATAAAATTGCTGCAATGCTGGTGGCCTGCTGGTTTGACTTAAAAAAAAAAAAAAAACCTTCCCAAAACTCTTCCACTGCAGAACCCTAGCCTGCTAAATAAAATTATTATGATTGTTGTTGTTATTGTTATTATTGTTTTTGTTGTTATTATTATTATTATTATTATAGATAACGGGGGTGCTCTGTCCTGTGCAGGTGAGTTTGACGGGCTGTTGTTCTTTACCTGGTTCTGCCCTGTGCAGGTGGTGAGTTTGGGGAGGTGTGCCGAGGCCGTTTAAGGGTCCCTGGGAAGAAGGAGAACTACGTGGCCATAAAGACGCTGAAGGGGGGGTACACGGACAAGCAGAGGCGGGACTTCCTGAGCGAGGCGAGCATCATGGGGCAGTTTGAGCACCCAAACATCATCCACCTGGAGGGCATCATCACCGCCAGCTGCCCTGTCATGATCCTCACAGAGTACATGGAGAACGGGGCGCTGGACGCCTTCCTGCGGGTCAGTGCCTCTGTCTGTCACTCCTTCCCTCTGTCTGTCACTCCTTCCCTCTGTCTGTCACTCCTTCCCTCTGTCTGTCACTCCTTCCCTCTGTCTGTCACTCCTTCCCTCTGTCTGTCACTCCTTCCCTCTGTCTGTCACTCCTTCCCTCTGTCTGTCACTCCTTCCCTCTGTCTGTCACTCCTTCCCTCTGTCTGTCACTCCTTCCCTCTGTCTGTCACTCCTTCCCTCTGTCTGTCACTCCTTCCTATGTGCCTGTCTGTGTCTCTTTCCACTGCGGGTCAGTGCCTTTGTCTGTCACTCCTTCCTATGTGCCTGTCTGTGTCTCTTTCCACTGCAGGTCAGTGCCTCTGTCTGTCACTCCTTCCTATGTGTCTGTCTGTGTCTCTTTCCGCTGCGGGTCAGTGCCTCTGTCTGTCACTCCTTCCTATGTGTCTGTCTGTGTCTCTTTCCACTGCGGGTCAGTGCCTCTGTCTGTCACTCCTTCCTATGTGTCTGTCTGTGTCTCTTTCCACTGCGGGTCAGTGCCTCTGTCACTCCTTCCTATGTGCCTGTCTGTGTCTCTTTCCACTGCGGGTCAGTGCCTCTGTCTGTCACTCCTTCCTATGTGCCTGTCTGTGTCTCTTTCCACTGCGGGTCAGTGCCTCTGTCTGTCACTCCTTCCTATGTGCCTGTCTGTGTCTCTTTCCACTGCGGGTCAGTGCCTCTGTCACTCCTTCCTATGTGCCTGTCTGTGTCTCTTTCCACTGCGGGTCAGTGCCTCTGTCTGTCACTCCTTCCTATGTGCCTGTCTGTGTCTCTTTCCACTGCGGGTCAGTGCCTCTGTCTGTCACTCCTTCCTATGTGCCTGTCTGTGTCTCTTTCCACTGCAGGTCAGTGCCTGTGTATGTGATTTCTCCTACAGGGACCTGTGTCTGTGTGTACGTCTCTCTGTTGATGCCAGTTTCTCTAGTTTATCTGTGTTTGTCTGCCTCTGTCTCTGTTCCAGTGTCCGTGTCTCTGTCTATCTGTGTGTCCGCGTGCGATGTCATCATGGGCAGGTTTATTAGAGCTGATAAAGTCAGATCAGAGCGGCTCAGAGAAAACATGGCTTCCACTCTGTCATCCATCCAACCATCCGTCCGTCTGTCTCGCCACACATCCATCCATCCCCCTGTCCCCTGTCCTCCCCTGGTGCTGAGCTCCTCCCTCTCTCTGCAGCTGAATGACGGACAGTTCAGCCCTATCCAGCTGGTGGGTATGCTGCGGGGTATAGCGTCCGTATGAAGTACCTGTCTGAGATGAGCTACGTGCACCGTGACCTGGCCCGCCCGCAACATCCTGGTCAACAGCAACCTGGTGTGCAAGGTGTCCGACTTCGGCCTGTCCCGCTTCCTACAGGAGAACTCAGCCGACCCCACCTACACCAGCTCTCTGGTGAGTGTCCCACAAACCCCCTAACAGTGCTCCCTGTACCCCACCTACACCAGCTCTCTGGTGAGTGTCCCACAAACAGCGCTCCCCTATACCCCACCTACACCAGCTCTCTGGTGAGTGTCCCACAAACCCCCAAACAGCGCCTCCTATACCCCACCTACACCAGCTCTCTGGTGAGTGTCCCACAAACCCACAAACAGCGCTCCCTATACCCCACCTACACCAGCTCTCTGGTGAGTTTCCCACAAACAGCGCTCCCTATACCCCACCTACACCAGCTCTCTGGTGAGTTTCCCACAAACCCCGAACAGTGCTCCCTATACCCCACCTACACCAGCTCTCTGGTGAGTTTCCCACAAACCCCCTAACAGCGCCTCTATACCCCCACCTACACCAGCTCTCTGGTGAGTTTCCCACAAACCCCCTAACAGCACCTCTATACCCCACCTACACCAGCTCTCTGGTGAGTGTCCCACAAACAGCGCTCCCTATACCCCACCTACACCAGCTCTCTGGTGAGTTTCCCACAAACCCCGAACAGTGCTCCCTATACCCCACCTACACCAGCTCTCTGGTGAGTTTCCCACAAACCCCCGAACAGCGCTCCCTATACCCCACCTACACCAGCTCTCTGGTGAGTTTCCCACAAACCCCCGAACAGCGCTCCCTATACCCCACCTACACCAGCTCTCTGGTGAGTGTCCCACAAACCCCCAAACAGCGCTCCCTATCACAGCCAAACAGCGCTCCCTATACCCCACCTACACCAGCTCTCTGGTGAGTGTCCCACAAACCCCCGAACAGCACTCCCTATCACAGCCAAACAGCGCTCCCTATACCCCACCTACACCAGCTCTCTGGTGAGTGTCCCACAAACCCCCGAACAGCGCTCCCTGTACCCCACCTACACCAGCTCTCTGGTGAGTTTCCCACAAACCCCCTAACAGCGCCTTCTATACCCCACGTACACCAGCTCTCTGGTGAGTGTCCCACAAACCCCCGAACAGCGCTCCCTATCACAGCCAAACAGCGCTCCCTGTACCCCACCTACACCAGCTCTCTGGTGAGTTTCCCACAAACCCCCTAACAGCGCCTTCTATACCCCACGTACACCAGCTCTCTGGTGAGTGTCCCACAAACCCCCGAACAGCACTCCCTATACCCCACCTACACCAGCTCTCTGGTGAGTTTCCCACAAACCCCCTAACAGCGCCTTCTATACCCCACCTACACCAGCTCTCTGGTGAGTGTCCCACAAAACCCCCGAACAGCACTCCCTATACCCCACCTACACCAGCTCTCTGGTGAGTGTCCCACAAACCCTCGAACAGCGCTCCCTATACCCCACCTACACCAGCTCTCTGGTGAGTGTCCCACAAACCCCCGAACAGCACTCCCTATACCCCACCTACACCAGCTCTCTGGTGAGTTTCCCACAAACCCTCGAACAGCGCTCCCTATACCCCACCTACACCAGCTCTCTGGTGAGTTTCCCACAAACCCCCCTAACAGCGCCTTCTATACCCCACCTACACCAGCTCTCTGGTGAGTGTCCCACAAACCCCCCGAACAGCACTCCCTATACCCCACCTACACCAGCTCTCTGGTGAGTTTCCCACAAACCCTCGAACAGCGCTCCCTATACCCCACCTACACCAGCTCTCTGGTGAGTGTCCCACAAACCCCCGAACAGTGCTCCCTATACCCCACCTACACCAGCTCTCTGGTGAGTGTCCCACAAACCCCCGAACAGCGCTCCCTGTCACAGCCAAACAGCGCCCCCTATAGCCCACCTACACCAGCTCTCTGGTGAGTGTCCCACAAACAGCGCCCCCTATAGCCCACCTACACCAGCTCTCTGGTGAGTGTCCCACAAACAGCGCCCCCTATAGCCCACCTACACCAGCTCTCTGGTGAGTGTCCCACAGACAGCGCCCCCTATAGCCCACCTACACCAGCTCTCTGGTGAGTGTCCCACAGACAGCGCCCCCTATACCCCACCTACACCAGCTCTCTGGTGAGTGTCCCACAAACAGCGCCCCCTATAGCCCACCTACACCAGCTCTCTGGTGAGTGTCCCACAGACAGCGCCCCCTATAGCCCACCTACACCAGCTCTCTGGTGAGTGTCCCACAAACAGCGCCCCCCTATAGCCCACCTACACCCTCAGCTCTCTGGTGAGTGTCCCACAAACAGCGCCCCCTATAGCCCACCTACACCAGCTCTCTGGTGAGTGTCCCACAGACAGCGCCCCCTATAGCCCACCTACACCAGCTCTCTGGTGAGTGTCCCACAGACAGCGCCCCCTATACCCCACCTACACCAGCTCTCTGGTGAGTGTCCCACAAACAGCGCCCCCTATAGCCCACCTACACCAGCTCTCTGGTGAGTGTCCCACAGACAGCGCCCCCTATAGCCCACCTACACCAGCTCTCTGGTGAGTGTCCCACAAACAGCGCCCCCTATAGCCCACCTACACCAGCTCTCTGGTGAGTGTCCCACAAACAGCGCCCCCTATACCCCACCTACACCAGCTCTCTGGTGAGTGTCCCACAAACAGCGCCTTCTATACCCCCACCTACACCAGCTCTCTGGTGAGTGTCCCACAAACCCCCGAACAGCACTCCCTATACCCCACCTACACCAGCTCTCTGGTGAGTGTCCCACAAACCCTCGAACAGCGCTCCCTATACCCCACCTACACCAGCTCTCTGGTGAGTGTCCCACAAACCCCCGAACAGCACTCCCTATACCCCACCTACACCAGCTCTCTGGTGAGTTTCCCACAAACCCTCGAACAGCGCTCCCTATACCCCCACCTACTCCAGCTCTCTGGTGAGTTTCCCACAAACCCCCTAACAGCGCCTTCTATACCCCACCTACACCAGCTCTCTGGTGAGTGTCCCACAAACCCCCGAACAGCACTCCCTATACCCCCACCTACACCAGCTCTCTGGTGAGTTTCCCACAAACCCTCGAACAGTGCTCCCTATACCCCACCTACACCAGCTCTCTGGTGAGTTTCCCACAAACCCCCTAACAGCGCCTCTATACCCCACCTACACCAGCTCTCTGGTGAGTTTCCCACAAACCCCCTAACAGCACCTCTATACCCCACCTACACCAGCTCTCTGGTGAGTGTCCCACAAACAGCGCTCCCTATACCCCACCTACACCAGCTCTCTGGTGAGTTTCCCACAAACCCCGAACAGTGCTCCCTATACCCCCACCTACACCAGCTCTCTGGTGAGTTTCCCACAAACCCCCGAACAGCGCTCCCTATACCCCACCTACACCAGCTCTCTGGTGAGTTTCCCACAAACCCCCGAACAGCGCTCCCTATACCCCACCTACACCAGCTCTCTGGTGAGTGTCCCACAAACCCCCAAACAGCGCTCCCTATCACAGCCAAACAGCGCTCCCTATACCCCACCTACACCAGCTCTCTGGTGAGTGTCCCACAAACCCCCGAACAGCACTCCCTATCACAGCCAAACAGCGCTCCCTATACCCCACCTACACCAGCTCTCTGGTGAGTGTCCCACAAACCCCCGAACAGCGCTCCCTGTACCCCACCTACACCAGCTCTCTGGTGAGTTTCCCACAAACCCCCTAACAGCGCCTTCTATACCCCACGTACACCAGCTCTCTGGTGAGTGTCCCACAAACCCCCCGAACAGCGCTCCCTATCACAGCCAAACAGCGCTCCCTGTACCCCACCTACACCAGCTCTCTGGTGAGTTTCCCCACAAACCCCCTAACAGCGCCTTCTATACCCCACGTACACCAGCTCTCTGGTGAGTGTCCCACAAACCCCCGAACAGCACTCCCTATACCCCACCTACACCAGCTCTCTGGTGAGTTTCCCACAAACCCCCTAACAGCGCCTTCTATACCCCACCTACACCAGCTCTCTGGTGAGTGTCCCACAAACCCCCCGAACAGCACTCCCTATACCCCACCTACACCAGCTCTCTGGTGAGTGTCCCACAAACCCTCGAACAGCGCTCCCTATACCCCACCTACACCAGCTCTCTGGTGAGTGTCCCACAAACCCCCGAACAGCACTCCCTATACCCCACCTACACCAGCTCTCTGGTGAGTTTCCCACAAACCCTCGAACAGCGCTCCCTATACCCCACCTACACCAGCTCTCTGGTGAGTTTCCCACAAACCCCCTAACAGCGCCTTCTATACCCCACCTACACCAGCTCTCTGGTGAGTGTCCCACAAACCCCCGAACAGCACTCCCTATACCCCACCTACACCAGCTCTCTGGTGAGTTTCCCACAAACCCTCGAACAGCGCTCCCTATACCCCACCTACACCAGCTCTCTGGTGAGTGTCCCACAAACCCCCGAACAGTGCTCCCTATACCCCCACCTACACCAGCTCTCTGGTGAGTGTCCCACAAACCCCCGAACAGCGCTCCCTGTCACAGCCAAACAGCGCCCCCTATAGCCCACCTACACCAGCTCTCTGGTGAGTGTCCCACAAACAGCGCCCCCTATAGCCCACCTACACCAGCTCTCTGGTGAGTGTCCCACAAACAGCGCCCCCCTATAGCCCACCTACACCAGCTCTCTGGTGAGTGTCCCACAGACAGCGCCCCCTATAGCCCACCTACACCAGCTCTCTGGTGAGTGTCCCACAGACAGCGCCCCCTATACCCCACCTACACCAGCTCTCTGGTGAGTGTCCCACAAACAGCGCCCCCTATAGCCCACCTACACCAGCTCTCTGGTGAGTGTCCCACAGACAGCGCCCCCTATAGCCCACCTACACCAGCTCTCTGGTGAGTGTCCCACAAACAGCGCCCCCCTATAGCCCACCTACACCAGCTCTCTGGTGAGTGTCCCACAAACAGCGCCCCCTATAGCCCACCTACACCAGCTCTCTGGTGAGTGTCCCACAGACAGCGCCCCCTATAGCCCACCTACACCAGCTCTCTGGTGAGTGTCCCACAGACAGCGCCCCCTATACCCCACCTACACCAGCTCTCTGGTGAGTGTCCCACAAACAGCGCCCCCTATAGCCCACCTACACCAGCTCTCTGGTGAGTGTCCCACAGACAGCGCCCCCTATAGCCCACCTACACCAGCTCTCTGGTGAGTGTCCCACAAACAGCGCCCCCTATAGCCCACCTACACCAGCTCTCTGGTGAGTGTCCCACAAACAGCGCCCCCTATACCCCACCTACACCAGCTCTCTGGTGAGTGTCCCACAAACAGCGCCTTCTATACCCCACCTACACCAGCTCTCTGGTGAGTGTCCCACAAACCCCCGAACAGCACTCCCTATACCCCACCTACACCAGCTCTCTGGTGAGTGTCCCACAAACCCTCGAACAGCGCTCCCTATACCCCACCTACACCAGCTCTCTGGTGAGTGTCCCACAAAACCCCCGAACAGCACTCCCTATACCCCACCTACACCAGCTCTCTGGTGAGTTTCCCACAAACCCTCGAACAGCGCTCCCTATACCCCACCTACTCCAGCTCTCTGGTGAGTTTCCCACAAACCCCCTAACAGCGCCTTCTATACCCCACCTACACCAGCTCTCTGGTGAGTGTCCCACAAACCCCCGAACAGCACTCCCTATACCCCACCTACACCAGCTCTCTGGTGAGTTTCCCACAAACCCTCGAACAGCGCTCCCTATACCCCACCTACACCAGCTCTCTGGTGAGTGTCCCACAAACCCCCGAACAGTGCTCCCTATACCCCACCTACACCAGCTCTCTGGTGAGTGTCCCACAAACCCCCGAACAGCGCTCCCTGTCACAGCCAAACAGCGCCCCCTATAGCCCACCTACACCAGCTCTCTGGTGAGTGTCCCACAAACAGCGCCCCCTATAGCCCACCTACACCAGCTCTCTGGTGAGTGTCCCACAGACAGCGCCCCCTATAGCCCACCTACACCAGCTCTCTGGTGAGTGTCCCACAGACAGCGCCCCCTATACCCCACCTACACCAGCTCTCTGGTGAGTGTCCCACAAACAGCGCCCCCTATAGCCCACCTACACCAGCTCTCTGGTGAGTGTCCCACAGACAGCGCCCCCTATAGCCCACCTACACCAGCTCTCTGGTGAGTGTCCCACAAACAGCGCCCCCTATAGCCCACCTACACCAGCTCTCTGGTGAGTGTCCCACAAACAGCGCTCCCTATAGCCCACCTACACCTAAAGAGACCCTGATTAGGGAGGTCAAACCCGTTTTCGTGATTTTTCAGAAAACATTTTGCCAGCTTATTTTTCATGTATATTGTCCTAAATGCTACAATATAATCAAATAGCAATATATAAATCGCTAGCTTGTCAGAAAAAAGAACGTTTGTTCGCTTTAAAATTATTTTTTAAATTAGCCCGTTTCACTTCTGTGTAATCACTCTCGTTGGATGGAAACACATCATCATCTGTGCTGCTTTTAGGATACCGTTATCCTTATTTTTTCAACAACAAGAACCGATATTTTGTGGTATTCGTACAGGAAAACTAATATACTCTATTTAATTAAATATGTACTCCCAAAACGCCATACGTGCCAAACGTCATGACATACATTCCATTCCATGACAGCACATTAAAGTACATTCCATTACAGTACATGAAGAGGGGAGTTTCTGGAAGATATCTGACATGTTAAATTTCCGTGCATCGGTCCTGAGCAGTAGTTTTTCCTGTGCCCACAACTTGTGCACATTCCCAGACCACGTGATCGAGGATTTCTGGACTCGGATAAACCCCTGTGTGCATGAGATTATGTCTGTTTCCGATGACAGACACACATCCAGAAATGGCTATGGGCCATTTTCAGAATTGTGCACTGTAGTGTCCACCCCATACACACAGCTTTTCATGCAGTATTAATTACAGGACTTACATCCATAAACAAAAACAAACATGAAAATATGACCAAAAACCATGAACCCAGCCCCCTACCGACCCCCCCCGTGTTGTCTCCATGGAAATGGCACACTCTCCATGGTAAGAGTGTTGTCTCCATGGTAACAGTGCTCTCTCCCTGGTAAGAGTGTTGTCTCTATGGTCACAGTGCTCTCTCCCTGGTAAGACTGTTGTCTCCATGGTAACAGTGGTTTTATCCCTGGTAAGAGTGTTGTCTCCATGGTAACAGTGCTCTATCCCCTGGTAAGAGTGTTGTCTCCATGGTAATGGCGCTCTCTCCAAGGTAAGAGTGTTGTCTCTATGGTAACAGTGCTCTATCCCTGGTAAGAGTGTTGTCTCCATCGTAACAGTGCTCTATCCCTGGTAAGAGTGTTGTCTCCATCGTAACAGTGCTCTCTCCCTGGTAAGAGTGTTGTCTCCATGGTAACAGTGCTCTCTCCCTGGTAAGAGTGTTGTCTCCATGGTAACGGTGCTCTATCCCTGGTAAGAGTGTTGTCTCCATGGTAATGGCGCTCTCTCCATGGTAAGAGTGTTGTCTCCATGGTAACAGTGCTCTCTCCCTGGTAAGAGTGTTGTCTCCATGGTAACAGTGCTCTCTCCATGGTAAGAGTGTTGTCTCCATGGTAACAGTGCTCTCTCCCTGGTAAGAGTGTTGTCTCCATGGTAACAGTGCTCTCTCCATGGTAAGAGTGTTGTCTCCATAGTAACGGTGCTCTATCCCTGGTAAGAGTGTTGTCTCCATTGTAACGGTGCTCTCTCCATGGTAAAAGTGTTGTCTCCGTGGTAACGGTGTTCTCTCCATGGTAAGAGTGTTGTCTCTATGGTAACGGTGCTCTCTCCATGGTAAGAGTGTTGTCCATGGTAACGGTGTTCTCTCCATGGTAAGAGTGTTGTCTCTATGGTAACGGTGCTCTCTCCATGGTAAGAGTGTTGTCCATGGTAACGGTGCTCTCTCCATGGTAAGAGTGTTGTCTCCATGGTAATGGTGCTCTCTCCATGGTAAGAGTGTTGTTTCTATGGTAACGGTGCTCTCTCCATGGTAAGAGTGTTGTCTCCACGGTAACGGTGCTCTCTCTCCATGTTAAGAGTGTTGTCTCCATGGTAACGGTACTCTCTCCATGGTAAGAGTGTTGTCTCTATGGTAGCGGTGCTCTCTCCATGGTAAGAGTGTTGTCTCCACGGTAACGGTGCTCTCTCCATGATAAGAGTGTTGTCTCCATGGTAACGGTGCTCTCTCCATGGTAAGAGTGTTGTCTCCATGGTAACGGTGCTTCCTCCTCCCGCTGTCCCAGGGCGGTAAGATCCCGATCCGCTGGACGGCTCCGGAGGCCATCGCTTTCCGGAAGTTCACCTCGGCATCGGACGCCTGGAGCTACGGCATCGTCATGTGGGAGGTCATGTCCTTCGGAGAGAGGCCCTACTGGGACATGAGCAACCAGGACGTGAGTGTGTCTGTGTGTGTGTGTGTGTCTCTGTGTCTGTGTGTGTGCGTGCGTGCGTGCGTGCGCGTGTGTGCGTGCGTGTGTGCATTTGTGAGGGAGAGAGAGGGCGAGATATTCAGATTTATTGGCACGACCTGCATTTTCCTAAATAAAATGTATTATTATTTTCAGAAATCCCGCGTACATGCGGAAGTCACGGAATTGTGCAAGTGCCACATGGCATGGGATTATCCTTCTGTGTGTGTGTGTGTGTGTGTGTGTGTGTGTGTGTGTGAGTGAGAGTGTGTGTGTGTGTGTGTGTGTGTGTGTGTGTGTGTGTGAGTGTGTGTGAGTGTGTGTGTGTGTGTGTGTGTGTGTGTGTGTGTGTGTGTGTGTGTGTGTGTGTGTGTGTGTGTGTGTGTGTGCAACACCCTTAGGTGAAAGTAGCGTATGCTGACTCGTATTCACTAATGTTCCGAGCCTGTCTCTGATTGGGTATCTGCTGCTGTCCTTTGTGTGTAGAGCTAACCCCCCCCCCCCCCCCCCCCCCCCCCCAGGTGATAAACGCCATAGAGCAGGATTACCGGCTGCCCCCGCCCCCAGACTGCCCCACCCTGCTGCACCAGCTCATGCTGGACTGCTGGCAGAAAGAGCGCTCCACCCCGCCCCCCGCTTTAGCGCCATCGTCAGCGCCCTGGACAAGCTCATCCGCAACCCCCGCCTCCCTCAAGATCGTGGCCCGCGACGGAGCAGGGTGAGAGGGGAGACAGACAGAGGGGAACTGATGTTTTTGGGAGGTCTACACAGTGGCTGTTGAAGGCTTCACTTCTGTAGCTGTGGAATTTTGGAATGGGGCAGCGGAGGGTGCACAGGATGGGAGGGGGGAACTGTCCCGCCTCTCTCTCTCTCTCTCACACACACATCCACTCTCTCTCTCTCTCTCTCTCTCTCTCTCTCTCTCTCTCTCTCTCTCACACACATCCACTCTCTCTCTCTCTCTCTCTCTCTCTCTCTCTCACACACACACATCCACTCTCTCTCACACACACACATCCACTCTCTCTCTCTCTCTCTCTCTCTCTCTCTCTCTCTCTCTCTCTCTCTCTCTCACACACAGACATCCACTCTCTTCTCTCTGTCATACCTGCATTAACCCCCTACAGGGGCCTGTCACTCACAGGTCCCGGCTCCGCCCCTCTGCCTGTTTCTCAGTGCAGAAACTCATCAATCAAGTGACCCCCGTCCCCGTCTGTCCGATTGCCTGTTTAACCCTCCCGCCTACTCCTCTGACCTCTGACCCCTGACCCCCCAGGCCATCTCACCCCCCTGCTGGATCACCGTGGAGCCCCGCCCCTCTCTGCCTGTGGCTCCGTGGGGGAGTGGCTAAGGGCCCTCAAGATGGAGCGTTATGAGGAGGGCTTTATCCAGGCCGGCTTCACCTCCTTCGACCTGCTGGAGAACCTCTGCACAGAGTCAGTATCTGTCTGTCTGTCCTTTACCCACCTCTGTACAGAGTCAGTATCTGTCTGCTGTCCTTTACCCACCTCTGCACAGAGTCAGTATCTGTCTGTCTGTCCTTTACCCACCTCTGCACAGAGTCAGTAATCTGTCTGTCTGTCCTTTACCCCACCTCTGCACAGAGTCAGTATCTGTCTGTCTGTCCTTTACCCACCCTCTGCACAGAATCAGTATCCGTCTGTCTGTCCTTTACCCACCTCTGCACAGAGTCAGTATCCGTCTGTCTGTCCTTTACCCACCTCTGCACAGAGTCAGTATCTGTCTGTCTGTCTGTCCTTTACCCACCTCTGCACAGAGTCAGTGTCTGTCCTTTACCCACCTCTACACAGAGTCAGTGTCTGTCTGTCTGTCCTTTACCCACCTCTGTACAGTCAGTGTCCTGTCTGTTCTGTCTGTCCGTCCTTTACCCACCTCTGCACAGAGTCAGTATCCGACTGTCTGTCTGTCCTTTACCCCACCTCTGCACAGAGTCAGTGTCTGTCTGTCTGTCCGTCCTTTACCCCACCTCTGCACAGAGTCAGTATCCGTCTGTCCTTTACCCACCTCTGCACAGAGTCAGTGTCTGTCTGTTTGTCCGTCCTTTACCCACCTCTGCACAGAGTCAGTGTCTGTCTGTCTGTCCTTTACCCACCTCTGCACAGAGTCAGTGTCTGTCTGTCTGTCTGTCCTTTACCCACCTCTGCACAGAGTCAGTATCTGTCTGTCTGTCTGTCCTTTACCCACCTCTGCACAGAGTCAGTATCTGTCTGTCCTTTACCCATCTCTGCACAGAGTCAGTATCTGTCTGTCTGTCCTTTACCCACCTTTGCACAGTCAGTGTCCATCTGTCCTGTCCTGTCCTTTACCCACCTCTGCACAGTCAGTGTCTGTATGTCTGTCTGTCCTTTACCCACCTCTGCACAGAGTCAGTATCTGTCTGTCTGTCTGTCCTTTACCCACCTCTGTATAGAGTCAGTGTCTGTCCTTTACCCACCTCTGCACAGAGTCAGTGTCTGTCTGTCTGTCCTTTACCCACCTTTGCACAGAGTCAGTGTCTGTCTGTCTGTCTGTCCGTCCTTTACCCACCTCTGCACAGAGTCAGTAATCTGTCTGTCCTTTACCCACCTCTGCACAGAGTCAGTATCTGTCTGTCTGTCCTTTACCCACCTTTGCACAGAGTCAGTGTCTGTCCTTTACCCACCTCTGCACAGAGTCAGTATCTGTCTGTCTGTCCTTTACCCACCTCTGCACAGAGTCAGTATCTGTCTGTCTGTCCTTTACCCACCTCTGCACAGAGACAGTATCTGACTGTCTGTCCTTTACCCACCTCTGCACAGAATCAGTATCCGTCTGTCTGTCCTTTACCCACCTCTGCACAGAGTCAGTATCCGTCTGTCCTGTCCCTTTACCCACCTCTGCACAGAGTCAGTATCTGTCTGTCTGTCTGTCCTTTACCCACCTCTGCACAGAGTCAGTGTCTGTCCTTTACCCACCTCTGCACAGAGTCAGTGTCTGTCTGTCTGTCCTTTACCCACCTCTGTACAGAGTCAGTGTCTGTCTGTCTGTCCGTCCTTTACCCACCTCTGCACAGAGTCAGTATCCGACTGTCTGTCTGTCCTTTACCCACCTCTGCACAGAGTCAGTGTCTGTCTGTCTGTCCGTCCTTTACCCACCTCTGCACAGAGTCAGTATCCGTCTGTCCTTTACCCACTCTGCACAGAGTCAGTGTCTGTCTGTCTGTCCTTTACCCACCTCTGCACAGAGTCAGTATCTGTCTGTCTGTCCTTTACCCACCTCTGCACAGAGTCAGTATCTGTCTGTCCTTTACCCATCTCTGCACAGAGTCAGTATCTGTCTGTCTTCCTTTACCCACCTCTGCACAGAGTCAGTGTCCATCTGTCTGTCTGTCCTTTACCCACCTCTGCACAGTCAGTGTCTGTATGTCTGTCTGTCCTTTACCCACCTCTGCACAGAGTCAGTATCTGTCTGTCTGTCTGTCCTTTACCCACCTCTGTACAGAGTCAGTGTCTGTCCTTTACCCCACCTCTGCACAGAGTCAGTGTCTGTCTGTCTGTCCTTTACCCACCTTTGCACAGAGTCAGTCTGTCTGTCTGTCCGTCCCTTTACCCACCTCTGCACAGAGTCAGTATCTGTCTGTCTGTCCTTTACCCACCTTTGCACAGATTCAGTGTCTGTCCTTTACCCACCTCTGTACAGAGTCAGTGTCCTGTCTGTCTGTCTGTCCGTCCTTTACCCACCTCTGCACAGTCAGTATCTGTCTGTCTGTCCTTTACCACCTCTGCACAGAGTCAAGTATCTGTCTGTCTGTCCTTTATCCACCTTTGCACAGAGTCAGTGTCTGTCTGTCTGTCCTTTACCCACCTTTGCACAGAGTCAGTGTCTGTCTGTCTGTCTGTCCGTCCTTTACCCACCTCTGCACAGAGTCAGTATCTGTCTGTCTGTCCTTTACCCACCTTTGCACAGATTCAGTGTCTGTCCTTACCCACCTCTGTACAGAGTCAGTGTCTGTCTGTCTGTCCGTCCTTTACCCACCTCTGCACAGTCAGTATCTGTCTGTCTGTCCTTTACCCCACCTCTGCACAGAGTCAGTATCTGTCTGTCTGTCCTTTATCCACCTTTGCACAGAGTCAGTGTCTGTCTGTCTGTCCGTCCTTTACCCACCTCTGCACAGAGTCAGTATCCGACTGTCTGTCTGTCCTTTACCCACCTCTGCACAGAGTCAGTATCCGTCTGTCCTTTACCCACCTCTGCACAGAGTCAGTGTCTGTCTGTCTGTCCGTCCTTTACCCACCTCTGCACATAGTCAGTGTCTGTCTGTCTGTCTGTCCTTTACCCACCTCTGCACAGTCAGTGTCTGTCTGTCTGTCCTTTACCCACCTCTGCACAGAGTCAGTATTCATTTGTCTGACCGTCTGTCCTTTACTCATCTCCAGAGTCAGTGTCCGTCTGTCTGTCTTTCTGTTGTCTGTTTCTCTCTCTGTGTGTCTGTCATTGTGTGGTGTCTGTGAGGTGTGTGATGCAGCCGGATCGGTGGTTTTGCGGTTTGTGTTGAACCTGCAGCCGGAGGGGAGGGTTGCAGGTTTGATTCCTGTCAGAGTCACTCTGCGGCGGTTTGAAAGGAGCGTTTTTGTTCCTCTAGCTGCAGGTTAAAAAAAGGGATCGGCCCCCCTGTCCTGTCTAATGAAGCGCTCTCACGCCACCGACAACTTCAGCTTTATACTCAATTCACAGACGAATTAAAGCCTCTTTCTGTTCTTGTCTTCTTGTATGTGTGCATGTGTACGCATGAGTATTTCACAGCAGTAAGGAAAAACAAACGAAAGATGAAGGTCTGCTTCCTTGTTGCAGCCAATTATTAACTATAAGTGACAATGCTGTTTCAGTCAGTCTCTCTCTCTCTCTCTCTCAAATTCAAATTCAAATTCAAAATGCTTTATTGGCATGAAATACACCTGTAAATATTGCCAAAGCGTACATACAGAAATGAAGAAATACACTAAACATGGATGTAAATAAATCAGGATAATGCCGAAAAAATCAATAAATCAATTAATTAATAAAATGAATATGTTTTTGGTTGTCAGCCAGTGTCCCTCAGTTCATGGCAGGCAAAGATGTACTTTGCAACTAATGGAGCCGTTGGCCCTTCTCCTAGTAGGATTTGCAGTCTATTTTCTTTTGTTAGGGAATCAAAGTCTTTTATAGTTAAAGATAATTTGTTGAAGTAATGTTTTCGAATTTCTGTATATTTTTCACAATGTAGGAGAAAGTGCATCTCTGTTTCCACCTCTCCTGTCTTACAGTGACCACATATACGTTCTTCTTTTGGTAACCATGTATTTCGGTGTCTGCCTTTCTCAATTGCTAAGGTGTGGTCACTGAGCCTGTACTTGGTCAGGATCCATCTCTGCTTTGTATCTCTGACAGAGAAGAGATACTCAGCTAATGTATAGTCTCTTTTTAGGGTCCGATAGCAATCAAGTTTGTTTTGTGTTTTGGTTACACCATCCCAATATTCCAGATAAGAGATTTTGGTTTGTTTCATAATTTGGTTTACTCTGATTTGCTGGTAAGCAGTGCTAGTATGGAGCTGGTCTGTGCTTCGTGTTAGTGGAGTTAATGGGTTAGTCAGCTTCAATACCAGCTGACTGAGGGGACTCTTTTCATGACTGAGCTCTTGGGCTTTCATTGCCTTAAATTGCAATGTGTCTTGGGGGCTTGAGTTGAGGTGCATCCAGAATTTTAATGCTCTTTTTTGGATATGAATCATTAACGGATAATGGCCTAATTCTGCCCTGCATGCATTATTTGGTGTTTTCCTTTGTACTTGTAGAACATTTCTACAAAATTCTACATGCAGGGTTTCTATTGGATGTTTGTCCCATTTAGAATAGTTCTGCTGGCTGAGTGGACCCCATACCTCACTTCCATATAGCGCAATGGGCTGGATAACACTATCAAAGATTTTTAACCAGATTTTTATTGGTATAACAATTTTTTGAAGTTTTCTTTTTATAGCATAAAGTGCTCTTCGAGCTTTTTCTTTTAATGCATTCACTGCCATGCTAAAGCTCCCTGATGCCGTGATTGTCAGACCAAGGTAGGTGTAATTTAGGGTGTGTTCTAGGGCGGTGTTGCCTAGAAAAAACTGGAACCTGTTTTCCTGACATCTGGCCTTTTTTTGGAAGATCATTATTTTTGTCTTTTTTAAGTTTACTGTCAGTGCCCAGTTCTGACAGAAATCCTCCACCAGAGCCAGGTTCTGCTGTAGCCCTTCTTCAGTGGGTGACAGCAGAACCAGGTCATCTGCGTAGAGTAAGAATTTTACTTCCGTGTCATGTAGGAGGAGGCCCGGGGCTGCAGACTGTTCCAACTGCACCGCTAACTCATTAATGTAAATGTTGAACAGTGTTGGACTCAGGCTGCAGCCCTGCCTCACTCCCCGTTTTTGTTCACGCACACTCACTCTTTCTCTATCTCTTGCTCTCGCACTTTCTCACATTCTCTCTCACACTCTCTCTTTTTCTCTCTTGGGGTTACAGGGATTTGCTGCGTATCGGGGTGACACTGGCCGGACACCAGCGCAAAATCCTCCACAGCATCCAGGACCTGAGGGTGCAAGCAGGGGACCCCACGACGGCCCGCTGCTAGCCCCCTAAAAACACGCAGACATCGTGTGTGGGGACCCCTCATTGTGCCGCTGTCTCGGGAGACAGTGGCCACAGCAGAGCTACCGGGAAGAGCCTGCCCCTCTGACAGTGAAATGACATCACAATGGGGCATTGCATAACAATGCCGTCAAACTGACAGCGACGTGACATCACAGTGGACAATAAAGAGCCAATGGAATTCTTTGGGACTTCATCATTGTTGCCTTTTTTTTTTCCCTCCTTTATTTGACAGCAGTTGACTTTTCACCCGGTAACGGATATGAGAGCACACGATTGGTCGGAATTTGGATGTTTTAATCGGCTTGCATTTTTTCCCACGTATGGAGACAGAGCCGAGTGAACGGACTGCTGTAACCCAGCTGGACTCTGCGCATCTTTCTCTAGTCCCAAATCAGTCTCTGTCTCCAGTGAGGAGAAACATATGAGCACTTTGACTTTTAAACGACAGATAGGTTTTTTGTAATGAGATGACAGTGATTTCTGAACACTGCTGTCACTGTTCGCTCTTCAGAGATAAATTTGTGTTCGCACACTGCTTAGAGACCAAGAGAATGCTATTGAATCCTTTTTTTTTTTTTTCCTTTGTGAATGGACTTTCAGAAAAAAAAAAGCCATATTTGTTATTGTAATTATTTTTTAATTATTATTTTTAATTATTACTACTGTTATTATCATTAACGGTGATCGAAATCCTTGGTTGCATGCTCCCTTTGCTTTCGAAGCCACACATTGCTGTCGTCGGAAACCGGACTGGGTTCCAAGACTGGGGTTCCCCGCAGTAAACGATACACCCTGGTGAACTTTGACCTTTGTCCTGGGGGGTGTGAAAGAACAGAGCATCACATTGAGAGAGTGTGATTGGTTGTTGTTGTTATTGCCTTGTGTCTGTATATAAATATATTTTATATGGGTATGACAGTGTGGAGTCTGTAGCTGCCCATACTGGAGACTGAGTGCACCCCCCCGCCTGCCACGCCTTAATTTACAGCACCATAAAGCAACACTGCTTTATTAATCTACTTTCACTTTACGAGCAGATGCGCACGGCTACACACGCGCTCACAGTCAGAGAGACGAGCCGGTATTCACATGCTCACAAACACACACGCCCACAAACACGCTCACACACACACGCCCACAAACACGCTCATACACACCCACACACACAGGCACATACATTTGCATGCTCACACACGCACACACACGCACTCACACACCCACACACGCACTCACACACCCACAGGCACATGCACATACAGGCATACACACACACACACACTCACACAGAGAGGCGAGCTGGTATTCACATGCTCACAAACACACACGCTCACACACACACACACACACACACACACACACAGACATACACACCCTTGCTCGCACTCCTGCACAAGCACAGTCTTAATCACACCGCACTCAGACACACACAGACACACCGCACTCAGACACACACAGACACACCGCACTCAGACACACACAGACACACCGCACTCAGACACACACAGACACACCGCACTCAGACACACACAGACACACCGCACTCAGACACACACAGACACACCGCACTCAGACACACACAGACACACCGCACTCAGACACACACAGGCACACCGCACTCAGACACACACAGACACACCGCACTCAGACACACACAGACACACCGCACTCAGACACACACAGACACACCGCACTCAGACACACACAGACACACCGCACTCAGACACACACAGACACACCGCACTCAGACACACACAGACACACCGCACTCAGACACACACAGGCACACCGCACTCAGACACACACAGACACACCGCACTCAGACACACACAGACACACCGCACTCAGACACACTCAGACACACCGCACTCAGACACACACAGACACACCGCACTCAGACACACACAGACACACCGCACTCAGACACACACAGACACACCGCACTCAGACACACACAGACACACCGCACTCAGACATACACAGACACACCGCACTCAGACACACACAGACACACCGCACTCAGACACACACAGGCACACCGCACTCAGACACACCGCACTCAGACACACACAGACACACCGCACTCAGACACACCGCACTCAGACACACACAGACACACCGCACTCAGACACACACAGACACACCGCACTCAGACACACACAGACACACCGCACTCAGACACACACAGACACACCGCACTCAGACACACACAGGCACACCGCACTCAGACACACACAGGCACACCGCACTCAGACACACCGCACTCAGACACACACAGACACACCGCACTCAGACACACACAGACACACCGCACTCAGACACACACAGGCACACCGCACTCAGACACACACAGGCACACCGCACTCAGACACACCGCACTCAGACACACACAGACACACCGCACTCAGACACACACAGACACACCGCACTCAGACACACACAGGCACACCGCACTCAGACACACACAGGCACACCGCACTCAGACACACCGCACTCAGACACACACAGACACACCGCACTCAGACACACACAGACACACCGCACTCAGACACACACAGACACACCGCACTCAGACACACACAGACACACCGCACTCAGACACAAACAGACACACCGCACTCAGACACACACAGACACACCGCACTCAGACACACACAGACACACCGCACTCAGACACACACAGACACACCGCACTCAGACACACACAGACACACCGCACTCAGACACACACAGACACACCGCACTCAGACACACACAGACACACCGCACTCAGACACACACAGACACACCGCACTCAGACACACACAGACACACCGCACTCAGACACACACAGACACACCGCACTCAGACACACACAGACACACCGCACTCAGACACACACAGGCACACCGCACTCAGACACACACAGACACACCGCACTCAGACACACACAGACACACCGCACTCAGACACACACAGACACACCGCACTCAGACACACACAGACACACCGCACTCAGACACACACAGACACACCGCACTCAGACACACCGCACTCAGACACACACAGACACACCGCACTCAGACACACACAGACACACCGCACTCAGACACACACAGACACACCGCACTCAGACACACACAGGCACACCGCACTCAGACACACACAGACACACCGCACTCAGACACACACAGACACACCGCACTCAGACACACTCAGACACACCGCACTCAGACACACACAGACACACCGCACTCAGACACACACAGACACACCGCACTCAGACACACACAGACACACCGCACTCAGACACACACAGACACACCGCACTCAGACATACACAGACACACCGCACTCAGACACACACAGACACACCGCACTCAGACACACACAGGCACACCGCACTCAGACACACACAGACACACCGCACTCAGACACACACAGACACACCGCACTCAGACACACACAGACACACCGCACTCAGACACACCGCACTCAGACACACACAGACACACCGCACTCAGACACACACAGACACACCGCACTCAGACACACACAGACACACCGCACTCAGACACACACAGACACACCGCACTCAGACACACACAGACACACCGCACTCAGACACACACAGACACACCGCACTCAGACACACACAGACACACCGCACTCAGACACACACAGACACACCGCACTCAGACACACACAGGCACACCGCACTCAGACACACCGCACTCAGACACACACAGACACACCGCACTCAGACACACACAGACACACCGCACTCAGACACACACAGACACACCGCACTCAGACACACCGCACTCAGACACACACAGACACACCGCACTCAGACACACACAGACACACCGCACTCAGACACACACAGACACACCGCACTCAGACACACACAGACACACCGCACTCAGACACACACAGACACACCGCACTCAGACACACACAGACACACCGCACTCAGACACACACAGACACACCGCACTCAGACACACACAGACACACCGCACTCAGACACACACAGACACACCGCACTCAGACACACCGCACTCAGACACACACAGACACACCGCACTCAGACACACCGCACTCAGACACACACAGACACACCGCACTCAGACACACACAGACACACCGCACTCAGACACACACAGACACACCGCACTCAGACACACCGCACTCAGACACACACAGACACACCGCACTCAGACACACACAGACACACCGCACTCAGACACACCGCACTCAGACACACCGCACTCAGACACACACAGACACACCGCACTCAGACACACACAGACACACCGCACTCAGACACACCGCACTCAGACACACCGCACTCAGACACACACAGACACACCGCACTCAGACACACCGCACTCAGACACACACAGGCACACCGCACTCAGACACACACAGACACACCGCACTCAGACACACACAGACACACCGCACTCAGACACACACAGACACACCGCACTCAGACACACACAGACACACCGCACTCAGACACACACAGACACACCGCACTCAGACACACACAGACACACCGCACTCAGACACACACAGACACACCGCACTCAGACACACACAGACACACCGCACTCAGACACACCGCACTCAGACACACACAGACGCACCGCACTCAGACACACACAGACACACCGCACTCAGACACACACAGACACACCGCACTCAGACACACACAGACACACCGCACTCAGACACACACAGACACACCGCACTCAGACACACACAGACACACCGCACTCAGACACACACAGGCACACCGCACTCAGACACACACAGACACACCGCACTCAGACACACACAGACACACCGCACTCAGACACACACAGACACACCGCACTCAGACACACACAGACACACCGCACTCAGACACACACAGACACACCGCACTCAGACACACCGCACTCAGACACACACAGACACACCGCACTCAGACACACACAGACGCACCGCACTCAGACACACACAGACACACCGCACTCAGACACACACAGA
>JAINUF010000084.1:5000-17500 GCA_029718625.1 Synaphobranchus kaupii | reverse complement strand
GAGACATCTAGTCAGCCGTGAGTGGTGTACATAAACGGCCGTATGTAGCACTCGGTGGAACCGGCGCATCCAGTTCAGAGAACAGGCTCAAGAGTACGAGAGTACCTTAACAAATCAATTATAAATTCTACCTTTTAAATTATATACTAATAATTAAATTGGAGTCAGATTTATACGAGTATGGAATCAGCGTTGGTGGCTGACCGTTAATATAATATACACAGGCTGCCTTTTTGGGTAAGCTGGAGTAAGCTGGAGTTTGAGCAAACCAGACTAGAGCGGGAGGCAAAGTGGTACTATTGTCTCTGACACGTGGTAAATTACTAGCTGATCCCGCGAATTTAAAGAAGCAGTCTCATCCGGTTGTAATAACAGTAACATTTCAACACTTTTACCTTTTCCCACAGCAACAGCGGAACATATCACGCTTAAACCTTCGCTCCGAGCTATTCCCTCATTGGTCTAGCTGCGCGGGATTTACACAGTCATCATGAAATAATGCTGCCAAACACAATAATGCTGCCTCCAAATGCGCTTGCATTTGAGGATGTGAGAATTAACGGAGGGAACTGCTACCTCGGCCTCCTGGGCCGATAGGAGAGGGGGTTGGTAACCTAATGAGCACTCGAATGGGGACAACCCAGTGGAGGCACTTTTAAGGGAGTTGTGAGCGTACTCTACCCAGGGGAGAAAACGGCTCCAGGAGGCGGGATTGCGAGCAGTGACGCACCGCAGGGCGGCCCCCAGGTCCTGGTTCGCCCTCTCTGCCTGGCCGTTAGACTGGGGATGGAAGCCAGACGACAAACTGGCCGAGGCCCCCAGGGCTACACAGAACGCCTTCCAAACCTGGGAGGAGAATTGGGGCCCACGGTCCGAAACAATGTCGGATGGGATCCCGTGCAGCCTGACCACATGTACCACCAGGAGCTCCGCAGTTTCGAGGGCGGACGGGAGCTTAGGGAGGGGAATGAAGTGAACCGCCTTGGAGAACCGATCCACAATTGTCAGAATGACAGAGTTGCCCTCTGACAAAGGCAGACCGGTGACGAAATCCACGCCAATGTGGCTCCAAGGACGGCCCGGGACAGGGAGGGGAAGGAGAAGACCAGAGGGAGGCTGGTGGGAAGCCTTGCTCCTGGCGCACACTGCGCAGGCCAGGACAAAAGCACGGGTATCCTCCTTGAGAGTGGGCCACCAAAAGCTCCTCCTGACGAGGGTGGTCGTTCTGGCAACACCTGGGTGACACGCCAGGCAGGAGGCGTGAACCCACTCAAGGACCTGGGAGCGGACGGAGTTGGGAACAAACAGGGAGGAGTTAGGGTTACTACGGGGGTCAGGGAGGGAAGTCTGGGCGGACCTCACAATCTCCTCAATCCTCCAGGAGACCGCAGCCACCACGCAGGATGCTGGTAGAATAGGCTCGGGGTCAGCAGGACTGGAGGGAAGGGAAAACACACGGGATAAGGCATCCGCCTTAATATTGCGGGAACCGGGGCGGAAGGAAACAGAAAAATTGAAACGGGCAAAGAAAAGTGACCACCTAGCCTGTCTGGCATTAAGCCTCTTAGCAGACTTCAAGTAAATTAAATTTTGGTGGTCAGTTAAAACAATAAAGGGGGTACCTGCCCCCTCCAGCCAGTGGCGCCACTCCTCAAGAGCCAGCTTTATGGCAAGAAGCTCCCGATCCCCGACATCATAATTTCGCTCGGCGGAGGACAGCCTCCGGGAGAAAAAGGCACAGGGATGGAGTTTGTTGTCCAAGGCGGCACGTTGGGACAGAATGGCCCCCACGCCGGTGTCGGAGGCATCCACCTCAATCGTAAATTGACGGGTGGGATCAGGGTGACAAAGAATAGGGGCCGAGGAAAACCGAGCTTTAAGCTGTTCAAAAGCGAGCTGAGCCTCGGAGTTCCAACAGAAAGAAAAAAACAGTGGAGGTGAGTTTGGTAAGGGGAGCAGCAATGACACTGTAATTACGGATAAAACGACGATAGAAATTAGCAAAACCAAGGAATTGTTGCAGGTGCTTACGAGAGGTGGGTTGGGGCCATTCCGTCACCGCCTTGACTTTGACAGGATCCGCCCGGATACTGCCCTCCTCAATGATGAAGCCGAGGAACGGGACTGAAGAGACGTGGAAGGAGCACTTCTCTGCCTTGACGAAGAGCTGGTTCTCAAGGAGACGCTGGAGAACCTCCCGGACATGGAGAATGTGTTCCTGAGGGGACTTGGAAAAAATCAAAATATCGTCTATGTAAACAAAAACAGTTTTCCCCAACAGGTCTCGCAGCACGTCATTCACCATGCCCTGGAAGACTGCCGGGGCGTTAGTAAGGCCGAAGGGGACCACCAGGTACTCATAGTGGCCCAACGGGGTATTGAAGGCAGTCTTCCATTCATCCCCCTCCCGTATGCGCACCAAGTGGTACGCATTACGGAGGTCGAGCTTGGTGAAAATGACGGCCTGCGAGAGGGGTTCAAAAGCAGTGTTAATGAGGGGGAGAGGATATTTATTGCGGATGGTGATTTGATTGAGCCCCCGATAGTCGATGCAGGGCCGTAGTGAGCCGTCCTTCTTCCCTACAAAAAAGAACCCAGCACCAACAGGAGAAGAGGAGGGACGGATGATGCCCGAGGCGAGGGACTCATGAATGTACTCCTCCATGGCGAGTTTCTCTGGCCCCGACAGACTGTAGAGACGGCCAGACGGAAGTTTGGCTCCCGCCAGCAGGTCTATACAGCAATCGTAAGGTCGGTGAGGAGGTAGGGACAGAGCGCGTGATTTGGAAAAGGTCAGGCAGAGGTCGTGATATTGTTTGGGAACGTTGGACAGATCGGGTTCGGGTAGGTTGGTGCTGGGATTCTTGGACCCCGGAGGGGGGAGAGCGGAACGGAGACAGCTAGCCAGGCAGTGGTCACTCCACGCCAGGATGCGACCGGCCTGCCAGTCGATATGAGGGTTATGAAGGCGGAGCCAGGTCTGACCCAAAACTATGGAGGATTGTTTTGAGTTGATGAGCAGGAGTTGAATGCTCTCCCGATGATTGCCGGATAAGACGAGCTGTAAGGGAACGGTGGAGTGGGTCACTAACCCCAGACTCCTACCGTCTAAGGCGAAGGCAGTAATGGGAGAGGGTAGTAGTTCCGTGGGGATGCCGGCCCTCCTGGCGAAGGTGGTGTCCATAAAGTTGGCGTCGGCCCCAGAGTCGATGAGGGCCGACGAGACTTCGGACTTGTCCCTCCACAGGAGAGTGGCCTTAAAGACCAGGCGATTCTGGGCTGCATGGCAGGGTATGATAGGGCTCGTCAGTACGCCCAGTTTAACTGGCGAGCCTCTTCTTTTGGGCGAATGGGGCATGAGGCGATCTGGTGGCCAGGTTTGCCACAATAAAAACAGGATCTAGATCGCAGGCGACGTTGGCGCTCCTCGGAGTTGACCGCAACTCTGCCCAGTTGCATGGGCTCCTCTTCGGAGACCCCAGACGCCGCCCTGGATCCAGAAGCAGAAGGGTGAGAGCGTATGTGTGGTAGATGACCGGGGTTCCCCCCTCGCTCACGGGCCCGGATACGGAGACGGTTGTCAATTGCTATGGCCAGGCTAATAAGGCTATTGAGTGAGGTGGATTCTTCACGGGTGGCAAGTTGGTCTTTAAGCTCCTCGCTGAGTGCCTGGCGGAAGGCCCCCTGAAGGGCGGTGTCGTTCCATCCGGACTCCGCTGCGAGGGTACGGAATTGGATGGCCATTTCAGCGACGCTACGACTCCCTTGACGGACCTGAAGTAGGCGCTGAGTTGCATCTCGCCCACAGGCAGGGTGATCAAACACACGCCGCATCTCGGCGGTGAAGGCAGCGAAGTTGTTGCAGAGCGCGACTTGGCTATCCCAGATGGATGTAGCCCACTCCAGGGCACCTCCTCCCAAGCTGCTCATAATAAAAGCGATCTTACATGGGTCGGAGGCGAAGGAGGAGGGCTGCATCCGGAATACAATGTCGCACTTCATGAGGAATTCGCGACATTTTCCCAATCCCCCGCGGTATAACTCTGGATGTTGAACGCGGGGCTCACGAAATGAAGTAGACACAGGAGGGTCCACCGGTGGATCCGGTGCGGGCGGTGTAGGGCCCAAAGGTATACGCGGAAGCGGCTGGTGAAGAGTCAGCTGCGTCACTTGTTCCGTGATGCCCCTCAGCACCTCCAACACGTCATCCAAACGGCGGCCCTGTTGGTCGCTGACCGCAGTTTGGCAGGAGAAGGCGTGCCGAATCTGCTCCAGGTCGGCTGGGTCCATGTTTTAGGCCAGTTCGTTCTGTTACGTATCAGATACGGGACGAACCCAAGTGCAACGACCAGGAGACAGATTCACAAAAAAGGAGTTTTTAATAAATTAAGTGTTGGGGTAGTCCCAACACTGTACAGGAATGGCAACACACAGAATAACACAGGTATTGCCTGGAAGCCCGGGGCGGGCTGCTCCAAGCCGGAGCTGGACTGGAGGATCTGGAACTTATCGTTCCAAGCCGGAACTGGACTGGACAGGAACTGGACCGGGAGGTCCACACGGGAATCAGGGTCTGGAACGGAATGTTCCAAACCGGAACTGGACTGGACTGGAACTGGACCGGGCGGTCCACACTGGAATCAGGGTCTGGAACGGAATGTTCCAAACCGGAACTGGACTGGACTGGAACTGGACCGGGAGGTCCACACTGGAATCAGGGTCTGGAACGGAATGTTCCAAACCGGAACTGGACTGGGCTGGAACTGGACCGGGAGGTCCACACAGGAATCCGCGTCTGGAACGGAATGTTCCAAACCGGAACTGGACTTTGAACAGGTAGTGATACGACTCACGCCTGGACTGGACTGGAACTAGCAGGGGAGCGACTCACTACGGCAGGGCTGGAACTGGACCGGAATGACTGCACCGGTACAGGACAAACAAAAAAAGAGGGGGATTAGTGCAAGGAAAGGCACGGGAAGGACCGGGAGGTTCTCACGGAGGTGCAGGGCTTGGCAGGTAGGTGAATGATGAAGCACGGCAGGGCAGGGTAGTGTGGCGTAGCTGCGGTAGGTCCGGATGGAGCTGACTGGTCTCCAGAGCTCCCGGAACCGTAACCGAAGACTTTGGTGGCTTCTTCGGCCGGACAGGAACAGCTGGAGGGTAGCCAGGAATAACGCCACCGCGGAGCCTACGCGAGCAGGAGGTGGAGGTACCGCAACACACACAACGAACACCGGGCTTACGAACACTGCTGCTGAAGAGTGGGAGCTGGGTTAGGTGGAGGAGAAGGGAAACAGGTTAGCTACATTCACAACAGGAAATAACTGGGGAGGTAAACTACCAATCCGTAGTTTCGAGCGGAACCAAATGCTGTAAGGGGATAATATCCCACAACCAAGCGAGTAGTTCGAAGTAAAAGACCAGATAACACAACGAGCACTAACACCAAGTGACGATAGTTAACGAACTGGCGCCGACTGGCAGCCAGCCGAAAGACTATATAGTGAGGTTAATGACAGAACTAAATAAGGAACAGGTGTGGAAATAAAACGGGAGTGATTGCGAAACACCAGGTGAGGAAATGCATGCAACGAGGGGGAAGGAGTGAAAGGCGGAAGTAAGACAAAACAACCAGACGAACAAGACAGGGAAGGACACGCCTAGTCCGCAGCAGCGGGGAAAACACGGACAAAAGGATCCAACATGACACGGAGGGAAAACAGGAAAACACGGAAAACGAACAGGAAGGGAGCGGAACATTACAGTTTGATATCGTTTTGATGGTCTTGGTGTGTGTGGTGCAAGGACATATATTTCCTACATGGTCAACATGGAGGAAATATATATTTCATAACTCAGGAGTAAACTACCACTGTGGAATTATACCACAGGAAACTCTTTCTTCCAAACCCCCCTTGAAGGAGGGACGAAAAGTGCAATATTAGCCTTCTGGCCAGTTTATGGTTTTACGATCAGCCACAGCCAGATCAAACACAGAGTTTGGGCTTATAGGCATAGGAAACAAGGAACTCGGGGGAAGCTGTAATCAGACTCTCCCGCACATCTCACTCTGTGTATTGTGTGTAGTGAATTGCCAGGTATGAATTAATATTTTTCTATACTCTATTTTTAATATGTTGTGTTGTAATTTGTAACTATGATTTGATTATTTTAAAGTAAAGAACCTACCTGGTAAACTGTTAAACTTGATTTGTGTGGTTTCTTTGAAAAAGACATTCTATCTCTGTTAACACGGTAATGAGTTGATTGATTTCCTCAGTCTGGATTTCCCCCTCTGCTGATCTAGGGAGATTGACTAGTTAAGCTTAATGTATCACGGTGTATTGCACCCGTAGAACTCTGTCTTAAGTTAGATCATCTCCGCATGCCTTTTATACATGTTGAGAACGGACGTTGCCAATATTATCTTCTCGGGTCCCTGAGCCTTTAAGATAGGCTATACCTTATGAAGTGGTCTCCTCCGCAACCTCTGAGATAAATGGAGACATCTAGTCAGCCGTGAGTGGTGTACATAAACGGCCGTATGTAGCACTCGGTGGAACCGGCACATCCAGTTCAGAGAACAGGCTCAAGAGTACGAGAGTACCTTAACAAATCAATTATAAATTCTACCTTTTAAATTATATACTAATAATTAAATTGGAGTCAGATTTATACGAGTATGGAATCAGCGTTGGTGGCTGACCGTTAATATAATATACACAGGCTGCCTTTTTGGGTAAGCTGGAGTAAGCTGGAGTTTGAGCAAACCAGACTAGAGCGGGAGGCAAAGTGGTACTATTGTCTCTGACACGTGGTAAATTACTAGCTGATCCCGCGAATTTAAAGAAGCAGTCTCATCCGGTTGTAATAACAGTAACATTTCAACACTTTTACCTTTTCCCACAGCAACAGCGGAACATATCACGCTTAAACCTTCGCTCCGAGCTATTCCCTCATTGGTCTAGCTGCGCGGGATTTACACAGTCATCATGAAATAATGCTGCCAAACACAAAATCCTTCTGATAAAAAAAGAGTTTGTAAGTGTTTTTTGGTCATAACGCAAAATGCTTATAAGCATTTTATATATAAAATATACTCCTAATATTGCATGCACAATAGAAATAACTGAACCAAATCAGATTGTATTTCATGCTAAAGTTTATCATAGTGGATATGTTCATCGTTGAACTTTAATTATTGGTGCATTTTCAAATACAATGGCCATTATCAAATAATGCAGTCAAACACAAAATACTTGTTACCAAAAAAGACTATGCAATGGTCATTTCCTCATAAATACTTGAAATTATGTACAGCAATCATCCCCTGTGATAGACTACAGTTTTGCACTTGTGTTTTTATGAAAGACAAACACAATATTAGATTAGATTATATGAAGTTTAATAATTTTTAAAAAATCATACAGTAATGCAGTACTGTAAACTCAACTGTATTGTACAGTAAAAACAGAAACAGTTACAGTAACAACAAACTTTACTGTAAAGTAAAAAAAAAAAAAAAACTGCTTCTCTGTGCTTAACAGCATTTTGCCTCTCTGCTGAATTTGGCCACAGAATTTTGTCGACGTCGCATCTGATGTCTTCGTTGGCAAGACAGCGCTGGTAAAAATTTTTAGAGTGCCTTATCCACCCCTGACACCGCTGGGCTGTAATGTCATCGCTTGCCTTATCCATGGCCTGAAGGAGCGTTTCCTGCTCATATGGACCTATCATATGGACCTTCCACCTCCAGGCCGAGAAAAACTCCTTGATGGGGTTCAGAAACGGGGAGTAAGGTGGAAGGAATTGGAATCGGACCTATGGACGGGCTGTAAACCAGTCTTGCACAGCCAATGCACGATAGAAGTTTACATTGTCCCAGACAATGATGAACACCATCTGAGCATTTGGCTGTATGAGACAGTTGCACAGCCCATCCAGAAAATGTATGAGGCGCACGGAGTTGTATGCCCCCAGCAGAGGGTCAGGCTGACCAATCAGGGATGGATGTGTGTGGGCCTGCCCAATGGCCTCAGGGCTGGGTCTAGGCAAACTAGGCATGTACAGTACCTATTACCTATATACTGTATATTTACTGTACATGGTCCACGACCATGACCCTGTCCTTCGTTACCAACCTCAACCTCACTGACCTGCTCCATGTTGTCAGAAACTGCCATTCAGGTTTCTAAGCAGCCTTTTATGTAGTGGTGAAGATATTATCAATTGTGTTGCAATGCTACTCACCTGGGCAAGGTTGTTGGAAGTACTGAGACATGACTACAAACACCTGTTGAATTGATTTAGTGATCTGCATTTGTAGTAATAAACATTTGAACATTGTTGTAATATTAGGTGGCTGTATTCTGAGAATGGAGCATATGATTTAGAGTTTGACACTTTGTATTAACAGTTTTGCTCTTTGTATGTCAGCATAGGATGTAGTGTCTTAAGGTAAGAATTCTGCAAGTCAGTTTAGCACTTTGCGTTAACAGTTTTACACTTTGTATGCCAGCATAGGATGTAGTGTCTTAGAGTATGAATTTTGAAAGTCAGTTTGGCACTTTGCATTTTGAGTTTTGTACATTGAAATTCTGCTGTGCAAAATGAGTCAAAGCAATCCGTCCATCCACCCACATGCCTGCTAGGCAGAGATGTAAAGTCCAGGGGTCAGAAAGTAAAGGTCCGGCCATGTTTTTCTTCCACCTATTAACTTGGCCAGCTCATTTCACTAATTAGTTCTACCTCCTGGCTGAAGAGTTGTGCTAATTAGTAAATCCAGGTGATTGGAACAAAATCCTGGGGAGTTGTTTTACTTTCTGAACCTGGATTTTACACCTCTGAAGCTAGGCTGTGTCTCCATCCCCTGTGTTAATCTGTCCCTATCTATCAAACTCTTTCAATCTGTCGCTATCTATCAAACTCTTTCAATCTGTCGCTATCTATCAAACTCTTTCAATCAGGCTCAGATGGAACAAAAACCAGAAATGTCACCGGCACTCCAGGACCAGGGTTGCCAACTCGTCATCTACGCGTTCGTGTGCTGCCTCCCCCCCAATCCGACACCTGTCAACTCCCTGGCTCTCACCGTTCATGTAACTCTATCAGTCTCTCCTTACGTCCTGCTTGTCAGGAATTTCCTCTAGCTTTCCACACCTTCTGTCTATCCATCTTTCCTTGTGTTCTGATCTTTCCGCCCTCGTCTGTCAGAAGGATTCTCAGGGTTGCCAACTCTCACATTTTTGGCGAGAGACGCACGCTTTCCGGCTCTGTCTTACACTCTCACGCTACTCAAGTGCATCTCACGCCAAATTAAAACTAATCCGCTCCCAGGACAAAGTCACATTAGTTCAGAAACATTATAGACAGTTGATTGGCTACCTCTCTTTGATGGCACGCACATACCCCTGCTGAACGAGGTCAATCCACCACCCCTCCACCCCCCCCCCCCCCCCGGTCCCTGACCTCGATTGCCCCACCTACCCCCACCACCTACCCCTTGCCCCTGTCCATGAGCGTCCACCCAGCTGGCCAAAGCTGACACCCGCTGGATTGTGCCCCCCACTTCAGTTTTCTGGTCTTTCTGCTGAAGGGGGATGTAGGGGGATCATGCCCACTCCAGCTCCCCAGCCTGACCCCTCCTCTGCCCTGTCGCTCCTGCCACTTTACTCCCAGGCTTGTAGGCCCAACAGGCCTTGGGCCTTTAAGAACTGGTGGAACCGGCCAATGAGAGAATGGGGAAACGAAGGAGAGGTCGTTCTTTTTTTGTGAGAAGGAGGAGATTAGGTTTCATAAAGAGACGGATGGCAGAGAGGTGATCACCCCACCCGAAAACTCAGCGTTCCCAGAATGCCTTTGGCTTTTGTGTGTTCTGTTTGTTTTATACGTCTCATTGTTGCTAAGGAAAAAGTAGCTCAGTTTTCAGCTCAGGTTTCAACCTCCGTCATGTTCGGGGTTTTTTTTTGTTTATATTTATGTGTTTTTTTTATTTTTTATTAATTTAGTCTTTTTTTTTCCCTAAGAGGTTTTTTAACTGAAGATTTTTTTTTCTTCTACAGCTCAGATTCTGATAAGTGCAAAGAAAGAAGTGCTCAAAAAAAAGCAAAACACGAGGAAATAAAAACATGAACATAACTTAATTATCATCATTATTCTGTCGCGCGTTGATTTTCAAATGTGAGTTTGCGGTAAAAACCCGCTAATCCACACTGACGGAAACCTTCACAGCTTCTCAGACATTCAGACTGAAAACCTGACCCCAACACGACCTTTTAAGTTAGATGCCGTTTCGCCGTCACCCCCACTGCTAACGCTAACGCTCTCACGCTAGCCTTCTTCAGCTTTTTTTACAGGGCTGCCAGATTATTTTTATTTAAAATTGGATCAAACATTTTTCACATATTATTATTATTATTATTATTATTATTATTATTATTCACTTCTTTATTAGCTATTCGGCAATTTATTATTTTGTCACTAGCAGGCCGAATGCTAACACTGTTCAGCTGCTGACCTGGAGAAGGTTACAATTTTCAATGCATCAGCAAAAAAAAAAGAAAAAAAAGGTCTTCTCTGTCATCAGGGTTGAGAGGATATCTGTGGTGGGCCACATTTGCCCCCCTCCCCAACCTAGCTGTTGCCTGGTAACCACCCTTGACATATGCAAGGTTCCGCTGCCCATATCTCAGACCTCATCTTTGGCCACGCCCACGCTGGGAGGCGGAGCAGAGAAGTGGTCAAGGCCCATGAAATTACAGGTAAGAAGATCATGGGTTTGAATCCCTAGGTGAGATTTTGGTTAATAAATGTGTTTCCCACACAGTGGAAAATCATCTGGTAGACTGACCCATAGGCAGAAATGTTTATGTTAAATGTATATATTACGCCTGAACACTTAATTTAATTTACATCAGAGTGTCACAGCAAATTTATCTGAGAGCTAAAAAGAATGGCTTGAGTTCAAGAGCAGGGCCTTTTCAAATGACTTCCTTTGGGAAAAGGTAATTTTAAAAAATTAATTCAGCAGCCGAGGCACAGGGTGAAAACTGCAGCTGTTTCTTGTTTAGACTTTATTTAACATTTTCCCAGAACTGTCAACTTAGTTTAAAAAAAGAATAATTTGACCTGCTATTAAAATGTTTTTAAAAGTCAGGGAATATTAATACTTATGGGTATGGGGCCCGTTTATGAATGAAAGGCATCTGTTGGTGCAACACAGGCAGGTTCTTCTTCCCTGTTTTACCCTCTCAAACTGGGTTTGCATCCCATTCTTAATCTAAGCCCCACTCCAGGAACCAAGTGCCCTTGCCATCGGGGCTAGCTGTTAGCTGTTGGTCCTCCACCTCTAGCTGTTAGCTGTTGGTCCTCCACCTCTAGCTGTTAGTGTTCCATCGAGAGGATGTTCTTAACTGAACGTTCTAATGCTGAAACAATTGAAACAATGCGCAGGAGTTCTAGAACTGACTTAAAATATTGACGGACATTCCAGAATATTCTGTCACAGTGACTGCTCCACGGGCCTGTTTGTCTGCTATGGCAGTGGAAGGGTGTTGGGCCGATCCCTGGATTGGTCATGTTGAAAAAAAAGTAGGATTTTGGAAAAGTCCATTGAAATGGCAAAATGATAATGAGGTATTTTGTTACGTTTTTGTATGACGTACACCGTTGTGCACCACCTAAATGCAGAGATAACTAAAATGTTGCGGTTTTTTTTGCCCATCTTTCCAGTATGTTTGGGGTTCCGTCCTGATGATAATGTTTTTACCCCGTGCGTGGTTCACATTCCCCCGTCCTGATTTAACGGAGAGAGAGAGGGAGGTTTGGGCGTCCCGCGCGGACGGGGCGGTTTGCGATGGCGGTGAGGAACTGTCACGCCGGGAGAAAAGGGCACGAGAGAAAAATGAAGACCTTGAGAGAGGGCGAGCTATTTACAGCGCCAGCCCAAGCAAGGAGCGCACGCCCTTTTACATCTGCGCCACATTTCAGCTAAAAAACCCAGCCCAAGCAAGGAGCGCATGCCCTTTTACATCTGCGCCACATTTCAGCTAAAAAACCCAGCCCAAGCAAGGAGCGCATGCCCTTTTACATCTGCGCCACATTTCAGCTAAAAAACCCAGGAATAAAGTAACGTCACGTCTGCCTTCCCATCTTCCGCATTTAAGAAACACTGAAGAGTGATCAATTATTCATGCTTCAAAAGATGCTGACATGCAATTAGAGGCCAGCTGGAGCACTGGAGCCCAGCATAAAGAGAGATAAATAAAAATGAGCAAATAAATATATAAATAAATAAATCCTGGATAATAGAGAGCACTTAAGCTTACGAGCGATTAGGCCTGCTGACAGATGCCTGCTAATTAACATCCCTCATCAATATGTTCACCTGAGCTTCATAAACAGGTGCTGGTCTCTGATGTAGTCTCTGATACCCCACTACCCCCCCCCCCCCCCCCCCCATTTACCCCAATCCCATTACCCCCACCCCCCTACTTACC
>JAINUF010000083.1:0-50000 GCA_029718625.1 Synaphobranchus kaupii | reverse complement strand
GGACTCGGTTTGTTCCGTATTTTATCTTCTACTGAAGTTTCTTAACAGGGGCACCAGAGGGCACTGGTGGAATTTAAGAGATGCTCATGCTGGGAGACAAAAAAGAAAGGTCGAGAAAAACTGTACAGTCCACGTGTGTCAAATGGTGTAGGCTATTTGTCACTGTGTGCCGCAGTAGGTCACTATAGCCTATTGCCTATCCTTGGTCGAAATTGTGCCTATTGCCCATCTTTGCTAAATTGTGTTACGGATATAACTTTCTAATCTTCATTCAACGAATTACAAAAACAGAAACAAGGCGCATATTCATTGCAAACAATTATATTCAGTTGGAAAGACATGTACAAATAAATTTATTTTCAAATGACAGATGACCTTACACTTTATAAATGTTCCAATCAAAGAAATAGGCTACTTTGAAATGACAACTGTGTCATTAATGTAGACCTAGCCTACAATTAAACTTCACAAGACAATGTTGAATTTTCACTTCAATTAGCCTATACTGTTATACTGTAGGCTACAGACAGAAAAGTTATTTGTAACTTGCTCATCCGAAGTAGGCTACTGATATCTTAAAAGGCCGAGTTTATAGTCCAGCGACAGTGTGTCGCTCGACTGAAATCGCAGAACTTTCATAAACATTCTATTGTCGCGCTACATACACTGTGGTCGTTGTCGTTCGCAAATAGTATAAACGCACTCCAGCGACAGTTGACATTCCGGGGACAATGGAGGAAGAAGCAGCTTTAATAGGCTAGCCTACATCTCATTATGTCTTCTGCTTTAGACTACCCCTTTTTTGTAGGAGGCCTCTGAAATAAAGTTTAGAAATGTCCATTTCGAAGGCACCGTATATTGTTTGGAATGTCATTCACTGCGTCTTTCATACACTTGTAGGATGTGGGTTTTGAACAGGTAGCAAATAAAACGTTTGTAATTAAACCTCAACATTACAGTCATTTAGCAGAACGCTTTTATCCAAAGTGACATACAATAAGTGCATACAGAAACGTCCATCGAAGTCACTACAGAAAAGATCAGACAAAGCACAATCCTTCCCATAACGTAGCAGCTATCCCTAGTAATGAACGTTGAATGTAGTTCACAGTAAGCTGTGGGTAAATCAGCTATACTACACTTCTATTCTAAATACTATTATATAGGCCTATAACATATAACATTGATGCAACTCATATTAAACGTTATTTAGTAGGAAAAGCATGGAGGGCATAGCCTACGTTAGGGATGTAAATAGCTAGCTACAAGACGGGACTCATTGGGGGAGCAGCCTACAATTATCTAGTTAGAGAATGAGGTTCAAGAATGTGGAGTAGCCTATTTCACTCGCTATCAGAATGCCACAGATCAGATGGGCTGTCACTGAGTCTAATCACTAAATTTAATCTGGCAAATCTAAGTTAGCCCTACTGTGAAAGCAAATAACTTTGCAATGCATTCGCAGGCGCCTACAATGCTACAAATGTGTAGTCAGGCTGCAAATGTGTATTTGTAACCATTCACAATAGCCTAGGGCTACAGACTAATAGGCTATCGTAGGCTAAATTGTAACAATTGGAAGCGAGCTGCTTCTTGTTTTGGATTGTAACGTTTCTCAAACCTCTAGCTGTCATGGTTTTTAACCCTTTTTCCCTATGCGGGTCGTTTTCCCCTCAGTGGCCACGCGAGGGCGCTGCCCTTTTGGTAGATGCTTGCTCCGCCCTGCTTGGATTGCGGAGCTTCTGTTAGCATCCACACCTGTGCGTGGTCACCTTGAGAGCTATTTTAAGCCTCCCGTTTCCTTCGTTCGGGGCTTCTATATTGATTGTTTGATGATTTGTATTGTGGTGTATTGTCGGGCATCAGTTATGCTGTTTTGTGTGTGGTATTATCCTGCCCTTTGTATTTTAAGTCAGTATTATTTTGGTCTAGGTTTTTAAGGAGACCGTTTTGCTCCGTTGTGCGTCATTGGAGTTATGCGGGACTCGCCTATGTGGAAGTAGCTATTAGGACTCGTCCCCCCTGGCGTACCTGCCTATGTGGATGTAGTTATTCGGACTCTTCCCCCCTGGCTCTTTTCTGTCCTCGCTTCCTGGTTTTTCCTTTTTAGTCCGTTGCCTAGATTTTGCCTTTCGATGTCTCTTTCTCCTCTCGCTGTCTGCTTTCTTCTGTGAAAGCGAGAGGAGTCTTTGTTTTTTTGTGTGTATCTGTATAGTAGTTTCTTACTGAGAGACAGGGCATTTTTATCATAATGACTTTAGGGCTTTATTATTTGGTGTGTCTCTTCACATGCAAAGATGAAGAAACACAGGGCCAAGTTGCATTAAATAATTTAGGAAAGTTTGGATAGCATTGCTTTGGAATAGAGCTAGTTTATTTAGTGTGAGCTATGATAGGGAAATATTGTTAGTTGTAACTTGGCCACATTTTGATATCAAGACTTTAAAGGTAGGCCTAGTTTTTGCAAGTTGGAATTAAGAACTTATGGACAGCGCTATGTAGGCTATGCGTGTGTAACTTGGCTTTTTTTTTACATCGTAGACGTTTTTGATCTGATATCACTTATTTTTTATAGCTAACTAATGATGAATAATGCATGAAGATAAACATGGAGAGAGATATGCATTCCAAAGAAATGTATGCAGACATTCGCTTAACCATAACGCCCTCTATTGACAAGAATGAGAACAGTTATCCTATTACAGACAGCACACAATTACATTAAAAGAGTTTGTAGATGAGCAGTATTTAATGTGTAATGAAATACAATGAACAGCACCACCTGAGCTATGGATCATGAAGAAGCAAGTAAATTAATGAACCAAGTCTACATGCAGACATACATGCACAATGGGCTAGACACAAACACATTCTAGCTGAAAGACATACAGCCTAAATAGTTTGTATCAGTAAAATATGGAAATACAGTTTTAAAATAGGGCTATTAGTATTATTCTATGAAATACATTTAACGTTAGGTTATTCAACAGGTGGATTGCCGGATGCGTAAATGTTTAATATTTTGGTACCGGACAGCTAGGTTTAGTTTCGTTTTTCTGTAGTGCAATGAATGTAGGCTATAATGCATGTTGATTCGCTTCGTAGTAGCCTAGCTTGTTTCTGCTTCCTGACGAGAAGCAGGAAGTAACGTTGGCGAACAAGCTTAATTGGACAACGCATATTTCCCAGGAATCTTAGCCAGAAAGAAAACAGTAGATACTACTAAGAAAGTACATACCAGAGATTCTTCTTCTTCTTATTATTATTATTATAATTAAAAGTGTTTGCAGTAAGCTACATTATCAACAGAGTAGCGTAGACTAGAGCCACATTCGGAGGCTATCTATTTATTTATAAGTGACTAACCATGAATCAGATATGTTTGGGGAATTGGCGGTTTATAAATCCGATCGCTTAAAGGCTTGCAGCTTAAAAGAGGCTATCCTCAATTCTTAATGTAGGCTATTATCGTAAATTCTTAATTTTCCTAGTAGTTAATTGTATGGTGACCTTGTGTTATGTGTTTATGTGTGTATTAAAGTGAACAGAGCTGAAGTGAAGAAATTAATGAATAAAGAAATGTTGGCCGAGGCAAGGGGTCTCCACAGTCAGTCATGACCGCAAGAGCAGAGCGTAACACCCTCCCCAAACCAGACAAAAGCGAGCGTCCGGTTTGGGGAGAGTGTGATATAATACAAGTGAAACATTGAACAGTTAATATTGTAAACCTCTTTTGCCTTTGCAATAAAAATACGTTAATGTGTCAATGTGAAAATAATAACAGTCTAAGAAATGAAAAGTACTTAGCAGTTGCACATTGTTTTTGTGGAAAAGCCCTGCTGGGCTTGAACCCACTATCCACTGTGTGAGAGACTGCAGTTTTAACCACTAAGCCACAGTAACTTCTTGGAAAGCATGAAGTCATTAGCTACATTAACATTAAAAAACATTAGTATGAAGCGTTTTTATTGGACGATAAGCTTGATGAGCAGGTATACGGACCATACCCTCAAATAATAATTCTCCCCATTGGATAACATCGCGACAGAGGCAGGCAGTTTGGCAGGGAAAATGGGAAGAAGAAGAAGAAGAAGAAGAAGAAGAAGAAGAAGAAGAAGAAGAAGAAGAAGAAGAAGAAGAAGAAGAAGAAGAAGAAGAAGAAGAAGAAGAAGAAGAAGAAGAAGAAGAAGAAGAGGAAGGAGAAAAACGGCAAAATAACCCGAGTTTGGGGCTTTATTGGGTGGATGTGTGAAGTTGTATCTCAATGATGTGTGGTTACATGAGGTCAGAACATACAGAAGTTAATGTTTTTAAGGGCTGAGAGTCTATGGTCATGGTGGTTATTTCTGTAGGAAACCCTGAAAAGTGCCAAACTCTCGGTGCTGTATAGGTATGGGGCATGCCCCACCAAGCCGTAACTTGACGGATGGCATACCTGCCATCCCAATAATAATATTAAATTGTGCTCATTTATAATTATATTCACGCGCTTGCTAGGTAGGTAAGCTATGGGTAGGTAAGCCGACCCTATGGCTGCACGCACAAAGTTTTCCAACAGAGAAATCTGTCCATTAACAGTTAGCTTATGTGCTAGCTAGTAAGTTGACAGCTCGACCGAAGCCTCCGCTGTCCGAGACAAACGTTACCATAACAACAGAGGCAGGGACAGGGTCAAAGTTGAATTTATTTTATGTCTCAGCGACATCTTCAGCGACCGTCGCAGCGACCACAGGACGACAGTCGCCTGAAGTATGCATGTCTCTCTCGATGTCATTATCTTCATGCAACTGGCCTTTAGGCTACTAGATTTACGGGGATGGGGTTGTAGCTGAAACGGACCAGTGTACAAGGACCACTGGTCTGTATCACTAGGGGGCACTAAAGAGCAGCGGACCAGTGTACACGGACTACTCCAAGTGGTCCGCGGACCACATGGACCACTACCAGTAGAGGCGCTAGAGAGCAACGGACCAGTGTACACGGACCAGTCCAAGTGGTCCGCAAGTGGTCCATGGATAGAACTACCGGTCCGTGGACCAGTAATACATTCTATATAGCGCTTTTCATTTTACAGAGAAAAATCAGTGCTTTACAATGGCAAGCAGCCTACAGCAAACAGAGAAACAGACAGAGCATCAAAGGGCGTAACAGACAGCAACATTGGCACGCATATAGCTACAGAGCTACAGCAATAAATGGATAAACAAATAAAGTAAAGCGAAAATAAGGAAATATGTATCATTACATGTGAAATTGCCTAAATAAATAGGCTAATATAACCTACAGATTTATTCGTTTTACTGTCTGAAGTGAACAGTCGTTCGTCTAAAGTCAATTGCGGTCATAAGCAAAAATAAGGAAATATGTAGGCTAACGTTATCATTACATGTCACGTAAATAAACATAAGGATTCATCTGTTTTACCGTCTGAAGTAAACAGTCGTCCTTTTAAATGGACCAGTGTACACGGACCACTGGTTACTACCAGTAGAGGCGCTAGAGAGCAACGGACCAGTGTACATGGACCACTGCGAGTGGACCGTGGACAGACCTACTGGTCCGTGGACCAGTAATACATTCTATATAGCGCTTTTCATTTTACAGTGAAAATCTCAAAGTGGTTTACAATCGGCAAGTAGCCTACAGCAAACAGAGAAACTGACAGAGCATCAAAGTGCGTATCATACAGCAATTATTAACAGACAGAAACATTGGCACGCAGATAGAGATGATAATCGATAATTGCTCCCCCAATGAGTCCCGTCTTGTAGCTAGCTATTTACATCCCTAACGTAGGCTATGCCCTCTGTGCTTTTCCTACTAAATAACGTTTAATATGAGTTGCATCAATGTTATAGGCCTATATAATAGTATTTAGAATAGAAGTGTAGTATAGCTGATTTACCCACAGCTTACTGTGAACTACATTCAACGTTCATTACTACGGATAGCTGCTATGTTATGGGAAGGATTGTGCTTTGTCTTATCTGTTCTGTAGTGACTTCGATGACGTTTCTGTATGCAGTTATTTGTACTGTATGTCGCTTTGGATAAAAGCGTCTGCTAAATGACTGCAATGTAATGTTGAGGTTTAATTACAAACATTTTATTTGCTACCTCGTTCAAAACCCACATCCTACAAGTGTATGAAAGACGCAGTGAATTTATTTGTTTCATTTTTCATAATTTTGGCTTACAGCTCCAGAAAACCCCCAAAACAGTATTTCAAGAAATTAGAATAGTGTGTCAAAAATCAGCATTTACTTCAGTTATTTCAGAGAATGAGTGGAATCCGACAGTTGTAGCCCATGTCCCGGATACGTCTGAAAGTGGTGGTTTTTGAAGCACTGACTCCAGCCTCAGTCACTCCCTCTGCATCTCCGCCAAATTTTGGAATCGTCTTTGCTTGACAATCCACTGAAGCCTACGGTCATCTCTTTTGCTTGTGCACCTTCTCCTGCCACATTTTTCCCTTCCACTAAACTTTCTATTGATATGCTTGGACACTGCACTCTGTGAAGAGCCAGCCTCCTTAGCGATGACCTTTTGTGGCTTACCCATCTTCTGGAGGGTGTCAATGATGGTCTTCTGGCCAATTGTCAAGTCTGCAGTCTTCCCCATACTGAACCAAACTGAGATAAACTTTGCAGGTGTTTTGAGTAAATTAGATGATAGTGTGACACTCAGTCTAAAACATTAATTCTCTGAAATAACTGAAGTAAATGCTGATTTTCGACACACTATTCTAATTTCTTGAAATACTGTTTTGGGGGTTTTCTGGAGCTGTATGCCAAAATTATGAAAAATGAAACAAATAAAGGCTAGAAATATTTAACTTTGTGTGTAATGAATCTATAATCTATGAAAGTTTCACTTTTTGAATGGAATTATGGAAAAAAAAAAAACTTTTCCATGATATTCTAATTTTTTGGAAAGGATCTGTAGTATATATACAGTGCCCTCCACTATTATTGGCACCCCTGGTAAAGATGAATAAAAAGGGTTATAAAAAATTCACTGTTTGGTGAATGAGCTTAATCTCACACTGAAGAAATGAGAAAAATCCTACCTTTTATTGAAGTAAAATTTATTATGAAAACAAAATCCCTCATCAAGAAATAATTATTTTTAACAAAACCACGTGTGCCACAATTATTGGCACCCCTGCATTTTTATATATATAATAAAGTCATAATTTTTAATATTTGGTCACATATCCTTTGCATGCCATGACTTCCTGATGTCTGTGACCGAACATCAAAAGACTCTTGATGTCTTATTTTCTGGTACTCTTATAAGTGATACTATAACGTCTCTGCATTTGAATGGTTCTCAATAGGATTTGGGGGGTGGGACTAGATTTAGCTGTAAATTACACTGGAACAGTATGGAACACATGGTTGGCTAAATGGCTTTAAGTCATCAAGGGTCTGACGTATCAAACAAGCCTCAAACCATCCCTCTGCTGCCAGAAATATGGCGCCACAGTCCAAAGACATGCAGGTTAGAATAATTGGAGACTCAAAATTGCCCTAAGTTATGAGTGTGTGTGCCCTGTGATGGATTAGCAGCCTGTCCAGGGTGCATTCCTGCCTCTCGCCCAATGCATGCTGGGATAGGCTCCAGCACCCCCCGCGACCCTGACCAGGAATAAGCGGGTTAGATAATGGATGGATGGATTGCTTTATTCTATATATGAATACAGGGGTGCCAATAATTGTGGAACACGTGGTTTTGTTAAAAATAATTATTTCTTGATGAGGGATTTTTTTTTTCTCATAATAAATTTACTTCAATTAAAGGTTGGATTTTTTCAGTATGAGAGAAAGCTAATGCCCTTGTTTCTGTGAACAACGAAATATATGCTGTTAGAAATGGTGTGTAAGTTTATAAGGAAGGGTCAAACCTCTGCAAAGTAACCCCAGGCCTTTTTCTTGCCAAGTTTATTGCCCAAATCTGTTATATATTTCAGAGACTGATCAATGAACTGGGTGCTGCTCATGATCAGAATCTGCTGCTGGTCGACATCACGCTCCACAAATGTCTTTTTTCCCAGACTGTAAAAGAAAAACATACGGTATATGTTCAATATTTGTAGAAATCAGCTTAGTATCAACTGGAATATGGTCCTGGAGGTTATAAAATGGAACGTAATGAGCTTACCTCATCTCTGGAGCTGTTACTTGAGTTTGAATGTAGACAAAGTGTTCAAGGGAAACAGTGCCGATGGCTGATGAAAGAGAAAAGAGTATTCTTAAAGTTTTTTCACCAGATAGTGCCAAAGTCGGCAGGCAGAGTTGAGTCCGTTTTTGCATTTATTTATTAAATCTTGAATAAAATATATCGTTCGTTTTGATTTTGTTAATGTGTATAATTTTTGGTTGGCTTAACTATCCAAAAGTATGAGGAACCAGCTTATAATTTACATCTGCTCAGTTTTACCATTAGTTGGTGTTGGCAATATTAAACGTTAGATGGTAGAATTGAGAGGCCGTTTTATGACCAGCACTACGGAACTTGAGACAGGAAACCCATTATAAGCTGACTTGCTTGTTTGAAATTTTACGTGAATTTCTTCTTTCTTTTTGGACATGCAAACATTTCCGTCTTTCAGCATGCTGTTCTCAGATTCTTTTATCAAATTAGCCAGTATTTGCGCAGTAAGCAGGCTTTTTATCTCATTCAAAATGTGGACTCCTTTGTGGATCACGTTTCAGTACGACACACCCAGGCTAGAAATCCATGCACACCCTAAAATTACCAGGAAATTAGCCGTTTGTATTTTATAAGACAAATAATTGTTTCTGCGTTTTTCCAGATACGTGAACATACACATTTTCTTAGAAACTGAAGTAGCCTATGTAGCCAACTCTTCTTTATCTAAATGCAGGCATAGGCTTATAAATAAGATATTTTATATAGCATTGCCTCAGTTAGGTTTCAATTTCGTTTGTTTCAGTTTCCGCCTAAATAGTTAGCCTAGCCTACATTCCAGAGATTTATTAATGCTTAGACTGAACAAATACAGTTGAAGTCGGAAGTTTACATACTTAGGTTGAAGTCATTAAAACTCATTTTTAACCACACCAGATTTCATGTTGGCAAACTAGGACATCTACTTCGTGCATGACACAAGTAATTATTCCAACAATTGTTTACAGATCATTTCACTTTTAATTCACTTTATCACAATTCCAGTGGGTCAGAACCAGCTTATAATTTACATCTGCTCAGTTTTACCATTAGTTGGTTTTGGCAATATTAAACGTTAGATGGTATAATTGAGAGGCCGTTTCATGACCAGCACTACGGAACTTGAGACAGGAAACCCATTATAAGCTGACTTGCTTGTTTGAAATTTTACGTGAATTTCTTCTGTCTTTTTTCACATGCAAACATTTCCGTCTTTCAGCATGCTGTTCTCAGATTCTTTTATCAAATTAGCCAGTATTTGGGCAGTTTTATCTCATTCAAAATGTGGACTCCTTTGTGGACCACGTTTCAGTACGACACACCCAGGCTAGAAATCCATGCACAACCTAAAATTACCAGGAAATTAGCCGTTTTTATTTTATAAGACAAATAATTGTTTCTCTGCGTTTTTCCAGATACGTGAACATACACATTTTCTTAGAAACTGAAGTAGCCTATGTAGCCAACTCTTCTTTATCTAAATTCAGGCATAAGCTTATAAATAAGATATTTTATATAGCATTGCCTCAGTTAGCTAATATGCAGCAAGTAGCCTAAATCGGGCGACAATACCATTGCGGTATAGCAGGCTTAAATTACCTCAATTTGGGGGGTTATTCCTCGTTCCTCGTGCTGAATAGATGTGATGTTCTTCTGCAATGACACGCTGGGCTATATTGCAGTTCTATGGTTTCAGTTTCGTTTGTTTCAGTTTCCGCCTACTGAAATAGTTAGCCTAGCCTACATTCCAGAGATTTATTAATGCTTAGACTGAACAAATACAGTTGAAGTCGGAAGTTTACATACACTTAGGTTGAAGTCATTAACTCATTTTTAACCACTCCACAGATTTCATGTTAGCAAACTATAGTGTTGGCAAGTCAGTTAGGGCATCTACTTTGTGCATGACACAAGTAATTTTCCCAACAGTTGTTTAGATTATTTCACTTTTAATTCACTATATCACAATTCCAGTGGGTCAGAAGTTTACATACACTAAGTTGACTGTGCCTTTACATTTTTTTTATTTTTATATTTGGTCGCATATCCTTTGCATGCGATGACTTCCTGATGTCTGTGACCCAACAACATTAAAAGACTCTTGACATCTTATTTTCTGGTACTCTTACAAGCGATACTAGAACGTCTCTGCATTTGAATGGATCTCTTTGGGAATTGGGGGGGGGGGGGGGACACCATGTAGACTAAGAAAACAGACCCCTAACGGACTGAACCCTCCCATACCCTGAGTGATGTAATCGCCAATTGTGCATGGCCATACGCAGCTATCAGCCACAGTTGGCACTGCCTGGACAGTGGGGCTCACCCATGCACCACAGCATGGCTCCTTAACCAAATGAGCTACCCAGCAGCCATTTTCAGGATTTATTTTATTTCATTTATTTATTCTGAAACTGACATTTTATTTGCTACATTCCCAAAACTGGACAAAAACAAAAAAATGATTAAAAAAAATTCAGTCTCATGTTTTACAACAAAACATGCATACCCATCAATCACACAAAACAACCATTGGTGCACATGCTTTAGCGCCATAACTAAACTATTCCACAAATTTTAAAAACCACATGAAAGCAATTATTGGTATGAGTATAGATACATGCTTGAAGGCAATCAGTAGGCTATATATCAGCGTAGCTGCTGGTTACATTTAAAGATTTACAACTTAAAGAAGCTCATTGTGTTTACATACGAAGGCTTTGGCTTTTTTAAATACAAATTATATAAAACGTGAGAAATTTTGAAACAGGAACCAAATGAGATATTCTTAATCTACCATTAAAAATTACAGGCTTGCAAGTAAATCAAGACTATCATTTATCCCTTTCTCCTTGCTCTGTACAAAGTCCTTTGTAGCTTTTTTTATAAATGGGATGCCAGCATTTTTCATAATCTGCAAGTATTCCTCTTCAGTCTACAGAAAGAAAAAAAAACATTTCAGAAATACAGCAATCACGAACAGTATGCGTAACTTATTGGTCTCACAAATTAAGTGAACCTGGCATTAATTTCATTGGAGAAATGCACTGATATAAGTTAATTCATTTAAATTATATCATTCAGTCAAATATCAGGAGACAATCTGTAATGTAATTGTAGGAGACTAGTTTTAATGTCTAGATATGAAGTGTTCATGTATAAGATGGCTCATGACAAGTTTATATGGAACATGCTCTGTGAATCAATATTATTCCATTAGCAATTTAAAAATGAGTAGTGAAGACTAGTCCTACATGATTATGATTTCCAGGTGTTTACGGCTTAGATTGTGCAATTTTCATAATTAATTATCTTATTTTTAAAAGGATGAGAGAGAGGGGTAGGACGCACATATCACCGGTTAACAACCGTGTAAGTGCATGTCTTATACAGCTGGTAAGCGTTTAAAAAAAAAAACAAACAGGTTTTTAACATTCCATAATCTTAAGAACAAACCTACCAATTTATTACCCTTAACTTTTCTTCCAATAAGAGCTCTGGTATTGCACATCTAGATTCTGTTCAAGATCCTACCAAATTAGAGCACTCAATACCCACATGAAGATAGCGGAAGGAATTGTGGGTATCGAGTACTCTAATCTGGTAGGACCTAGATTCTGTTCAAGATCCTACCCTATTAGAGCACTCAATACCCATAATTCCTTCTGGTGTCTTCATAATTACCTTGGGTGCACAGTACTCTCCGTATTTGAAGCTCCTGATTGGGGGAGACGCTGCGCCAGTGCCCAGGAGAAAGGCCCCAACGCTCTCGGCCACCAGGTGCAGCACCTCGCTCTCGTAAAAGTAGACCCTGCACAGGCTGTCCACGAGAACAATCAGCTGCATCCCCTCTGCCAGCGAGGGGACGGCGTCAATGGCCCCCATCACCACCATTTCCTCTGGCTTCGGCAGGTACAGTTTCCCCCACGTCTCCAGCATCTCCTCCCTCCCCCAGTAGACCGTCCCCTCCAGCCCTGTGATTCTCAGCTTGTAGCCATTTGGAGACTTTAGGCCAATTCTTAACCCCCTGCATTTATTGACTAGTTTAGGAAGATCTTTGAAGTGGCAGGAGGCTGTAAAACATGGAGTGATTTTAGTATTTTGTTCAATCAAGACACAGATATACACACACACACACACACACACACACACACACACACACACACACACACACACACACACACACACACACACACACACACACAAATACTGTCAGGGAAAATAACAGGCGGTAGAATTAGTGCAGAAATATGAAATGCCCCTTGGCAATAGGCATTACGCATAGGTAGAACATGTCTTACAGAACACCTTCTTCGCATCTGCAGCTTCCTGGCTGTATTCACTGTAAATAAAAATAAAATAAAATAAAAAATCTGAACTGATATAAAGGTACCAACCTCCCCAATGTTGGGATTTAAACAAAATTTCTGTTAATATTATTTAGTTAAATATTTGAATGCTACTTTGATTTTCATGTTCAATAATCACAGCCACAAATTTCATAGATGTTTCTCGCCAAACAAAATTCTGGATATATTTTCTTCTTTAAGCATGAACTACCACCAATATGAGAGAATAGCTCTCCAGCAACATGCAATTCTGAATACATTACTTTCCCATTATTAGTACCAACTGCAAGGACAGTATTTCAAACTATTAGCAATTCGTAAAAAAATAAAAATAAGTAAAACTGTTCACTATTCAAAGAAAATTAAAAACTCACCCGTCTTTGTTAGGGTCAAAACCTGGAATTTCATGTGGCGCGATGCATGTTGCCATCCTTCACCGTGCAGGAAACCTGTAATGGTATACTATAAATAGGGCCACAAGTTGGTTTACCTTGGTTTTCACGTATAGTACTATAGTCATCCGCCAGCAAGAGGTCGCAATAGCCTCTTTGTCAAGCCACTTCTCAAACAATTATCCCATTTGCACTACCAAGTTGATAAAGTAATTGCCACTAATTAAGAACGGACTATGATTGACGGCGTGACATTTGCATGCTAAAATCAGTTTGATTAATTACTACCATGGACATGCTGCAGTATTTTAAAGGTTGTATGGGGGCATGTTAGTTTTTGTTAGAAACAGTGAGAAATGCCCATATTAAAATGAGAGCAGTTATATAACATTCAACTTGCACAAAAAAAAAAAAAACTGAATAAAAAATAAATCAAATTAGTAATAAGAAAATAGATGAGGTACATACAAACAACAAAGATAAACGAAATAAAAGGCAAATGTCATGTACAAAGTTAAAATGATTCTATTTTATGATGGTCAGTTGTTTAACACTCTTCTGTGACGTTTCTTTGTTTTTAATGTCGGTCCATATTTGCATAATTTATTATTAAATTGCAAGTTGTGTAAAATAAATTCAATCAGTCGGTATGCAGTGCAACAGCTGGATATTGCTTCAATCGTTCACTGAAAGACATGCTTTTCGTCACATTTTAACTCCATCCATATTCACTTACCTTCCTCTGACACTCCCCATATTAAATCAACTAATCGTTTTTATAAATGTCTCTCAATTAGAAGCTCAGTTGTGTGATTAGTCACTTGACTGTGCCTTTTGAGTGCCTATGGGGACACCTGGAGGTTAACCTTTGAATAACAAATCCCTGAAAATACAAATCCCTGCCAGTCACGTGGTGGAAACAAACTGGTGGCCCTAATTATAAACCTTTAAATATAAATATAAACGGTCATATTTCAAACATTCCACACTGCAAATTCACAGGTACTTAAAAGGCCAGGGTTTTCAAACCATATAGGCCTAGTGGCAGTGTAGTATCATGGCAAATGAACTGGGCTTGAACCCAAAGGTTGCAGGTTTGATTCCCAGGTAGGGCACTGCCGTTGTACCCAAGGTTGAGCAAGGTACTTAACCTTAATATATCCAACTGTATAAATGGAGAATATGTAAAAATGCTAAAAGTTGGATAAGGGTATCTGCTAAAAGCCAGTAATGTAGCTGCTATGATTATTAAAACCATTAAATCATTGCATTTGCTTTGCTGTTAATTGGATCACCGCCTATAGGAAGACACCTAAGTGCACACGCCTCATTCATGCCACAGTACAAGATACACAGCTTTCTACCTATCTAATCATAACATCAAAGAATATGAGCAGTTTAAAATAACTCTTGTAAATTATATTTAGGTAGGCTTTTCCGGATTTCAGAAGGAACAATTCTGGAAGGTTCCGGTTAAATATCAGCAACTTTCAACACTGCCCTGAGGATACGTAGGCTATGCTTCTAGCCCACCAATTAGGGATTTTGACGTAACTTAGCTGATCCGTAAAATACAGGTCATGCTCTAACGTTACATTCGTCTACCTCGTCAACGCCCAGTGTCATGAAGAAGTGAATTCCGACATTTCGAGTAGTGATAACTGATGGTAAATTTTGTAAATCAGTTTCACTAACGAATGTAACGAGCTAGATATAGTTGCCATTTTGAAAATTTCATTTTCATGTAACGTTAGCATACTGAACGCCATCAGTTAAAATGGCTGATAAATCGAAACTGAAACTTTCATGGTAAATATTGCAGTCTAGCAAGATGAGCTAGCTAGCTACCTACAGCTAATCGTAACAATTACCATGATAAAACACTATCGCAAGTAGCTAAGTGACCACCGATCAGTACTTCACGTTAGCTGGCGTTCATTTATTGTGCGGCAAGCGTACCTGTGTAACTATTTTCGAACTCAGAAGCGTCGACTGTTTCACGAACGAAGAATCGCATCTACTGGTTGTTGCGCATATTTCATCCACTGACCATGCGCACTGACTGCACCGAGCACGGCAGTGCGAAGCCCCCTCAAATAACAATCCAACTTCCGGTGGAGTTCACCGATAGAGTTTCAAAATAAAAGCACATTCGTTCTTTTTAAAAATATGATATTCAGAAAATGATTTCCTGTTGTCTAAAACAGAGAACAATTAAATGCTAAAAAGGTTTTTTGCTCTTTGAAAATACGGGAAAAAAATTAGTTTTTCTCTTACTGATAATGGTCTCCCCAAGCTCTTTGGGAGTGTTTAAGGATACTGGCCCTACAAAACAGTTTCAGATATTCCCCATTTTATTCCAAGTGGCTATTGGTTTTGCATCCTCAGTGGGTAATGGGACCTTTATTAGATCTACCAGGACTTATAAAAATATTTCTTATTCCCAGGATGTATTTAATGAAACCAATATTTGTATTTTTTTCAGAATGGATGAATAATAATAATAATAATAATAATAGTGTATACAGTGAGCACCATAATTCATTGGACAGTGACACCTTTTTTGTCATTTGAAAAAAAAAATGAAAAAAACTATAATAATATTATTATTATTATTATTATTATTATTATTATTATTATTATTATTATTATTATTATTATTATTATTCATAGAGTGCAGGAGATTTACAAAGGGAAACCAGGGAATGGAAGGAGAAGATAATGCGGGGGAGGAGTGAGGCGACGACTGGGAAGGTTGACGCAGTTCGGTGGATCCGTTTCGGCAGCGTACAGAGACCGCAACACTGCGTGTATGGAGGAAGAGGAGCAGTTTGTGTGTTGGACTGCTTAATGCCACTGGACATCTCGAGACAGCGGGGGCTATTTTTAATCATGACAGCATGGCTGTATTCCACTTTAATTCACTTGATTAATTAAATGATTCTATTGAATGTCCTTATTTGATATGTTTGTTTGTGTGCTGTGGGTCTGCCCCACTGGCTCTGTCTTTTTGTTGTTGCTGGGGCTACAACTGAAGTTCCCAAATGGGAAAATAAAAGTTATTCTATTCTATTATTATACTGTACTGTACATGCATAGACATATATGTTTGTTAAAGCAAGTAGAGCAAGCAAATGATTCTTCGTCATGCTCTTCTTATGTAATGACGATTATTGCCTGCCACACAATGGAAGCTTGGAAATGGCTTTATTTATAATATACAAAAGTATGGAATTATGGAATTACAAACAAGGACAAGAAATGTCCTCCAGTAATTTAACAGAACAATACATGGTCCAGCCACACATCACGCCTGTATCACAAACATTTTTACTGTCACTTAATTATATGACCTGATACATTTTCTTGGTAAAGGCTTCTGTATTAAAACAAAATTAATTCCTAGATTTTATTCCTGTAATGGGGGGTTACCTCTCCTGGTGCACGCACACACACGCGCGCACACACACACACACACACACACACACACACACACACACACACACACACACACACACAATCACGTACACAGACATGCACAGGTGTGATAAATAGTTGGTAGAAGTTTGTTAGTCCTGCACATTTCAAAGTCATGCCTGTCAAGCAGAATGTAGAATACATTGAAAAATTAACATTTGAAAGAAACTTGAAATAAAGGAAGAGACAGGGAAAAGAAAGAAAGGGAGGGAGGGAGTGGGTGGGAGAGACAGGCACATGTTCTAAAATGTATGAAAACAAGAGTACATGCTCTGACAGTGACATTATCGAGAACGTGCAGTCTTCATTAATTTAATATATCGGTGACTTTCGGACGAACGTGCCTGCACTAATATATCTGTCCAGCAGATGGTGCAGTACAGCAGTAGAGCACTTGAATTAATACAATCGCATAGGCGGTGGGTCTGGTTTACTCATTAACCCGACCATAAACACAGCACAACCATAGAATAACCTTTCAGACACTTTGTCACACTGCTACAACATTATAGAAATGTTACATAATGTTGTTCATAGTCTGTGTGTGGGACTATTTGAAAGAGTTTGCACTCCAGGCCTGCTGACCCAGCAGAGGGCGCTAGAGAGACAGCCTTGCCACTGAAACTGAGACACACCTGCAGGATTTACAAACTTTATTTTTAGCGCCATGCAAATAAGGGAGTGATTTTAGCTCCTTTCACAAATCAGAAGGACAGCCCCATGTCTGCTTACAGACCTGCAGGTGTGAGGCGTGGTACCAGACCGCACATAATGTTGCTGTAATTTCACAGCAGCATTGCCAGATAGAAAAAGAAACAAACAGAGTATGCCATCTGTTAAAAACTGGTTTGGATGGGAAAGGGAGAGCAGCATCGGCAACATTCTCACAATGTTTCTCTCATGTTGTAACAGCATTATTGCTCTACTACATACTACATGTAGTATAATGGTTATGGTACTGGCCTTGTAACCGAAAGGTTGCAGGTTCGATTCCCAGCTAGGACGCTGCCGTTGTACCCTTGAGCAAGGTACTTAACCTGAATCGCTTCAGTATATATCCAGCTGTATAAATGGATAATATGTAAAAAAAAAAAAATGCTAAAAAGTTGTGTAAGTCAATCTGGATAAGAGCGTCTGCTAAATGCCTGTAATGTAATGTAACGTAGCTGCAGATATGAAAAGGGGGTGCCAGTATGAATATGTTCTGGGGATATTTGTGTAAGGTTGCAGCAACGTTTCACATTATTGGACATCAACGTCAGGTAATAGATCTGAATAGATCTGTGGGGAGGGCTCCTTCTCATTACATTTACGTTACTTATCGCACTGTGACTGTGTGACAGTAACATTATGAGGTTGTGTGTGAGTGGGGTTGGGGTGGAGTAGCAAGTGTAGCACTGTAGCGGTCCTTCACAGAATACTGAGCTGCTGTGATTGGCTGAGGGATTTACAGTCACTGGAGAGACAGTGGACTCCACACTCATAATTCCTTTATATGTCACTGATTGTGTTTGTGTGCACTGGTGTGTTGGGCTTTGCTCCTTGTGTGTGAATGAGATTATTGGGGTCACTCCTGCCTACTGTTGCTGACTCCATACCTCCATTATGAGTGGGAGGATCACATTAACATCAGTCTTTGAGCTCATTTTAAAACAGGTGGGACAGAGAGCATAGAGGGTGGACAGTGCACACACAGCTCCTATACTTCTGCAGCCATCAGCGCATTGTGGAAGAATTCATTCACAATCTTAAATGTTCTCTAGACTGAGAAATTCATGTGAAGAGTATTGAGCTGCTGTGATTGGCTGAGTGCAGAAGCTCCTCCCTCTCCATCTCCCTGACCGGCCCCTTATAGCTGGGTCCTGCAGCCTCTCCTCTCCTCACATTCCAACCTGCTCATCTCTCAGCTGGACAGTAAGGGCCGTTCACACCACACACTGACAACATGCTGGGGACACTCTGCACTCTCATCACTGTGCTCTCATGTAAGAAAAGCCTAATGGTGCAGACAACCTTCTAAAATATAAAACTGATTTAACTTTCAAATGTTGCTTTATTATATTCATAGTCAACTTAAATGTGATTTTTATTCTCTCACAAAAGCATCTTATTTCCCAGGTGTGAGTGGCGTGATAGTGGTGACAGAGAAGCCTCCTGTTCTGACAGTGAGTAAAGGAAATACGGCCACTATGGACTGTAACCTCGGGACTGTGACTGATGCTGCTGCTTACTGGTACAAGCAGGTTCCAGGCAGTACTCCTCAGTATGTGCTGTGTGTTTATCATGGTTGGAGCGCTCCCAGATATGGAGCTGGATTCACGTCCACCCGCTTCACATCCAGTCATCAGAGTAAATCAGATTATCGAGTGCTAATTAAAAATGTGGAGGCAGGAGACTCAGCAGTGTATTACTGTAAAACATGGGACAGCTCTGTTAAAGAGTGGGTATCACAGTGATTCACACCATGACAAAAACCTCTGAGCACCACTTCTGCATTAAAGCTACAGAAAGGAGAGAAGATGTCCATTTACTCAAGCTGAACCAGGATCTCTCAGCCATGGAGCCTCTTCATCTACAGAGTAATGCTAACAGAGAAAAGTCTCCAGTCTCCAAAGCTGAAGAAAACTACAAGCAGCAAAATCAAAAGAGTCGATCAGGAAAAAGACACCAAACATCAACAATTAGTGAAGTGATCATATGTTTGGGATCTGCAGTAACAGCACTCTTCACTCAATCCAACCAGTCAGCCTTTTAGGCATTTCTGTATATGTATTTTATATCTCCCCCAAAAGAAAACATAAATCTCCAACAGCTAATAATGTCATTCATGTGGAAATTTGTATTTTTTCTAAAACAGAACCAAACCCAGGAGACTACAATACTGGAACAGAAGAAATTATATTTAAGTAACTTGCTCAAGGGTGTAATTGCAGTGCCATGCATAGGAATCAAACCTGCAACGTTGGAGTTAAAAGTCCAGTTTCCTAATCATTATGCTACCCTGCCAATCCAGTACATAATCTCTGTGTCTCTATAATTGTAACATTCTCACTCCCGCCCTATTGTTCCCCGTGTTTTCCCTTTCCCCCTGTCTCGTGTTTGTCTCTCCATAGTCCGTTTTCCCCCTTGCTGCAGGTTGGGCTTGGTTTCCTATTTGTGTCACTCTGTTTCACTTCACTTATCTCAGCCTATCCCATTTCCCCGTTTCGCATGCATTCCACACTCTCCGCTCTGTTAATCACTCTCGCATACATTCGCACGCGGCACCTAATTGATACCAATTAAATGTTTGCATTTAGTCACCCGGTGTTCTCTGTCCTGTGCCAGTTCTTTAATGCTCTTTGTCTGAAACCTCTGGTCCTGTCTTGAGTCCTAGTCTAGTTTGTAACTTTGAAGTCTTGTTCTGTGCCGGCGTTAACTCACCTTGCTATTCTGCCTAGTCGAAGTCTGCTCCTGTCTGGAACGGCATTTCCCGCTGTTCATTGTTCCCGTCTCACTATACTAACTCTGTCTGCTTCAGTCTGCCAGCCTGCAGTCGTCTGTTATCCCTGCCTGTGTTGCGGTTTCCCTGCCTTCCACCTGACGTGTGTGCATGCAGCCTGGGCTCCTGTTCCTCCACTCTGCGGCGGTACCCGCTTACTGCCAGTGTTGCGGTGCTGCTGATGTGCTGTCGCTCCTGCCTCTGCTGTCGCTGCTGCCGCCCTGCTGCTGCTGTGCCGCTACTGCCGCTGTCCTGCTGCAACGCCTGCGTCCTGCCCGGACCCCGCTCCACTGTCCTGCTCTACTGCTCCCGCTCCCACTCATCCCCTGCTCCACCAAACTGGTTGTCCGTCTTTATAACCTTCCCTGGCTTCTCCTACTCCCACTGCTCCCCCGCAGCATCATACCTGGACTGTTTGTCATTAATGTTCTCCCTATGCTTCAGGAGTTTGGTCGAAGCATAATATTTTAAAGCTATGTGCTGTTGTCTGTCTTGCTCATCCAGTTCCGGCTTGGAACATTAACCTCCTTTTGCCTTTCTCCCCATGCTCAGGACTACCACTGGTCACGGAGGAGGAATAGCGACTGTTTTCAAGAACAGTCTATACTGTAAACTCCTGTCGCCAATTTCTTTCACCTCCTTTGAACTGAGTTTGTTTGAACTATGTGCGGTGATCTACCTAAATATAACAAAAACTTTATAAAAGACTTCTCTGAATTCTTGGCTGGTATCATGACAAACTATGACAGGATTTTAATTGTTGGTGATTTTAACGTGCATGTCTGTTGTCCTTCTAAGCCACTGGCTAAAGACTTTTTAGATTTGATCGATGCTTTTAACTTTTCACAGTATGTTACTGAACCTACACAAGAGCTTGGACACACGTTAGACCTTGTTTTATCATATGGTTTGCCCATTTTTAATACCCAGGTATGTGATGCCGTTTTTTCTGATCACATGCCTGTTTTATTTGATTTTACCTTGCCGTGTCATAGTTTTAATCAGTGCGCTCCTGCACGCCACTGCCGTATGCTAAAACCTTCCACCGCTGCTCAGTTTTCTTCTGTTTTCATTAATACAGCTCAGTCTGACACTAGGTCCTCTGTTTACCTGGACACGGAGCAATTAACCTCATCCTTTCTCTCCACCTGTGCCGGCATTCTTGACACTGTCGCTCCTCTTAAAGTTATGCGCCCCAGACCTAAATCTGAGCCATGGCTCAATGACACCACCCGTGTGGCTAGGCGAGAGTGCAGGAGAGCTGAGCGCAGGTGGAAGAAGGACAAACTTCATGTGTCCTATGAAATCCTTAAGGAAAGCTGGAGAAAGTATCAGAGAATTGTAAAAACTGAAAAAACAGGATATCCCTTTGATATTATTTCCCAAAATTTTAATAAACCACGTGTTCTTTTTAAAACTATTGATTCAATTTTAAACCCTCCCCAATCCACCTGTCTGGAAGCTTCATCTGAAGTCTGTGAAAATTTTCTCAGCTATTTTATTGACAAGGTTGCTACCATTAGAGCCCATATCTCACCCCCCTCTTTCGACCCCTCCATAGCCGTCACTTGCTCAACTGCCTTAAACCGGTTCGAGCCTGTGTCGTTTTAATCCCTCACTACAACTGTCACCCAACTCAAACCCTCATCCTGTCCCACAGACATTGTTCCTCCTCGCCTCTTTAAAGAGGTCTGGGAGACTATTGGACCTAATGTCCAAACAATTATGAATAGTAGTCTTGCCTCAGGTGTTGTCCCAGCATTTTTCAAAGAAGCAGTTGTGGAACCCCTGTTAAAAAAACCTAATTTGAACACTTCGGTTTTATCAAACTACAGACCTATTTCCAAGCTTCCATTCATTTCAAAAATCTTAGAGAAAACTGTGCTTTTACAATTACAGTCCTTTTTAGATGTACACGGCATTCTTGAGATTTTTCAATCTGGTTTTAAAGCCTTTCACAGCACTGAGTCTGCACTTTTAAGAGTTTTTAATGACCTTTTACTAATGACTGATTCTGGTGATTCTGCTATTCTTATGCTTTTAGATCTCACTGCTGCTTTTGACACAGTTGACCACACAATTCTCATTTCTCGTCTAGAGCACTGTGTGGGTATCAGGGACACTGCCTTGGAGTGGTTCAGGTCGTATCTGTCTGAGAGATGCTTTTCAGTTAGACTTGGAGGCTCTGCATTGTCCTCTGCCCCCCTATCTTGTGGAATTCCCCAAGGCTCAATTCTTGGGCCCATCCACTTTTCTTTATACCTTCTCCCCCTTGGATTAATTTTAAAAAAACATGGTGTAGAACCCGCACAGCTAGACCAATGAGGGAATAGCCGGAGGGGAAAGTGCAACGTGTTTTTCCTCTGCTGTTGTGATGTAAATAAAAGAGGTTAGTGAGTTATCCTCCATTCATGAACAGATCACAATTACAGTTAAAAATATACTGGGTCCATCGTCACGAGTCGGATATGAATGCGGTGCTCCATATCCCGCTTAAGACAGGCCTGAAACGGATCAGTATGATTCTTATTCTCCGTTCGCAAACGGGGTCATGTTATCAACATGGATATATCCGATCTGTCGTCCAAATGTCAATATTCTAATGGGAGCATTAGAACACTCACAAAGGAGCTGAACAACACATCAAATATATCTATGATCACAAACAGTAAGCGTAACAGTTACTATTAATTTACTCGTTATTATCTGACTCCATATGAAACTAGAATTTAGAATTTGGTTTTAAACATGCGTGAAGCTCGGAGTGGTTACACTCGACTCTTCCGTGTGTGCCACCATTACTCAATATATGCTCCCGGGATTGGCACTATTGCCGAATCTCAGTTCGGTGGAGAACACAGAGTTTGGGGGTCTGGCCAACACAATACATGCATTATATTTTACATAGATAGTTCAGCCCAGGTCAGCGTGCACTCAGAGGGCTCCTTAAGGCTAATTTGACAAGAACCGACGTAGAACGTCCATGGGTTCTCTTCACATCAAATTCCCAGAACCATGCATCACCAATCCCTTCTACTGGCAGAACTTGGCCGCCTGTTCCCAACTTGAGGCCTCCACATAAAGTACCACGCCACTGATCAGTTGGTCATTGGTCAGAATTGTTCCCCTGAGTATTCAGTCGTAATTTAGGCTGAAAAAGGTATAAAATGGATTAGAGTCATGGAGACCACGCAAGTTAAAATAAGAAGAATTTATTCACAGGCAGGTAGGTCATTATCTTAGAATTATTAGTCAATTTACAGAATATAGAAATTAAAGAAAAGAAAACACAGAGTAAATATCTTACCCAGCCTGCTTCAGCTACACACAGATACAGAATACGTACAGTGTGGGAAGTCGGTTGCGATCTTCCTTACACAAAACACAGAGTCTGCACGGTGTGGGAAGTCGGTTGCGGTCTTCACTACACACACACACACACACACACAATCTGCATGGTGTGGGAGATCGGTTACGATTCTCCCAGATAGGCTTGTCTCCCTTTCTTTTATGCCAAATCACGCGTTTGAACCAGGCGGCAGTGCCATAAATTATCCTGGAGGTGTGGTCGAATCTGGAATTTAGACCCCCACCTTTGGGGGTTGTTAGTAGGAAGGGGGTGCCTAATCCCCTGCCTAAGGGGAAAAGGAGATGATTACCAGAGAGGACATTCCAATGTTATAGTTTTTCCCTGAGTGGTTGAAACTATGTTTTACTAAACTCCATTTGGTATGAAATGTATCTCATTCGATTCCTGGATTTTACCGGATTACATCCATACCAAACAGATAAACATTATTATTATTATTAACAGATTAACAGTCTTATTATGTTGCAGTTGTCAAAATTCCCTCCTGATGAACCATTTTACATGCAATTCCTGTTACTACTACATAAGACATAATGTAACAATATAAGAATCACATGTGCAATGTTTGTAAGTTTTACAGGGTCTGTTGACCATCTCAACAGAAGTTTCAGAGCCCTGTTCCAGGAGAGAAGTAAAGGGTGTCATGACAGAGGTGCCAACATGAGTGCACTGTGGTACTGTCCGGAGTTTTTCCCCTAGGACTGACCTAGGTATGAGGTCACGGGAGAGGTCAACAGGTGGCCGGGTCAGCCATTTCCCATTTCCCTTTCCCATAGTTCAGGCAGTGGCTTAATGATCCCTTCTGCCCTAAAATGCCCCTAAAACACACATATCCACTCATGACACAGTTCCGTTTCTCCTTATCAGTCTTTTCCCCAGATGGGGACATTCCTGTGAGCCAATGGCCCACACATCCAACGGAAATCCTAGTCGCCAAGTGTTATTCCAAGGCTGCCTGGTCCTTTGATGCGCATGACAAACCCCAGCTCTCAGGTCCTTTCAAAATGTCAGTCTTTCTGGAGTCCCATTTTGACTCCCCTCTTACAATGGCATCTCCTACCACTTTTATGTGGACGACTCCCAAATCTACCTGCCCCTTAAAATAAATGATAACAGCTCCCTGATACCTCTGCTAGAGTGTCTAATGGACATTAAGGCCTGGATGGTTTTAAACTTTCTTAATTTGAATGAAGGCAAAACTGAGGTCATGGTGTTTGGACCTAGTCGGGCCTGTGATGTCCCTCTTATGGACCTGGGTTCCCTGCAACCATATGTTAAACCCATAGTCACCAACCTCAGCGTCAAAATGGACAGTGATTTTAAACTTGATAAGCAGATTAATTCTGTGGTAAAATCCAGTTTTTATCATCTGAGGCTTTTATCTAAAATTAAATCCGTTCTATCTTTTAATGATTTTGAGCGAGTGATTCATGCTTTTATCTCAACCCGTTTGGACTACAGTAATGCACTCTACACTGGCGTTAACCAGGCCTCCCTTGCACGCTTACAGTTAGTCCAAAACGCGGCTGCTCGTCTTTTAACAGGAACCCGCAAGCATGAACACATTACCCCTGTTCTGGCCTCCCTCCACTGGCTCCCTGTACGTTTTAGAATTCATTTTAAGATTTTATTGTTTGTTTTTAAGTTGTTAAATGGGTTGGCGCCTCAGTGCATCTCGGACCTCTTACATGTTTACACCCCCTCGAGGTCGCTGAGGTCTGCTGATCAGGTGCGTCTTGTCATCCCGAAAACCAGGAAGAAAACCAGGGGCGACCGCGCCTTTTCAGCAGTAGCCCCTAAATTATGGAACGAGCTACCCCCCCACGTCAAAATGGCCCCCACCCTAGAAACTTTTAAATCTCGTCTTAAAACTTATTTTTACTCCTTGGCTTTTAATCCAGCATGAGAGTTGTGTGGTCTCTGTTTATCTTTTACTGTTTTTTGAATCACTGGTTGTTTGTTGTCGATGTGTTTTATGTGTTTTTATGTATTTTATAAGTGCTTTTATATGCTTTTATTTATTTTACTGTTTTTTATTTTTTTATTATTTTACTGTATTTTTATTATTTTACTATATTTTATTTATTCTCTGTGCAGCACTTTGGTAACCTTGTTGTTTTTAAAATGTGCTATATAAATAAAGTGGATTGGATTGGATTGGATTACCCTGATCATATAATAAAATATTGAGTTTTGGCATTCCTGTGTTCGAGTCGTGCATTTGGGTCCAGTCCATTTCCGGGGTCGTAACAATAATGTTGTAAAGAATATTCAATGAAGAAAGTCTGCATTACCCAGGACAAACAAAGCTCCGAAAAATTACCGTTTAATTCCTGATATTATTTAATAACTAAAGCATAGATCTGATCAATGTCCTTATGAATAACACAAATTAGCATGTTCATGTTCCGGATAGGGACTGGACTCAAATGCATGACTCAGAGACAGAAATACAATAATGAAAACATGGAGCACAAATGGGGATGGGGACTGAGAGGGAACGGAGAGTGTAACAAAACACAGAAACAGAATGTCTATATTCCGTGTCACCTGAGGTTCTGACTCAGGCTACAGTATGTTCACACACTCCTACTGGTTGAATAGCACTTGAGTAACAAAAGGCCTCTCATATTTGACTTGTTTAATTAAGTCTGCTCAGATTAGCTGATTGGCCAAGACCTCTGTTGGGAATTTTTGATTGGCTGAGTGCAGAAGCTTTCACTAATTACCACATACAATACTGACATTTAAGTCCTGACACCAACACATTTGATTAAATAACTAAGGGTTAGATCTGATCAATGTCCTTACTAATTATACAGTGCATCCGGAAAGTATTCACAGTGCTTCACTTTTTCCACATTTTGTTCTGTTACAGCCTTATTCCAAAATTGATTAAATTCATTTTTTCCCTCAAAATTCTACACACAACACCCCATAATGACAATGTGAAAAAAGTTTTTTTGAGATTTTTGCAAATGTATTAAAAATGAAAAATAAAAATTTCTCATTTACATAAGTATTCATTCCCTTTGCTTTAACGTATTTTTAAAGTATCATATTTCATATTTGGTCGCATATCCTTTACATGCTGTTACTTCCTGAAGTCTGTGACCATCAACATCAAAAAACTGTCGATATCTTATTTTCAGGTACTGTTACAAGCGATACTATAACCTCTCTGCATTTGAATGGATCTCTATGGAAATTGGGGGGTGAGACTAGATTCAGCTGTAAATTACACTGGTACAGTATGGAACACATGGCTGGCTAAATGGCTGTAAGTTATCAAGGGTCTGAGCTATCAAACGAGCCCCAAACCATCACTCTGTTGCCAGATATGGAGTAGATGTGGATGGATCACTTTAAGGGTTGTTTCTCCTGACTTTTTTCCCCATAGAGTTCTATAGGAAAATGAGTCCGGAGAAATAACCCTTGCAGTGATCCATCCACATCTACTCCATATCTGGCAACAGAGTGATGGTTTGGGGCTCGTTTGATAGCTCAGACCCTTGATAACTTACAGCCATTTATCCAGCCATGTGTTCCATACTGTACCAGTGTAATTTACAGCTGAATCTAGTCTCACCCCCCAATTTCCATAGAGATCCATTCAAATGCAGAGAGGTTATAGTATCGCTTGTAACAGTACCTGAAAATAAGATATCGACAGTTTTTTGATGTTGACGGTCACAAACTTCAGGAAGTAACAGCATGTAAAGGATATGCGACCAACTATGAAATATGATACTTTAAAAATACGTTAAAGCAAAGGGTATGAATACTTATGTAAATGAGAAATTTTATTTTTTTATTTTTAATAAATTTGAAAAAATCTCAAAAACTTTTTTCACATTGTCATTATGGGGTGTTGTGTGTAGTATTTTGAGGGAAAAAATGAATTTAATCAATTTTGGAATAAGGCTGTAACAGAACAAAATGTGGAAAAAGTGAAGCGCTGTGAATACTTTCCGGATGCACTGTATTAATAAACACACAATGTCAATATTTCATCTGACCTGAGACTCTGACTCAGGCTACAGTAAATTCACACACTCCTATTGAGCAAATACAATTTGAGAAGAGATGTGCAGGTTAACTAATCTCCAATTTCATATGTTTAATGAAGTCTGCTTAGAGCAGCTGATTTGCTGAACCAGACAATGGGGAATTGATGATTGGCTGAGTTCAGAAGCTCCTCCCTCTCCATCTCCCTGACCGGCCCCTTATAGCTGGGTCCTGCCGCCTCTCCTCTCCTCACACTCCAACCTGCTTATCTCTCAGCTGGACAGTAAGGGCCATTCACACCACACACTGACAACATGCTGGGGACACTCTGCACTCTCATCACTGTACTGTCATGTAAGAAATTAATGTGCATTTGTCATCATTCAGGTATGGATCAGTTCTTTTTTTAAAGGATTTGAAAATATGTTCTCCTTTTGTTGCTTTCACAGGTGTCAGTGGCCAGAAGGTTTTAACACAGAAACCCTCAGTGCTGAGTGTGAATAAACAGCAGAAAGCCACAATGGACTGTAATATTGCCAGAGATGATGGAAATTATGTTTCCTGGTACAAGCAGATTCCAGGCAGCGCCCCTCAGTATGTGCTGGGTCTCCATCCCTCTATCAGCTCTCCTGACTATGGAGCTGGTTTCTCCTCCAGCCGCTTTACCTCCACAGCCCAGAGTGACACAGATTATCAGTTAATAATTAATAATGTGGAGGCAGGAGACTCAGCAGTGTATTACTGTAGCACATGGGATGACTCTGCTAGTGCAGCTGTATCACAGTGATTCACACGATGACAAAAACCTCTGAGCTTCACTTCTGCTTTAAAGCTAATTCAGAAATCTCATAGTTTCTCCAGTAAAACAGGATCTCTCAGACTGAGAAGCCATTTTATCAGTAGAATAGTAAGAATGCTCAGTAGTATTTCTTCCCCAGTACAAACATTTACACTCCATATTTCAGAATGCATAAATTAACTTAATTAAAAGGCTCCCAAACTGGCCCAGAAGTATCAATTCACAAAAAAAAAGTTAATAATTTAATTGTCATAATTTCCTAAACTCATTGTTCAAAAATGAAAATGAAATGTCAGTATGTATTTGTAACATACCACGTGTGGAATAATATTGCTTACAAATGTAAATTCAGACCAGGATACACATATTTCTGCAGCTCTGACTGTATATGCCAGATTAAAATATTACAAGTCTGATTATGAAAAGAGGATACAGCACTAAATATATAATGAGTTGCTTTGCTTATAATAATTCACTCCCTCCAGCTGCAGTAAAAGGGAGACTGGTTTTAATCAAAATTATACTTAATATTATTCAATTATTCCAATAGATATAGTAAGTAAAGAGTATTGAATAATTTTAATTCCCATTGGATTGCATTTCATTATACAGCACCTTGTGTGACCTCATATCAAAGCACTTCACACTGAAAGAGGTAAACTGACCTCAACCTGCACTGAGTGATGCACAACAGCCATTTTGTATCAGATATCAGCTGTGGTGGACAAGGAGGGACTATTAAGCCAGTTAAAGAATCAATAACCTAGTCTGGTTTAAAAAGCCATCACAGGGATCACCAACAAATTTAAATAGTATTTAACTGAATGATAACAACTCTTTTCCAGAGACAAATTGAGCTCCATCATTTGCCATCAGGGCCGTGCAGGTAAATGCAGAGCATTAGAGGGGCGGGGCTCCAAGTGAAGAAAGGGCCACACAAGACCAGATGTGCTGCAGATTTGCATGTGGATTCTATTCAGGAATTACAGATGTGCTGTGGATATTTACATGATGTGTCTGATAGAGAATTACAGATGTGCTGTGGATATTTACAGGATGCTTCTGATAGGGAATTACTGATGTACTGTACAATACAGATGTGCAGATATGTACATGTGAGTTCTGTTAGGGAATTACAGATGTGCTCTTGAGATTTAGGCTATATATGGGATTATGTTCTGGAATTACAGATGTGCTGTACAGATTTACATTTGGGTTATGTTAGGGAATTACAGATGTGCTCTTGAGATTTAGGCTACATATGGGATTATGTTAGGGTATTACAGATGTGCTGCTGAGATTTACATGTGGATTATGTTAGGGAGTTACAGATGTGCTGCTGAGATTTACATTTGGGTTATGATAGGGAATTACAGATGTGCTAGAGATTTACATGTGGGTTCTCTTCAGGAATTATAGATGTGCTGTGGATATTTACAGGATGTTTCTGATAGGGAATTACTGATGTGCTGTATGTATTTATATGGTGTTTTCTGATTGGGAATTATAGACGTGATGTACAGAGTACATGTACAGTTGTGTTTGCTGTGTGTTTCAGTTCCCTCTTACTGTACTCAAACTGAGCTGAGGTTTTTGTACGGGGGTGTACGGGGGTGTACATCATCTGTATCACTGTGGTATTCGGCCAAGGAATGAAGCTGACTGTCACTGGTGAGTCTCTTTTCATTTCTTTGAAAACTCTTTTCTATATGCAGATTTCAATGCCATTGTGATTTTTTTGTCTGTCATAAACTGTTGGATTTTAAAAGGAGGTTTGATAATTTATCAAATGTAGTTCTGTGTGTATCTGTTACAATTCACTGTTGAGATACAAGTTCCATGCTTCACACCAGAAAGAAAAGTACTTCTCAATAGGTGTTTAATTTGCTTCTCCTCATATTTAATTTTATATATTTTTTAGATGCATAAAATACCATGTAGGCTACTTTGCTTTTAATAATCATTGTGTTACTAATTAGGCTACTTTTGGGAAAAAAAAAATGTTTCTGTAATAGTTTAATTTTGTTTGTGAATTTTGTTGTAGCCGATAACTGCCATGTCATATTGACTTTGAAAAAATGCAGGGCAAGTTATTGTCCGTTGACTACATTTTGAAAGATTTGCCTATATAAACCATTTTAATGAACTAATAATCTTTCACGGTAGCTAACAACTGAATTAAATTATTGAATATATGTGAGATACGAAGTTAGAAAGGCTATTCATCCACAGTATGTCAGAACACTGTCTGATTTATTTGGAACAATAATATGTATATTGGCTGCAAAATAATTGGTTGCAAATAACGTGATAGAAATGACCAGTAGTAGAAAACTTCATTCAGTCGAATTTTCAGTCACTTTAATGTTGAGGAAAACAAATGTTCGCTGGAATGTTCGGTTGCAGAGGTTTGGGTTCTTGTATTGGATCTGAAGGCTATCCATAAAATATTCTCTTTTGCGTGTAGCTTTTATTTTACATAACGCGTTTTATAGCGTTCAGTATGCGAAGCCGATCACTGAGCCCAACAATTTCTTCTCTTTTTCAGACTCTTCTCTTGCTGCGCCTACACTCTCTCTGCTGCCTCCATCCAGCGATGAGCTGAAGACAGACAAAGCCACGCTGGTGTGCCTGGCGCAGATGCCTGTTTGGTTCGCTGATGTCAGCTGGACATCGAACGGGAGTCCAGTTACTGGCGGGGTTTTCACCAGCGCCGCCGAACAGAAACCCGACAAAACCTTCGGTTTGAGCAGCTTCTTAACCATCAAGTCCTCCGAATGGATTAACGACCGCGTCTTTACCTGTAAAGTATCTGTCGGGTCTAAAAAATCAGAGAAACGTCTCAAAAAGTCTGATTGTAGTGAGTAAATTGTAGCTGTTATGTGACGCAATTCAATTTTTTATTTTATTTCCATCAGCTTGCTTTTCCATCTGTATTAGTCTAGCAACCCATTGTCTGCAAAATGATTTATTGCAATAGCCTACCTAAAGAATATTTCAGGACAAAACTTTCACGTTAAAGTTATATTATCCATTTCGTTTTATTATCTTTGTGCTTGGATTGTGTGTAGGGTAGATATTCAATAAAGAGCGTTGCATGTTTAAATATGTTGCGTTTTATTAGTTTTTCATGCATTTGTTTTTTACAGGAAAAAATATTACAAAATTAAATCAAGGCTGTGCTGTTGTTTAACAGTCTACTGATTCAATCTTTGTGTGAAAATTAGAGAGAGGACATTATCACACAACACAGATACTGTTTATCAGTATCAAAAGCAAAGTGGTCATGGAGAGCCACAAGGTCTGCTGGTCTCCCTTTTTACTGCACTTAATAGATCTATTAATCCTCATATTTTTTCCCGATGCAATGTTTGACGTCTCTTAAAAACCAGTTAACCAAATTGTTTAATCTTCCCACGATATGACTTTTCCTCATTGGTTGGGATTATACGGTAAACATGCAATAAACATAGTGCTATGTTTTCCAAAGTCCTGTGCCAACTCTGTATACAAAGGTGTTGTGTGTGGTCATTTGTGTCTGGTAGCTGTATAAAATGTAAGAAAATATACATCTTTTTCATGTTTTATTTTTTGTGGGTGATTCCGGTGGCACTTTTCCATACAGGTTTTAAACTTCACAAACTTTCACTTACCTCAGGCTCTAAAATGAGATGTTTCATCGCAGATTTTTAATATTTAGGAATAAAAGGGTAGCCTATTGGGAGACACATGAAAGGTGACACAGAAATAGTCGAATGTAATTGTAAATGAACACTTGAATTAGTCTGAGATGGGTCTGTGACGCATATTCCACTCCTGTACAAACCTGACGCACAACATTACTATAACATTCCTCTAATACTGCCACACTGCTACAATGTTACGGAAATGTTAGGAAAGCATTGTGTGTTGGTTGTGCAGGGGGCTGCTTGAATGAGCTGGTGCTGCAGGTCAAGCCAAGCTGGTCCAGCAGAGGGCGACAGAGAGACAGCCCCGCTACTGAAACTGAGACACACCTGCAGGATTTACACACTTTATTTATAGCGCCATGCAAATGAGGGAGTGATTTTAGCTCCTTTCACAACTCAGAAGCACAGCCCCATGTCTGCTTATAGACCTGCAGGTGTGCGGGGGGCTGAACCAGAGCACAAGTAATGTTGCTGTAATGTTGCAATAACATTGCCATATTGCTACAGAAACCTAATTATAATGCTGGCTGTTACAGACTGGTATGGATGGGAAAGGGAGAGCAGCATCGGCAACATTCTCACAATGTTTCTCTCATGTTGCAACAACATTGCCACACTACTACAGCCAAAGTAAATAATATGAATGTGTTGTTATGAAGAGGGGGTGCTAGTATTACTATTTTCTGCCAGTTATGAATATGTTCTGGTGGTATTGATATAGCGTTGCAACAACGATTCACATTTCTGGACATCAACAGAGAGGCAACAATGTCTGGTTATAGACCTGCAGGTGTGGGGAGGGGACCTGGTCATTACATTTATGTTACTTATCACACTCTGACTATGTGACAGTAACATTAAGGTTGTGTGTGAGTGGGGTTGGGGTGGAGTAGCAGGATTTACAAACTTTATTTTTAGCGCCATGCAAATAAGGGAGTGATTTTAGCTCCTTTCACAAGCAGCCCCATGTCTGCTTACAGACCTGCAGGTGTGAGGCGTGGTACCAGACCGCACATAATATTGCTGTAATGTCACAGCAGCATTGCCAGAAACAAACTGATTATTCCGTCTGTTACAAACTGGTATGGATGGGAAAGGGAGAGCAGCATCGGCAACATTCTCACAATGTTTCTCTCATGTTGTAACAGCATTATTGCTCTACTACATCTAAATCAAAACAATATGAATATTTTCTGCTGACGTCGCTGCAAATATGAAAAGGGGGTGCCAGTATGAATATGTTCTGGGGATATTTGTGTAAGGTTGCAGCAACGTTTCACATTATTGGACATCAACGTCAGGTAATAGATCTGAATAGATCTGTGGGTAGGGGTGCTTCTCATTACATTTACGTTACTTATCACACTATGACTGTGTGACAGTAACATTATGAGGTTGTGTGTGAGTGGGGTTGGGGTGGAGTAGCAGGTGTAGCACTGGAGCAGTCCTTCACAGAATACTGAGCTGCTGTGATTGGCTGAGGGATTTACAGTCACTGGAGAGACAGTGAATTCCACACTAATAATTCCTTTATATATCATCTGATTGTGTTTGCGTGTGCTGGAGTGTTGGTGCATTTCTCCTTGTGTGTGAATGACATTATTGGGGTCACTCCTGCCTGCTGTTGCTGACTCCATACCTCCATTATGAGTGGGAGGATCACATTGAATCCTTGAGCTAATTTTAAAACAGGTGGGACAGAGAGCAGAGGGGATGGACAGTGCAATAGCCCATCAGCTTATTGTGGAAGAATTGATTCACAATCCTAAATGTTCTCTAGACTGAGCAATTCATGTGAAGAATATTGAGCTGCTGTGATTGGCTGAGGGATTTACAGTCACTGGAGAGACAGTGGATTCCAGTGCAGAAGCTCCTCCCTCTCCATCTCCCTGACCGGCGCCTTATAGCTGGGTCCTGCAGCCTCTCCCTCCTCACACTCCAACCTGCTCATCTCTCAGCTGGACAGTAAGGGCCGTTCACACCACACACTGACAACATGCTGGGGACACTCTGCACTCTCATCACTGTGCTCTCATGTAAGAAAAACTTAATGATGCAAAAAAACTAACTGCAATATGACATTGATTTTACTTTCAGTATTGTTTAATGACATTCATTTTGTGGACTTAAATGTGATTTTTATTTTCTCACAAAAGCATCTTATTTCCCAGGTGTGAGTGGAGTAACAGTGGTGACACAGAAGCCTCCTGTTCTGACAGTGAGTAAAGGAGATACGGCCACTATGGACTGTAACCTTGGGACTGTGACTGATGATGTTGCTTACTGGTACAAGCAGGTTCCAGGCAGTGCTCCTCAGTTTGTACTGTATTTCCACCGCACTCAGAGTTCTCCCACATATGGAGCTGGATTCTCCTCCAGTCACTTCTCTTCTGTGTGTCAGACTAATTCTGACTGTCAGTTAATAATTAGCAATGTGGAGGCAGGAGACTCAGCAGTGTATTACTGTAAAACAGGGGACAGCTCGGCTAAAGAGTTGGTATCACAGTGATTCACACCATGACAAAAACCTCTGAGCTTCACTTCTGCTTTAAAGCTGCTTCAGAAAGGAGTTCAAGCTCAGAGCATGATGTGAATTCGCTCAAGCTGAGCCAGGACTTCTCACCCATGTCACTAACAGCATAAGGCCTATACCACAGGGGTCAGAAACCCGTTCTGGAGGGCCACAGCATCTGCTGGTTTTCGGTGTGTATCAGCACCAGTGATTCATTTAAGTCATTGACTGTCTAACTCAGTGGTTCCCAACCCTGGTCCTGGGGACCCCCTGTGTATGCTGGTTTTCGTTCCAACCACAATTGCAATACCAGAATTTTAACAAGCTGTTAATTTTTCTTAATTAGGTGTTTTTAATGTTTAGAGGGATTATTTACGTTCTTAAGCCACATTATGTTAGTAATAGCTATGCATGCCATGAAGACTAAAAGTCCAAGATTCACATTGTGTTGTACTGTAAACAATTAAAAGGAGGTAAAAAATGTTTTAACTGATGAAGTCAGACTGAAATGAAGACTGAGGTGAATCAATAGGCTCATAATTGGTGAAATTGTGGACACATGGCCAATAGAACTAACCGTTTGGTAAATAATGAAGAATTCAAAGACAAAGCAAATGATAACGAGCCAAACCTGCATTGTGTTAAGGAAAAAAATATGAAGGAACTTAAACTTGCGTTCAATTACCTAATTAGGAGCCTAATCACCTGAGTTCTTACCTCTTCTTTGTAATTGTTTGCAATATAACACAATGAGCATAATGAACATGGTTTTTTTCTTCTTCATGGCATGCATAGCTATTGCTAACATAACGTGGCTTAAGAGAGTAAAGAGTTTAAAGTGTTCTCTCTATACAATAAAAACACCTAATTAAGAAAAAATAACAGCTTGTTAAAATTCTGGCATTGCAATTGTGGTTGGAACGAAAACCAGCATACACAGGGGGTCCCCAGGACCAGGGCTGGGAACCACTGGTCTAACTAATCCACACACCTTTATCTCAGGTCCTTGATTACCTGCTAATTGAAGGGGAAAATACATAATCCTGATACAGCACTCTGATACAGCACTCTGTACCTCTGAACTGTGTGGATGTACCCCCTAGTCTGCACCTCTTAACATCACCACCACATGCTGAATCAGCAGCTCCGGCGAATTTTAGACCAAATGCTGCGCCTCCATCTTATACATTATACATTATAGGCATTTAGCAGACGCTCTTATCCAGAGCGACTTACACAACTTCTTATTACATTTATCCATTTATACAGCTGGATATATACTGAAGCAATTCAGGTTAAGTACCTTGCTCAAGGGTACAACGGCAGTGTCCTACCTGGGAATCGAACCTGCAACCTTTCGGTTACAAGTCCAGTTCCTTAACCATTATACTACACTGCTACACTTCAGACATTATACTACACTACTACACTTCAGACAGTAATTGTAGTTTAAAGCAAACAAATTAAAATCAGAAAGAAATCAAGAACCAAACTATAAAAATGTAACCACACTCACTTTCAGACTGAATCACATTAATTTTAAACACATTACAGTACAGAATACTTGGCTTGCCAAAACAAACCCACTCAAAATTATAATCCCGAAAAGTCTTGAGCGCCAGGTCCCTAAATACATTGACCCATACATGTTAGTCAGGGATCTGCAACCCTGACACCAGACCTAGACCCTCTTTCCACCGCTCCAGTGCGGCGTGTTGACCCCATCTCTTTACATCCCACCTAATCCTCTCCCTCAAGTCTCCTTCCACTCTTCTCACCACTCCTTCTACCCCCCAGTCCCTATTGGACTTAATAAAGTCCTGCCTTGTCTCCCACAGCCTTCGTATAGAGGCGGATTATCAGCCATAATAACAGCCTTACCTTGTATCTGCTATTGCCCTACCAATGCCCCTCTCCAACCTTGCCCATGTCAGAGTTAAAGAGGTAATTGTCATATTCTGTCCTGAGGTGATATTCATTATATCATGATGAAAAAATATAGATTGGCAAAAATTAATAGGAAAATGTAAAAAAAAAAAAAAAAAAAAGTGAACCTGCTTGAAAGCCACATAAGATAGCTGGTAAAATGTGTTCCTGCTTATTTTCATTTATAACTGACAACCATTTTGCCGTATAAGCAACACTGTTGTAGGAAAAATAATTTATTTTGTTGCCCAAAACCCTTGATTGGCTGAGTGCAGAAGCTCCTCCCTCTCCATCTCCCTGACCGGCCCCTTATAGCTGGGTCCTGCAGCCTCCCCTCTCCTCACACTCCAACCTGCTCATCTCTCAGCTGGACAGTAAGGGCCATTCTCACCACACACTGACAACATGCTGGGGACACTCTGCACTCTCATCACTGTGCTCTCATGTAAGAATCCACTACTCACCCGTTTCATTTGAAATTTTTTATATATATTAATCATATAATAATGTGAAAAACTTTTTTCCCAGGTGTGAGTGGAGTGACAGTGGTGACACAGAAGCCTCCTGTTCTGACAGTGAGTAAAGGAGATACGGCCACTATGGACTGTAACCTCGGGACTGTGACTGATAAGGGAGCTCGGTGGTACAAGCAGGTTCCAGTCAGTGCTCCTCAGTATGTGCTGTTTTTCTACCACAATGACAAGTCTCCCTTCTATGGAGCTGGATTCTCCTCCAATCGCTTCACATCCACTCATCAGAGTAAATCTGATTATCGATTGATAATTAAAAATGTGGAGGCAGAAGACTCAGCAGTGTATTACTGTAGCACATGGCACAGCTCTGCTAAAGAGTGGGTATCACAGTGATTCACACCATGACAAAAACCTCTGTGCTTAACTTCTGCTTTAAAGCTACAGAAAGGAGAGAAGATGTGCATTTACTCAAGTTGAACCAGGATCTCTCAGCCATGGAGCCTCTTCATCTACAGAGTAATGTTAACATAGAAAAGTCTCCAGTCTCCAAAGCTGAATAAAACTACAAGCAACAAAAGAGTCAGAAAAACACAAAATAACAACAGTCAGTGAAGTGATCATGTATTTAGCCTCTGCAGTAACTACACTGTTCACTGTATCTGACTCAATCCAAACCAGTCAATCCATGAGGTAGTTATCTATGTACCAGGCTATATCTCCCCAAAAGAAAACATAAATCCCCACCTGCTGACAACACCAATCACAAGTACATTTATATTTCTTCTGAAACAAAAAACCCAGCACATTACATTGATATTTAAGGCGTTCAGCAGATGCTCTTGTCTAGAGTGACATGTACATCTTACATTCTTTACATACAATATATTTACACAGCTGGATATTTACTGAAGCAAATTAGGCACGTTAAGTACCTTGATCAAGGGTACAACTGTAGTTCCCCACCTGGGAATCCAACCAAGAACTTTCAAAAGCCCAGTTTCATAACCATTGTGCTACAGTGCCCCTCCTGTACATAATCTCTGTCTCACGACAATGTTTTAAAGAACATTCACTGATTAAAGTACACATTACCCAGGGCACACAAAGCTCTCACTAATTACCTTGTCCATTTATCATATTTCAAGACATTATTAGCACAAATTATTTAATAACCAAGGGATAAATCTGACCAATGACTTATTAATTATGTTAATATTAATAAACACACAAGGTCTATATTACTTCTGAGCTGAGGGTCTGACTCAGGCTACAGTATGTCCTCTCCTATTGATTGAATAACACTTGAGTAACTTGTCATAGATGTGCAAGATTCCTTTTCTCCAATATGACTTATGAAGTCTCCTAATAAGAGCAGCTGATTGGCTCAACCCTTCCTTTGGAAAACTGATTGGCTGAGTGCAGAAGCTCCTCCCTTTACATTTCCCCTCATAGCCAATATCACCGTCTCTCCTCACACTCCAACCTGCTCATCTCTCAGCTGGACAGTAAGGGCCATTCACACCACACACTGACAACATGCTGGGGACACTCTGCACTCTCATCACTGTGCTCTCATGTAAGAATCCACTACTCACTAATTTAATTTGAAATTTTGTACATATATTAATCATGTAACTGTGAACAACCTCTTATTTCCCAGGTGTGAGTGGAGTGACAGTGGTGACACAGAAGCCTCCTGTTCTGCCAGTGAGTAAAGGAGATACGGCCACTATGGACTGTAACCTCGGGACTGTGACTAATCACCGTGCTTACTGGTACAAGCAGGTTCCAGGCAGTGCTCCTCAGTTTGTGTTGTATTTCCACCGCACTCTCAGCTCTCCCACATATGGAGCTGGATTCTCCTCCAGTCACTTCACTTCTGTGTGTCAGACTAATTCTCACTGTCAGTTAATAATTACTAATGTGGAGGCAGGAGACTCAGCAGTGTATTACTGTAACACATGGGATAACTCTGCTAAAGAGTACGTATCACAGTGATTCACACCATGACAAAAACCTCTGAGCTTCACTTCTGCATTAAAGCTGCTTCATAAAGGAGTTCAAGCTCAGAGGCAGGATGTGAACTCACTGAAACTTAACTAGGATCTCTCAGCCATGTCAGTAAACATATTCTGTATGTGAAGAAATACTGCCTGAATCATCCTGAATGCTTTTGTGCTTCACACAAGCTTAGTAACTTGCCTAAGGGTGTAATTGCAGTGTCATGCATAGGAATCATACCTGCAACATTGGAGTTAAAAGCCCAGGTTCCTAATCATTATGCTACACTATCAATCCAGTACATAATCTCTGTGTCCCTATAATGCTGGAAAGAACATTCACTGATGAAAGCCTGCATTACCCAGGGCAAACAAAGCTTTCACTAATTAATGTGAAAGTCCTGACACTAACACATATTATTTAATAACTATGGCATAGATCTGATCAATGTCCTTATGAATAATACAAATAAACACAGAAACAGAATGTCTATATTTCGTCTCATCTGAGGTTTTGACTCAAGCTACAGGATGATCACACACTCCTATTGGTTGAAAAACACTTGAATAACTTGTCACAGATGTGCAAAAGGCCTCATCTCCAATTTGACTTGTTTAATGAAGTCTGCTCAGATCAGCGGATTGCCTGAACCCTTTTGTTGGAAAACTTTGATTGGCTGATTACAGAAGCTCCTCCCTCTCCATCTCCCTGACTGGCCCCTTATAGATGGATCCTACAGCCTCTCCTCTCCTCACACTCCAACCTGCTCATCTCTCAGCTGGACAGTAAGGGCCGTTCACACCACACACTGACAACATGCTGGGGACACTCTGGACTCTCATCACTGTGCTCTCATGTAAGCAAATTCAAATGATGCAAAAAAAAACGTAATACAAAATAAAATGTATTTCAATATTGTTTTATTACATTATTGGATTTTGAAATGTCACTTTTATTTTCACACAAAAGCATCTTCTTTCTCAGGTGTGAATGGAGTGACAGTGGTGACACAGAAGCCTCCTGTTCTGACAGTGAGTAAAGGAGATACGGCCACTATGGACTGTAACCTCGGGACTGTGACTGATTACCCTGCTTACTGGTACAAGCAGGTTCCAGGTGGAGTTCCTCAGTTTGTTTTGCGGCTCTATCAGGGTGAACACTCTCCAGATATGTATGGAACCGGCTACTCATCCAATCGCTTCACATCAACCCGCCAGAGTAATACGGACTCTCGGTTTATAGTTAAAAATGTGGAGGCGGGAGACTCAGCAGTGTATTACTGTAGCACATGGGATGACTCTGCTAAAGAGTGGGTATCACAGTGATTCACACCATGACAAAAACCTCTGAGCTTCACTTCTGCTTTAACGCTGCTTCAGAAAGGAGAGAACTTCACACTCAGAGCAGAATTCACTCAAGCTGAGTCAGGACTTCTCAACCATGTCACTAACTTTTTTTCTTTTCTTTTTTTTTTCTGGTAGGTAAAAAAGAATCTGCCTTATTAATCCTTTCCTTACATCCATTCCTTAAGTCTTTGCCTTGTATTGTGTCATTCCTAAATGACCAATCCATTATTACCGAATACCGATCATATTCTCAAGAACATCCATCCCTCAGCCACTTTCGGCCAGAGGGGAAGTGTAGTAACCATGTCAGTAACACCATAAGGCCGAGATCACACGTGTCCGAAACCCGCCCTGGTGGGCCGTAGCATCTGCTGGTTTTTGGTGTGCATCACCACCAGTGACTCCCATGTCTTTGCCTGGCTAAATAATCCACACCCCTTTATCGCAGGGCCTCAATTCAATGCAAAGGGAAGGGAAATTACAAAATGCTGATACAGCGCTCTGCATCTCTGAACTGTGTGGATGTCAGCCTGCACCTCTTAGCATCACCACCACATGCTGAATCAGCAGCTCCAGAGACTTTTCGACCAAATGCTGCATCTCCATCTTCAGACAGAGATTGTCGTTAGAGGATAAGAGCATTAATCCTGCAGGATACTGTCCCCTCCCCCCTGACACTCCCACAGCAGGAGTCACACAGCATCCATCAGCATTCACACATGGAGGAAGTGAGTGACTCTCTGGAGGTCTGTAATGTCTGTACTACAGACATCTGCAAAGCCTTACTTTACTTAGGAGCCTCCACATTAAACAGCCAAAGCAGAGCAGCACCCACTGCAATTCACTGCTTAATTTACAGAGTGAACAACTAATAATGTGAGATGTGCTCAAAGAAAAGAGTTCAACACCTTCCCTCACAAATCAGTTCCACAGTAGAATCATCACCTGTGATTGGAGATGCCCCTCCTCCAAATCAGGCAGTGAACAGACATGAGCCATTTCTGGTGCGGAGACAAAACAGATTAACAGCAAATGTTTTTCTTTTATATGAGGACAGTTCTCTGTAAGAAGATGAGTAACCTATCTTGTGTTAAATTACATTACATAACATTTTAGGCATTTATCAGACATGCTTGTCCAGAGCAACTTACACAACTTACATTATGTTTACATGGAATCCATTTATACAGCAGGATATTTACTGAAGCAATTCAGGTTCCTGCCTAGAAATGTAACCCTATCTTAGACTTCATGCCCCACTTCCTAAATGATCATGGCACAGTAACACAGTCTGTGGGTAGCATCTAAAACATTCAGTCATTCTTCACCAAGGGAATTGTTCTCTTCTGTCCTTCGGTGACATGATCCCTTATTTCACAATGAAGGTGTTGAATAAAAAATGCATACTGGCAGAAATGAAAGGGAATATCTAAAAAAAAAGTGAACCTGTTTGTGTAAGGGGGAGTGTAAGGTTCGGAGAACCAAACGCGACCGATAAGGATTTCTAAAAGCGTATCTAAAGAGATACGCCAAAAAACGCGGAAGTAGCCACACCAGGACTGATACAACACAGGATCGGGAGCAACACTTCCCTCGCACAAGGAATAACAAAGCAACCTCCAAAAACTGAGGCGATCTCGATAAACAGCAAGAATAACTAACAAAAGAACCTCACGCACTAAATAATTAGGCGTAACAAGAGGTAGTGAAACAAAACAAAACTTGATGAAACGAGTGAAGGAAAATAATTGAAAAGACCTGTTAGCCACAGCTCTTGTGGCAAAAGAGCTGAACACAACTGGCAACAATCTAAATCTTATAACCGGACATGCTGCGTTTCCTATTCGTACAAACCAGAAATGCAGCGACCAAAATTCCTTTACCTTACCGACATAGTTTGACAACATCAAAGTGCAGAAATGCGGAAGTCCTGAGGTATTTATAGCCGGCAGGAAATGCAAAACAGGCGAAGGGAATAGATAAGAATACCGGAACGGAGGCAGAAAAAATCAGATAGAGCGTCCTGACAACGCCAAAAGGAAAACCGAACGCAGAAACAACAGAAGCTGCTCGAAACCATGACAGTTTGAAAGCCACATTAAATAAAAAACTGGTAAAATGTGTCCTTGCTTATATTCATCAGTAACTGACAATATAATTGACAATCACAATCACTGCCATATGAGATACACAATTACAGAAAAACTTATTTTGTTCCCCAAAACTTTTGATTGGCTAATTGCAGAAGCTCCTCCCTCTCCATCTATCTGACCGGCCCCTTATAGCTGGGCCCTGCAGCCTCTCCTCTCCTCACACTCCAACCTGCTCATCTCTCAGCTGGACAGTAAGGGCCGTTCACACCACACACTGACAACATGCTGGGGACACTCTGCACTCTCATCACTGTGCTCTCAAGTAAGAATCCACTACTCACCCTTTTCATTAAAAAATTTGTACATACAGTATATTATTCAGGTAATAATGTGAACAACTTCTTCTTTCCCAGGTGTGAGTGGAGTGACAGTGGTGACACAGAAGCCTCCTGTTCTGACAGTGAGTAAAGGAGATACGGCCACTATGGACTGTAACCTTGGGACTGTGACTGATACTGGAGCTAAGTGGTACAAGCAGATTCCAGGTGGAGCTCCTCAGTTTGTGCTGTATTTCTACTATCCAAACAGCCCTCCCACATATGGAACTGGATTCTCCACCAGCCGCTTCACATCCAATCATCAAAGTAAATCTGATTATCGATTGATAATTACTAATGTGGAGGCGGGAGACTCAGCAGTGTATTACTGTAGCACATGGGATAACTCTGCTAAAGAGCACGTATCACAGTGATTCACACCATGACAAAAACCTCTGAGTTCACTTCTGCTTTAGAACTGCTTCATAAAGGAGTTCAAGCTCAAAGCAGGATGTGAATTAATTCAAGCCGAACTAGAATCCCTCTACCATGTCAGTAACAGTTCTGTATGTGAAGAAAATGCTGCCTAAATCATCCCGAGTGCTTACTGTTTAGTATGTACACTTTTTATAATAGTTTTTGCTTCATGAGAAGAATCTAATGTCACAACTTTAATTAAGTGTTTTGTGTCAGATTGTTGTTCAAATCTTTGCTTATTAGGAACACCTGTGTGCTGATAAATTAGATTTGTAGTATGTGGGATGTGGGATACAGGGGCCTTAACTACTGCCTTTATTTGCCCCACACTCCAGAACAGGAGGCGATGATGTGCTTCCCTAGGTGGTTGTACACCCACCAATGAATGCACCACAGAGGAAGAGAGGATCAAGAACGTGAGGTTACACTTCGGTGTGGGGAGGGATCCTGGCCATTACATCACTTTACTATCATGCTGTGATAATGTGGCAGTAACATTATGAGAAGATTGTGTGGTTATTGTCCTGCAGCTGTGGACAGTGGGGTTGGGGTGGAGTAGCAGGTGTAGCACTGTAGCGCTCCTTCGCAGTTTCTCTTGTGTGGCTCCAGCTGTGTAGGAGCTGAGGGAGCAGAGTCACTGGAACAGGGAGCAAAGATACAGGAAGCTGTGCCCATCACATCTGGGCATTTACAGTCACTGGAGGGACAGTGGATTCCACTCATACTATCTTTTTATATATCATCTGATTGTGTTTGTTTGTGCTGGTGTGTTGGTGCTTTTCTCCTTGTGTGTGAATGGGATTATTGGGGTCACTCCTGCCTTCTGTTGCTGATTCCATGCCTCCATTATCAGTGGGAGGGTCTCATTAACATCAGTCCCTGAGCTCCTTTTAAAACAGGTTGGACAGAGAGCAGAGAGGATGGACAGTGCACACACAGCTCCTATACGTCTGGAGCCATCAGCTCATTGTGGAAGAATTCATTCACAATCATAAATATTTTCTAGACTGAGAAATACATGGGAAGAATATAGAGCTGCTGTGATTGGCTGAGTGCATTGGCTCCTCCCTCTCCATCTAATCTCACCGGCCTATAGGTGGATCCTGCAGCCTCTGCTCTCCTCACTCTCCAACCTGCTCATCTCTCAGCTGGACAGTAAGGGCTGTTCACACCACACACTGTCAACATGCTGGGGACACTCTGCACTCTCATCACTGTGCTCTCATGTAAGAAAATCCTAATGGTGCAAAAAAACTAACTAAAATTAAATTTATTTCAATTTTAGTATTGAGTAATACATTGTAACATTTTGAAATGTGATTTTCATTTTCTCATGAAAGCATCTTATGTTTCAGGTGTGAGTGGAGTGACAGTGGTGACACAGAAGCCTCCTGTTCTAACAGTGAGTAAAGGAGATACGGCCACTATGGACTGTAACCTCGGGACTGTGACTAATTACCCTGGTTACTGGTACAAGCAGGTTTCAGGTGGAGTTCCTCAGTTTGTGCTGCGGCTCGTTCAGGGTGCACACTCTGCAGATACATATGGAACCGGTTACTCATCCAATCGCTTCACATCAACCCGCCAGAGTAGTACGGACTCTCAACTTATAATGTGGAGGCAGGAGATTCAGCAGTGTATTACTGTAAAACATGGGACAGCTCTGCTAAAGAGTTTGTGTCACAGTGATTCACACCGTGACAAAAACCTCTGAGCTCCATTTCTGCTTTAAAGCTGCTTCAGAAAGGAGAGAAGTTCACACTCAGAGCAGAATTCACTCAAGCTGAGCCAGGACTTCTCAAGCATGTCACTAACAGCATAAGGCCTAGACCACGGGGGTCAGAAACCCGTTCTGCAGGGCCACAGCGTCTGCTGGTTTTTAGTGTGTATGGGCACCAGTGATTCATTTAAGTCATTGACTGGCTAACTAATCCACACACCTTTATCTCAGGGCCTTGATTACCTGCTAATTGAAGATCTAACCCCAGTCTGCACCTCTTAGCATCACCACCACATGCTGAATCAGCAGCTCCAGAGACTTATAGACCAAATGCTGCTCCCCCATCTTCAGACAGAGCTTGTAGTGAGTTTAAAATATTTTATTTAAATTCTCTACACTGAGAAATTTATCTCCACTTACCAAACAACCGTACACGCCCACCTTTTATTTTGTGACTGCAGCAGCAAACAAATGAAAATCAGAAAGAAATCAAGAACCAAACTATAAAAATGTGACCACACTCACTTTTAGACTGCGATCACATTCATTTTAAATACATTACAGTACAGAATACTTGGCTTTCCAATACAAACCCACTCAAAAATATAATCCCAAAAAGCGTTGAGCTCCAGGTCCCTAAATACATTGACCCATACATGTTAGTCAGGGATCTGCAACACCAACACCAGACCTAGACCCTCTTTCTACCTCTCCTGCGTGGTGTGTTGACCCCATCTCTTTACATCCCACCTAATCCTCTCCCTCAAGTCTCCTTCCACTCTTCTCACCAATCCTTCTACCCCCCAGTCCCTATTGGACTTAACCTCTTAATGCCAAACGCCCCCTAGCGGTAACGCGGGCGTGACGGAAATTATTAAATTATACATTTCATTAATTTAATAATATATAATAAACTGCTCACCTCAATATTTTGATTAAATATCCTTATGATATATCCATTCCTTCTGGGAAAGTGGTTTTTAAGCCCAAAACGTCGAGATAAAACTTTGTAAATAACGTTGGAAACTCTGACCTAATTCTCAAACATGTATTGCAGCTTGATGTCACACCATAAACAATGTGCTGGTAAACTGTTCTGCTTAATTGTATTTCACAAAACTTTGGTTTAAAAAATCATTATACCTTTAGGCTTCAAGAAAAAATACTTTAAAACTTTCATAAGGCTGTACATGATTTTTTTCCAATTTTAAACCGACTTGTGCTTTTTTGCACTTGATTACGACTCGTTCGGCTGTGTTCACTTTGGCGTTGTGAAACTCAGCCAGTTTCTGGAGTACCAATCCAACGGCTTAGTATATGTTAGCCAGAGTGGTTTTGAACTTGCTTGCAGAGAATTATGCAAAACCGTCGTCAATTGGGTGTATTTCTTTGACTGATAGCACAATAGGCCTATCTGAAGTGGGAAAAACTGTCTTCGACCTGCCTCCACTCCGAGTATTATTTGCTTTCCATTGGGTTTTAAAACTGTCTGTCAAATATTCCAGCCAATAGCCAAGACTCTTATCTTTCAAAAGAGCCATCATTAAACACATTTCCTTTGTAAATGAAGGCGATAACATCACTGCGTATGAGGAAGTGGCACTCACGCGTAATTATCGAGCCAAGATGGCGCAGTGTTTTTACCTTGTAGCGTAGCTCGCTACATTCCGTTTAGCAAAGCACAATTAATTAGGTAAGGCCCGCAGTTACATTTTTTACTTTAGAGTATTTTTGATACAGTTTTTGTGTAGTTATGTCGAGATTTTTGAGGCGTTTATCCGTGCACCAAGTGCTAGACGAACTGGATAAGCCAGAAGATGTTTTTGCCGAGGGAGACTCATCCTGTCTCAGTGACGCTGAATCCACTGATGACCGAGATGATGTTGCTGACATGTAAGTTGTTTTATCATACTAACAGTGTTATGCTATAAACGCATTGAATTTCGCCATGGCAGGTAACGTCGTTAGGGCTGGTGGTATTACCGATTTTTCGATATACCAGTGTGAATTCACGCAATGCCATGCGGGTTCGTAATTACATTGTCAACTGTATTTTATTGTTTTTCATACAATTAATATTACAAATTGCACATTCCAACGGTATGATAAATAATTTATGAAGTAAACTTAGGGTGTATTGTCTGTGTTGACAAACTCGCACGTGTTACGTGGCGTTGCCAACAACACAGATGTTTGGTGTAAGCATAGAAGGAAATTTAGCTGCAATGCGTGAATCCCTGTGTTTCTTCTGTGAAGCTAACTAACCTTATATACTTATGCATAAAATCGGTCCCTCTCAGCTAAATTAATATAGATAGTATTGCCTTTACAGTGGCAAGCTAGCAAGCATCCCTGTGTTTTCCTGTCTGTTTATTATAGTTTATACGAGTATTAGGAATGGAAGTGTGGTGTTGCTGATTTGCCCACAGCTTACTGTGAACTACAGTCGACGTTCATTGCTAGGGATAGCTGCTACATTATGCGAAGGATGTGCTTTGCCTTGTCTGTTCTGTAGTGATCTTGATGTCTCTGTGCGCACTTACTGTACGTCGCTTTGGATAAAAGCGTCTGCTAAATAAATGTAATGTAATGTAATGCAAGCAAAATTACAGGTAACAAGCAGCTAGCTATCTATTTGTGTCTGAGATGAGCTACTAAAACGATTTGCTTGAGTGTGAAATGGCTTCTGGAAGTGTTTAGTAAAGTCATTGTTCCACCTGAGTAAATTGTTCTGTATGCAGTACAGAAGGCTGTGCAGGTAAACAAAATGGTAATTTATGCATGGTATGAGGGAGAGAACATGATAACATGAGGGAGTACTTGTTGATTATTATTATTGTTGATTGTTTTTGTATAAGGGGGACTAATGGGTATATCAACATGGTGGACAATTCCATGGACAGGGTTAGTGGGATTTGTAATGATGCAGATTGCTCTCCTGAGGGAATGTGTAGTCTAAATGGCTTCTGTATGAATGGTTAAATAATCTCTCCTCAACCTCCACCCCCATGTTTTGATCCTTTACCTTTTTTTGTTTTTAGTTAATTTTTTTTAGCTTTTTGGACCCTGCCATTTTGTACTTTCTTTGTGTAAATACGGTAACTTCAGCAATTAGAGGCAAGGATCTTTGTATTTGTTACAGCAGGGGTGTTTTTATTTTTTATCTAGGAAACTGGTGGACTTTTGATTTTTTGTCCACTGCACTTTTAGTAGTACACCTTAGTGCACTTGTATATAGTTGATATATGTTTGTCATGTATAAAGTTTTGCCTCCTAAAACCCAACCCCAACGTCCCTGTCATAGGAGGTGGCAACAGAATAAAGGACAGGACTGGCAAGCATTAATGTGTAGGGAAGTTTCATACTATTCCCATTATTCATTTGAAAACCTGTTTGCACATTCCTGGATTCATTTCTGGCTAATGGGGCTCTGGTGAAATACACAAGATTCACTGTGCTGCTACATGGGTTTTGACAGCTTTTTGTAACCTTGGGTAGTTAGTTGTGTAATATGCAGAACACCAAGAACACGTCTAAAAATGAACTTTTATTGCCAATATTGACAAATTATCTCATTTTATTGTAAAAACCTAAAAAATAAATCATATTGAGACCTTTCTGGAACATTGCCATTTTTGGCACATTTGGCACCATTTGGCACCATTTGGCACCATTTGGATAACGAAAAAGGTTCACCTGAAAAAAACCCTGTAAAATTTGAATGGTTTGAGATATTGACACCAGATTGTTACCAGAGGTAGGCAGCATATTGATGAATCAGATAGAGGAGTCAATTCCTTGATTGCATTTGTAGCTCCCCAGGTAAAAATTCTTAAACTTGAATGTAGGTACCCGTTTTTTAGTTTTTTTATATTTTCTGTACATAAATTGTTGTAGTTAAGTATCAAAAACTGGATTTCTATGAGTTCTCACTGCTTAGTCGTAATACTGCAGGTGTCTGCTTTAATAAAAGCCATGAACCATATTTGTACCATTTATAGTTTTTGAGATAACCACCTTTGTTTGTCACTAGTGAAAACAGGCAAAATTTGGCCTATTTTGCCCTCGGTAGGAAGAGGTTAATAAAGTCCTGCCTTGCCTCCCACAGCCCTCTTATAGAGGCTGATTATCAGCCATAATAGCAGCCTTTCCCTTGTATCTGCTACTGCCCTAACAATGCCCCTCTCCACCCTCTCCACCCATTATCTAAGCCTATTAACTGTACCGACAACCAAACAGCCGGAGGGATACCCATAACAGGATCTGCAGTCCCCCCCCCCCCCCCCCCCCACCCCGTACTTCCTCATGAAGTCCCTTCACCCCGTGTCCCACCCGCCAATCCAAAGCTGCCGGATGCATCCTGAGCCACTTTACCAACATATCTAAAGTGCCAGGGCTGCTGCTCTGACCGCGGTCCCATGTTTGACCAGGACACCAAATGCCTTGTGCTATAAGAGAAGTACAACCTTAGGAAATAACCTGAAGGACGTATTACTGGTGACGCCAGCTGACGGAACACATAGGTCACGAATATGTGGGTCCTGCTGTGGGTATCCCTCCGCTGGTCTACCACTCCACCTCTATTACCCACTGTGTGTTCCTGCTCCAGCTGGTCTACCACTCCACCTCTATTACCCACTGTGTGTTCCTGCTCCAGCTGGTCTACCACTCCACCTCTATTACCCACTGTGTGTTCCTGCTCCAGCTGGTCTACCACTCCACCTCTATTACCCACTGTGTGTTCCTGCTCCAGCTGGCCTACCACTCCACCTCTATTACCCACTGTGTGTTCCTGCTCCAGCTAGTCTACCACTCCACCTCTATTACCCACTGTGTGTTCCTGCTCCAGCTGGTCTACCACTCCACCTCTTTTACCCACTGTGTGTTCCTGCTCTAGCTGGTCTACCACTCCACCTCTATTACCCACTGTGTGTTCCTGCTCCAGCTGGCCTACCACTCCACCTCTATTACCCACTGTGTGTTCCTGCTCCAGCTGGCATTGTAATCAGACCACCACCCTCCCCGCCTCCCTCGCCCTCTTTCTGCAGTACCACACACTGTAAATCCTTCACCTTTCCTTGACCGCTTCCCACCACTGTATCACCCCCGCATCCCTTCAAGGCCCTGGAAGAATGTGACAAACCTGTTTTCATACTCCTCCTCTTGTAGAACACTAATGTTCATCATCCAGTAGCCAGGTCCCAAAACAGGTGCCTGGGACCTGACTCTGAAAAACACACCGTCATGATCAGAGAAGAAAACTGGAATAACCTGATCAGACAAAACGCACACAATACGGGGAAAAAAATATGTAATCTAACCTCCTAACAACCCCCCCGTGAATTGCACCACATGGGCCCGTCCAGTCGAGGTGATG
>JAINUF010000082.1:47500-50000 GCA_029718625.1 Synaphobranchus kaupii | reverse complement strand
TGGAGACACAGAGGAGCCTTTTGGAACCCTTTCCTCTGAGAGTGCAGAGCCAGGACCACCAGCAGTGATACCAGGGTCATAAATGCTTCGAATGCCTCACCGACTTATACTGGATTATTGCTAGAAGGAAAAATAGTCTCTGATCGCAGATGGTCAGTTTTCAAAATATCTCAAGAACTTGTCACATTACAGTTACAGGGCTTTCTGTGGCAGTGATAACCAGGGATTACAAGCATTTAGCAGATACTCTTATCCCCAGCGATCCCTTTCGCATTTATACATAGTGTCCATTTACACAGCTGAATAGTACTGAAGTAGCTCAGGTTAAGTACCTTCCTTAAGGGTACAACAGCAGTGTCTTACCTGGGAATTGAACCTGCGACCTTAACAAGCCTAGTTCCCTAACCATTATACTACACCAGGCTGTCACAGCTTGGACATTCATAAGATCCTCAGAAGGAGGTTTGCGGAAGGTTTTCCATCAACTTGAATCAACCTGCCGGTGAAATGAATCGAAATCAACACTCTGCCTTCACTGACTTTATGCGGTTAGAAAAGTATGGTTATGTCCTGAAGGGAGGGCAGATTTAAGGGTCTGAGCTTTGCTGCTTACGGCGGACTTACAGCGGAGCGATTTCAGCCTAGCTCGCGAGGCGATAGGCAGTGTGACATGCCTGGGTGGGCTGAATGGCTGAATGGGCTGAATGGCCTATTCTGCTCATTAAACATTCACTGCACAAACGGTGGTTGTACATTCGACACCCGAGGGTGCTCATATGAGACTGTGGTCTCATGTAAACACCCTAGGGCAGGGGTGTCAAACTCCAGTCCTGGCGGGCCGCGGTATCTGCTGGTTTTCAGTGCGTTCCAGCATGAGTGATTAATGTAAGTCATTGATTGGCCAAGGAATCCACACACCTTGTTCTCAAGGCCTGATTGAAAGGAAACCACAAATACCTGTAGACACTGCGGCCCTCCAGGACTGGACTTTGACACCCCTGCCCTAGGGTGTTAAAATGTACACCAGCAGTGTTAGATTTACACAGTTCTCCTTTTCATTACTCGCCGTCCACCTCAAGCCCTCTCCAGGTATCCCGCCGCCCAGGACATCAGACTGTGGTGCAACGACTCTCCTGCAGGGGGCGCCGTAGAGGCACGGAAAGCAGCGGGGGTCCCCTCCTCCCCTCCCCGGGACCCTCCGCTGTCCCCAGAGTGGAGCACGCTCAGACGAAAAAACGAGGAGTCAGTGAGTGAACCCCGTAAATGCACGGCGAAGCAAAAGTCGCTGCTTTCTTTTAGTTTTTTTTTTAGCAATGCAAGCAAAGTGGACATATATATAAAAAACTGTTTATGTTAGCTACATATTTTGGTAAGAATACAGCAGTATGACTTTTGTCTTACCGTGAATACAGTCGCGGCTCCTGAGCTGAAAATTGAGGAGGCAGAAAACTTCCCTTTAAACTGATTATTGGTCCTAATCTAATTATTGGTACTAATTGGTCCTAATCAGTTTCCTTGATTAACAAGTGTGCCAATGATCTGAATGATCCATTTGCAGGTGAAGACACAGCTTCATTCTTCACATCATGTTTGGGAGATTAAACGGAAAAGTACACTTTACGGAAAAAAAGCACAACCTGCAATAAAAACAATCTAACAAAAGCTGAGCTTTAAGATCGTTTAATTTCCATGAATATTTTCGGAATGTATCCACAATTATAATGTTGATTAAAATGTGCACAATTTTGCGATGCAAGTTAAAAGAATGTCATTACTTGCCTAATAGCCTAATTGAGGAGAACTGGCTACATTTCATGGCAAAGAGTAATTTGTGAATGAAATGCTGATGTAGCCTATTGTTAATCAAGGAAACTGATTGAAAAATTATTGAGACCAATAATCAGTTTAAGGGGAAGGTTTCTGCCTCCTCAATTTTCAGCTCAGGAGCCACCACTGCGTGAATATCACCCTCTCGCACACTAACAAGGGAGGGAATATAACCACATATAATAATATGCCAATAGCGCAAAGAAAAAATGTAACATCATGTCATTATCTTATACATTAATTAACTTAATGAATCGTTTTATTCTTTTATGCTTGCTTCTTATTCTATTGTTTCAGATTTATTACTAGAAGAGATTAAAAAAAAAAAACCTTTCAGGATACATTCACGTTAAATTAATGAGTGCATGGCCAAGATCAGCATTTAAAACCCAGCTTTTATGGTTTTTGTTGTGTTGCTTTTTCACCTTTTCATTTCTAATTTAGAGAGCAGGTTGTCATGGGCTGCCCCCCACACCCCAGGTTCATGTGAGTATAGCCCCCCCCCCCCCCCCCCCCATCACAGTCATTGATCCTGAGGTGCAGCAGGAGAGAGAATAGATCTGAGTGTACAGTTATTTATTTATTTTGCAGTAAATACTTTTTCCAGTTATTTGCTCATCGTTAGCTTCTTATTCCACCTCTGCATCACATACTAAGAATGCTTTAATTCAGG
>JAINUF010000082.1:0-42500 GCA_029718625.1 Synaphobranchus kaupii | reverse complement strand
TGAATGAGGTGTGCTTTGTTAGTGTTGGAGTGAAAACTGACAGGACCGTAGATCTCCAGGAACAGGGGTGGGGACCACTGGTCTAAATTGTTAGCTCGCCTGACAATATGGTTACACTCTTATAACATTCAAGATGGTGTCCATACACTGCGCTAAACAAAAAATGTGTCAGTCTTAACGTATTTTAGTCTTGTATTTAGACATAAAATCTTATATTTATTACTTTTTTTTTTGTTGCAATTTCACTTGTCAAGCAAAACCTAACTTTAAACAAGCTAATATTTTATATTTGAGAGAATAAAATAAGACTAAAACACTTGTTAAGACAGACTTGTCTTTGCAGTGTAGATATAAATAGTCAACAAATAGTCACAAACTGATGCACTATATCTGGAGGAAAGGGAAGTTGCTGTCCTACCATCTCTTTTTTGTTAATCTAAGTCAGCACTAGCATATAGGTCTAAACTGAGTCTGTAGTGGGGCCAGTTTTCAGAGAAGGGTTTGGTCCATACTGGGTATATACTGTATACTGACAACGGCTTTGTGTTCAGATTGAGAGTGACATCATTTCTGTATTCAGTCTGCCTGCAGGACAGTGTACTGGCCTTCGGGAAGCATGGCCTTCGGGGGCGGAGTCTGCATAATAATGAGGTAATTCACCTTCACCTCCCAATACTCGAAAAATGCCCCCTCCTTTCCTCCAGTACCACCTCCTCTCCTCCTTGGAACTACTTGTACTCAAAACATTCAGGTAGTTTTGCATACGTCCAGGTAGGAGAGGAGTGGTAGTGGGGGAGTGGAGGAAAGGAGGAGAGGAGTGAAGAATATTGGGATGCACCCTCACTGGTTGCTGAAAAGCTATTCAGCTACATGTGACTTCTTAACTCCATACTGATTTGTCTAGAAAGTTCCAGGTGTAAATCGGGTGTTGTCTGGTTTGGAGCTCACTACAAGCATTCTCCATTTGCCTTCATGAAGGTTCAGAAGGAACCAGCCAATCTCAACACTTCTAGCGGACAGCCGGACACACTTGTAGTTTCAACAATGGCAGTGTGTTTGTGAAGTAAGATTATAAGCACAAGGAACTGTACGTCTGTTCTGTGAATTAAGTGTCTGCTGTTCCGCCACAGATTAGTTACCTTACTTTTTTAAAGGTAGTCAAATCACCTGTGCATTGACATTGGCTGCAGTCTAGGAATTTTATTGCAAACTATTAATTAAAATTTTGAATTTTTGTTACATTTTTACATTTTAGACATTTGGCAGACGCTCTTATCCAGAGCGACGTACATTAGTGCATTTTCCAACCTGAAACAAGTGCGTTAAAAACAACCCTAAAAGGTAAATACGAATTCAAACACCGGGCGCAGTCAGTATGATTATATATATATATATTATTATATATATTATTATAGATTATATATATATATATATATTATTATTATTTTTTTTGGGGGGGGGGGGGGTGGGGGACCACACGATATCAATCATTGGCATGCACAACAGTAAGCCAATAAGTAACCTTACAAGTATTAAACTAGAAGCTTCAACCACTGAAACAAGGATTTATAGAACACAATCAAGGGAGGTCAGAATAGGTGTGTAGGGTCTGATGAGCTTTTGGAGGTATGGAGGGGCTGATCCTCGGACTGCCTGGAAGGCGAGCACCAATGTTTTGAATTTGATGCGAGCCATCACAGGTAGCCAGTGGAGGTCAATGAGCAGGGGGGTGACATGGGAGTGTCGGGGGAGGTTGAAGACCAGGCGCGCTGCTGCGTTCTGGATAAGCTGAAGGGGTCTGATGGCCGATGCTGGCAGGCCAGCCAGGAGAGAGTTGCAGTAGTCTAGGCGGGACAGCACCATCGCTTGGACCAGGAGCTGGGTTGAGTGGGTGGTGAGGAAAGGGCGGATTCTCCTGATGTTGTACAGGAAGAACCTGCACGCCCGGGTTACCACTGCGATGTTCTCGGAGAGGGACAGTCTGTTGTCCATCACCACTCCGAGGTTCCTGGCACAGGGCGTTGGGGTCAGTGGAGTGTCCGCTAGGGAAATGGAGAGATTGAGAGGGGGAGAGGTTAGAGCAGGAATGTAAATGAGCTCAGTCTTGCCTGGATTGACCTAAGATGGTAGTTGTCCATCCAGCTCTGGATGTCTCTCAGGCAAGCGGAGATGCGGGCTGAAGCCTGAGTGTCAGAGGGTGAGAAGGAGAGAAAGAGTTGAGTATCGTCAGCATAGCAGTGGTAAGAAAGACCATGAGCAGTGATAACAGGGCCAAGGGATTTGGTGTTGGTGGAGAAAAGGAGGGGGCCAAGGACTGAGCCCTGGGGGACTCCTGTGGTAAGGGCACGGGGTGCCGATACTTTTGTGGTTTCCAATAACTTTTTCAACTGTTTCACATACTGCATGTCGCATAATAAACAGTATGCAGTGAACTGTACACAGTATGCTAGTACACAGGACACAGTAGATAGGGCTTGATTCGGACACAGTGCCTGATTGGATTTTGGCAGGGAACTCTATGGTGTTTTCCCACAGATCACACAGTCGATAGGGCGCTGATTCAGACACAGCACCTGATTGGAATTCAGCAGCGAACTCTATGGTGTTTTCCCACAGATCACACAGTAGATAGGGCTCTGATTTGGACACAGCTGATTGAAATTCAGCAGAGAATTCTATGGTGTTTTCCCACAGATCACACAGTAGATAGGGCTCTGATTTGGACACAGCTGATTGGAATTCAGCAGAGAATTCTATGGTGATTTCCCACAGATCACACAATAGATAGGGCTCTGATTCAGACACAGTCCCTGATTGCAATTCGGTCTATGGTGTTTTCCCACAGATCACACAGGAGATAGTGGATGAAAGCCGGGTGTTCCGGGTCCTGGGGACAAACAGGTAGGCACCTGATCTCATCTCATCCCATACCTGCTCACATCTTATCCATCGGGGGAAAAAATATATATATATTATCCCAAGGAGAAAATCCCATCTCATCCCACTTGAACATGTCTGTCTTTCAGGGACATCGTACTTCAGAGTACCCCTACAGTGACCCCCTCTGCCACGAGTAACCTCTACATCCTCACAGGCCATGAGAGCAGCTATTGAGAGGAAGAAAGAGGGAGAGGTAGCGCTAGAAGGAGGTAAGGGAAATAGACAGAGAAGAGAGAGAAGAGAGGGAGTGTCTGAGATGAATAGAGCTACATGTCGGGTATGGGGATAGAGGGGCACACACGCACACGCGCGCACACGCGCACGCACGCACGCACGCACGCACGCACGCACGCACACACACACACACACACACTTCCTGGGGCCGGACTACAGGTCATACCTTCCTCTGTTTGGGAGAATAAGCTCATCCCGGGAAAAGACTCAGACCTGGATTTACCCGGAATACCAGAAGAGTGGAACAAGAGTCATGTGTGACAGACAGACTGGACCATGTGGAAGATCAATCTTCATTTCATGGCACTTACATACACACACACACACACACCCACAAACATGCACAGGCACACACACACACACACACACACACACACCCACAAACATGCACAGGCACACACTCGCACACACCCGGAAGACTACTGTATGACAACACTGACTACTGCTCTGTGAAACCTGACCAGGCTGGGGGCAGTGACTGAAGTGCTGGGCTCTGTGGATGCATCCCGCTCTCTCTCTAACCACATTGTGAGGCACGTGGTGCTATTGCTGCTGGCCTGGCTGTTCTGCACTACAAAGCCTCCAGCATGGACACCGTACTTAATCAGGTGATACTGATTCATTCATTCATTGGCTGATGGACAGTTTGATTGACTAAATTAAGTACTGTGTCCAATGGACATCAGTGCATAGGGACACAGTACTTAATCAGGTGATACTGATTCATGCATTCATTGGCTGACGGACAGTGTGATTGACTGATTTTGATTCTACAAGAGGCTCTGCTGAATCCCGGGACAGCTGATAAATTTGGTGTCGTGCAGTGATTCACAAACTCGGTCGCGGGGACCCGTCTGTATGCTGGCTTTTGTTACAGCCAAGGTTGCCATAATGTTTCCTTAAACTTATTAACACAATTCAGGTTTGGCTCATTTGCATTTTCTTTGTCATTGAATCGACCAAATTATTAGTTTCAGTGACCAGTGGGCAGGTGTCCACACCTTCACCAATTAGCCTATTGATTCACCTCAGTCTTTAATCAGTTACACACATTTTTTTTAACCTCTTTTTATGTAATTGCTTGCAATATAGCACAACAAGCACCACATAATGTGGTTTAAGAGGGATTCAATAAGACATGGGCAGCATAATTGAGAAAAATGGAAATCTTGTTAAAATTGTGGGATTGCAGTTGTTGGGAATGGAAAAGCAGCATTCAGAGGGGTCCCATGGTGTAGTGGCAGGGTTAGGAGCCAATGCCATGCTGGTGGAATATCTGTCAAACTGGGGACTCAAACTCCAGTTCTGTAGGGCTGGAGCCTCTGCTGGTTTTCCCCCATGTTCTTTATCATTCAGCAGCCAATTTAGGCCATGGAAACGAGGTGTGCAGACTCTTTAGCCAATACAATGACTTAACCCTTTATGGTGTAAGATCACAAATATGCGATTAGAATTTTCTATAACTGAACATTCTAATGCTGATGTAACAAAGCAATGAAGTTCTAGAACACTGACTTACAATTTTGAATTTAAAAAAAAACTACTCTTTAAAGGGTTAAATAATGCACTTCAGTGCAGGTACACATAAAAAACCTGCTGACACAACAGCCCTGTAGAATTAGAGTTTGTGATCCTTGCTGTAAAATGAGATGTGGAAAGGGATAGTCATTGAGCCTACGCCGAGCTCAGACGACACAATATATTTTGTCCCTGACGATGGTCGCCATGTCCGATTAGACGTTCAGCGTCGCATAAAATCTTGTTGCGAAGCGGTGCACGCTACACTGCTGATTGACTCTGACCCATCAACACGTGACATCTTCACGACCGAGCGGCCAATGCGGGGAGGACGGGACGGGACATTTCCCAGTCGTGGCGTCGAAAAAGAGCAGCAAGCCACGGGGCAGACATTGTGTTGTCCGCGTCCGGTATGGTCCGGTATGGTCCGGTATAGTCCGGTATGGTCCGGTATAGTCCGGTATGGTCCGGTATGGTCCGGTATGGTCCGGTATAGTCCGGTATAGTCCGGTATAGCGAATGTCGAGCCCCGACGTTCATATTCATAGAAGATTGTCTGCGACGGCCGAATGCTGTCAGAATGGGGCAGATATTGTGTCGTGATCAGTGCCGCCTTCTCGTGACTCTCAGGGCACGAGAATGGAACAGCATCTGCTGAGTGTCGATGTGAGGTCAGGCGCATTCGGTTCTACACACAGGTTTTTGGGCTTTGTCTCTGAACCCCGAGCGCCAAGCGGCCCGAGCCAGTACCCACCTATTCAGGGGAGGCGCATGGTCATTTTAAGGCTATGCAGGAGCAGGTGGTCCGCTGTGGGGTCTGGCAGTGACCGAAAATTGCTGGGGGTGACCAGTTGTTTGGACTGGTCACCCCCAGCATGGGACTTTTCAGCAAAAAACTGGTTTTTGGCTTTTTCCTCCGTACCTTGGGCCCAGCCGGTACCCACGCGTGGGGAGGCCCGCGGCCATTTCGAGGCTACCCCCCTGGCCCATAGCAGGGACTTCTGTCCGCCATTCAGTGAACAGACTATGGAGTTTGTGATTTCCTCAATTTTAATGTTTTCTTAACATGAAACGTCATTGTGAACATTGGCTACCAGGGTGCTGTTGTCTAAATACGCAAACAAACTTAAGAACAAAAGCAATATGCCAAGAGCAAACACACCAGCGCCAGAGTTTGTGAGGAGCAACGGGTGAGAGGGTATGGAGAGTTCAGACAATTGACTTTCTTGTCTGTACATTTTCTTTTGTGTCGTTAATATAAACTCCACACATCCAACAGTCATGTTGCGCGCAACCAAGAGAAAAAAGTCTGCGCGCAACCAAGAGAAAAAACAGTATAGCCTATATGAATGAAAGAGATCTATGCACTCAGGGCCGTAACAACACGACCAATGATCTTTGCAAAACCAATACCATGGCCAATCATTGATCATGTTATTGGTTTAGCGTGTGCTCAAAGGTTTCCCACATGCTAAAGACCTTAGTAAACCACGCCCTCAGTGTTTTCCCAAGTTTCTTTCATTTGTAATAAAATCAACTGTAAAAGCCATCATGAACTTCTGAAGTTACCGCATAATTGTGAAGCATAAGTGTAATAACGGTGTACGTTTATTTTTCTTGTTGTCCAATATGCAAAACAGCACAGGGTATTTTTTGGTGTGTTCTCTATATAAAACTTTGACCCATTAGCTAATACCCACATTTAATCCTAGGTGGGGGGAGGGAGGGATAACAAAAAGTTGAGCCTCTACATAAAAATGCAAATGGCTTCAGAAAAGGTGGAATTGTACATACTTGTTAATGCTGTACTAATAAATATATATAATGGAACACTCAAAAGGCATTGTGTCACTCGTTTCTGCTGGGTGGTGTGAAAAAATATACTTGAAATATGCTTTTTAAAAGTGTACTTATGCACGTAATGCAGAGCAAACTGATGTAATTCCCGATGATGACACAAAGAGGCGCTCTAGACTCGTTTACTGGCGATGAAAGAACAACTCATGATGTTTGTACTGTCTGTAAGAATACACAGAGAGAATCCCTTCCATTTCTTCTGGAGCGCACGGCATAAACCAGGTTTTATCCCCATCCTGGTGACTCAAATAAGCCAGTGGTTCATGCTGAACTAAGGCTAAATAGCAAAATCCCACACTGTGATTCTGTGTACATTAGACCACACATATTGGTGTTCATTAATTACATGAAGCTCAGCTATGGGGGCACATACATCATTAGAAAGCTGGTGGAAAATGGACAAATATTGATATCACTTTGAAATTGAAATCGCTTTTATTCTCATAGATAAGATAAGATATACTTTATTGACCCTGTGGGGTAATTTGCATTTGACCCATTCTAAGTACTTCAGAGCAGTGGGCAGCCCACAGTGCAGCGCCCGGGGACCAACTTCAAGTTCCGAATAAGCCACAAGATAAAAGATGTGTCGTTTTCTCACATTTATAAACAGGAAAATAAGATTTCCTTTTGATGTACAGCATGTTATTTGTAAATGCAAGAGCAGAAGGCAAGGGCTGTTATAGGATAGGATAACAAGAGCGGTTGCATAGGGTAAAAACAAAGTGAATGGGGTAAAAATGATGCCCCTCGGTCTGTAATCGCTACCTTCCGCTGCCCCTTCACCTGTAGAGCCGCAGCTCTCAGACTCAAAGGTGAGCCTTCCGTTGAAAACCATTAAAGAGAGAGAGAGAGAGAGAGAGAGAGAGAGAGAGAGGGATGGGGGTGGACACACCCCTCCCCTTCAACCACAAACTCTGCAGGTGTTTGAATGCACTGTTAAAAGAAAGGGTGTTGAAACATAATTGAAAAGTTTTTTTCCAAAACCAAAGTTTTGATAGACCATATTTTTCAAGGTGGGTATCTTTCTGGTAGATGGTTAGATATTTCCAGTCTTACTTTTACACTATTATTCTTAACGATTTAAGTATAAAAATGTGATTTTCTTTTTTCTTTTTATTTTTTTTGTGTGTGCATGGGCGTTTGTGCGTATGTGTGTGCGCATTTGTGTGTGTGTATACTGTATATAAACATCATGTTTGTATGAATGTTTTATTGTGTACACTGTGTCCAGTGTCTTGTTTTTACAAAATCACTTCCCCAATCCCCCACACCCTTGGGGGGAGTAAAGATTAATCAATATTCTGCTCCTAATCTGGTAGCATTGAACGGCTCAGTATATTGGTTAGCATAGCTAATTTGCATTAGTACTTCAGAGAAGCTGTATTTTGGTTATTGGTTAGCATAGTTAATTTGCATTAGTGCTTTAGAGAAGCTGTATTTTGGTTGGTTAGCGTAGTTAATTTGTATTGGTGCTTTAGAGAAGCTGTATTTTGGTTGGTTAGCATAGTTAATTTGCATTAGTGCTTTAGAGAAGCTGTATTTTGGTTGGTTAGCATAGTTAACTTGCATTAGTGCTTTAGAGAAGCTGTATTTTGGTTGGTTAGCATAGTTAACTTGCATTAGTGCTTTAGAGAAGCTGTATTTTGGTTGGTTAGCATAGTTAACTTGCATTAGTGCTTTAGAGAAGCTGTATTTTGGTTGGTTAGCATAGTTAACTTGCATTAGTGCTTTAGAGAAGTTGCGTGCATACTTGCAGGTCTTGTGTACATCAGGTGAATGCACTTATATTGCTCCTACACTGTAAGTCACTCTGGATAGGAGTGTCTGCTTAATGTAATAATAACATAACATGCATGTAAAATCATGCTGGCATCAAAAAAGCGGCAGCATCCTGACACACGTTCTACATGTAATGCCACACACACACACACAAACACACACAGGCACACACACACACACACACACACACACACACACACACACACACACACATAAACACACAGGCATGCACGCACACACACACAAAGGCACGTACACACACACACACACACACAAGCACGCACCCGCACACACAAACAAACACACACAGGCACGCACACACAAACACAGGCACGCACACACACGCACAAACACACACACACACACACACACACACACACACACACACACACACTCCGACACACACACACACACACACACACAAACACGTAGACACACACAGGCACACACACACACACAGACACACACACACACACACACACATAAACACACAAACAAACACACACACAGACACACATATACAATACCTAAATCATTAATTATTTATTTGTTGCATTTATTGTTTAATAATCATTGATTGTTAGCGTGATTTTTCTTTTTCGTTATTTTCTCTTTTCTGGTGCTGCTGTAATGGAAAGGTGGTCTGAGGTGTGAGGTGGGTGAATGTGATCAGGGTGTCAGTGTGGTTTCATTGGTGTGAGAGGGGGGTGTGAAGACAGCTCTGTGCTGCAGGTCAGTCTTCCTGTGCAGCTCTGGTCTGTGTAGCGCTGAATGTACAAGGCTGTGAGTGGAAAATAATTGTACCTCCACAGCAAAAGAGAATTAAACAAACAGACAAACTGAAGAAAATGTTCTGTGCAGACAAGACATGCAAAAAAACTGTATTGCAACATAAGAGAAAATATCACTGGAAATAATGTTGTCCCATTCTTCCTGTCTCTCTACACTGTGCTGTCCAGTAAAGCTGAAAAAGCCCTAAAAATATATGCTTTATATACAGTGCACTGACTGCACTCCAAAAGTGTTAAGACAGTGACACATTTTTTGTTGTTTTGGCTCTGCACTCCAGCACATTGGATTTGAAATGGATCAGTGAATATGAGGTTGAAGTGCAGACTTTGAGATTTAATTTGGGGGTTTTTACATCCTTATGGGGTGAACCGTGTAGCAATTGTAGCCATTTTAACACATAGCCCCCCCCCCCCCCATTTTAGGGCACCAAAAGTAATTGGACAAATTAACATAAACTTAAAGTCATCATATTTAATATTTGGTTGCATATCCTTTGCATGCCATGACTTCCTGATGTCTGTGATCTCAGGGGGTCACGCTCAACGCCGCGCTGTTATTTCCTCTGCCTCACGCCACAGGAAGTCAAAGGTCACCTCCGCTGAAAGTAGTAGACCTTATCAGCTTTACCTAATAAGGTCATTTTTCTGCGGTGGGGCTGTTTTGAGCATGCAGAGTGACCGTGGTGGAGATGGCTTCATCTCTCAATGCCACAGACCCAACCCGTGCGAGAGGTCATGTGACATCTCCCTCTTCACATCTTCAAACAAATAAGAGAGCTGGAGCTCTGACGGGGCTTTGTGTTCTGAATGGATTTTCACCTCTGATTGGAGCTTGTGAAATGCAGCTGTTTATAGTTAAAATGAAAACTACCACTTCAGCTTCAAATGACCAATACCATTATTTAATGCGGTGAGCAGTATAACAACTTTGTTGCTTTCAGGATAAAAATCAAATTTATAATCTCAAATGGTTAAAACAGGGTTAATACCATTGTATAGGTTTCATTCAGTTGTTTGTGAATATCTCACAGGCTATTACACAGAAGAGCTGTACAGATGTTGATGCGATAGCTTCGGATTTCACCGGCGTATTTATTTACTTTTTTTTAAAGAGATAGAGAGAGGTACACACAGAGCCAAAATAGCAATTCATGCTCATGGGATCCTGAGTAAATAGTAAATAAAATAAAAGTAATACAATAAAGTTAAAAAAAATAAAAAAGAAACTAAAACCAATTTTTCAGTTAGGCTTTTCTTTTCTATTATTTAATCAAGGCCTCTATGCTCTCTGGTGCGGGAAGCCCCCTGTCTCAGACACCTACAGAGAAAAGAGCCCACTTTTAAAACCTTGGGCTGATCAGATTATGCAGCCCAGGAACATGCGCCCGTTTAACCAGGGTTGCACAACTCCGGTCCTGGAGGGCTGGTCTGCGTGCTGGTTTTTGTTCCAACCAGTTATCCCAGTTTTAGTTTTCTGACAGCAGCTCTATAAACTACGCCGGTTCACTCCTGTACTTGAGCACGGTAAAATCGTTAGGATGCACTTGCAGTCTGCGGCTGTTGCCTGTGGTTATACACCGTAACAGCCCCTGTTCTTATCAAAAAGGAGGTGTACTAATCAGTGCTCATATAGTAAAACGCAGCCATTTCCTTTGAAAACTATTGAGGCCTTGTGGTGGGAAGCTTGTTTCGTATTACTGATAGAGACGTACATGTATGCTAGAGCTAACCTTTGCGACATGCAGTTTGTCTCCAGTGACAAAGACAGATTGTAGCTTTCAGTATCTTGTCTGCTGTGCCTGGTGCAGATTACATAAGGACGCTACATTACATTACATTACATTACAGGCATTTAGCAGACGCTCTTATCCAGAGCGACTTACACAACTTCTTATTACATTTATCCATTCACACAGCTGGATATATACTGAAGCAATTCAGGTTAAGTACCTTGCTCAAGGGTACAACGGCAGTGTCCTACCTGGGAATCGAACCTACAACCTTTTGGTTACAAGTCCAGTACCTTAACCATTATACTACACTGCCGCTACTATTGTCAGCACACTCAGTGTTATTATTATTATTATTTTTATTATTATAAAAGGCATTTAGCAGAATCTCTTATGCAGAGCAGCAACTTACACAATTGTTATGTACTATCCATTTTTACAGCTGGATATTTTGCTTAAGAAATTCAGGTTAGGTACCATGCTCAAGGGTACAACGGGAATGTTCTACCTGGGAATCAAACCTGCAACCTTTGGACTACAAGCCCAGTTCGCTGCCCATTACACTACACTGCCATTTTCCAGTCAGACCAGAACCGAGGAGATGACGAGGACAGATAACATAAGCGATCGGAATGAACCCCAAGTTGCCAAATTTAGTTTCCTACCCATGATGCCACACGATACCCCTGCCCCCCACCCTTTATCTTGTGGCAGCATATATAACGTGGGGGTCCCGCTCCTCTCTCCTCCTGGGTTTCCTTTTTTTTTCAGTAAAATTCAACGCAGCGTAATTCAGTGTGTCTGGGTCTTGATCCTGGAAAGGGACACATACCAACACCTTAGAGAGAGAAAGCTGTTTTTCCACAAGACAAAAGCTCTGTCCCACAGATAATAATAATAATAATAATAATAATCATTCTACTAATAATAATAATAATAAAAATAACATTATTATTATTATTATTATTTAAACAGATTTCTAAACATTAATTCCAGCAGTGCATGTTTTACTGTATTGTGGATGTACTGTACATTATACAAACTGTTTATATATACATTATAAATGTGGAAACACTAATATGGAATACACTATATCTTAGGCATTGAGAAGTTGCTCTTAGTGACATACGCAGGTTACATTCTTCACATCCATTTATACAGCTGTATATGTTATATCATGTATATATCATTCAAGTGCCCTGTTCAAGGATAGAATCATAGATATAGAACCGTAGATATGTCATAGTTAGTGGCACAATTTTTGAGACCATACCCAGGTAAGATGGCCAGTAACCATGGTTTTATATCTATGAGCCAATTATCAGCTTCTGAGACCCGATTATGACATCACAATGGGTTAGAAACGTACATGACACTTTGCCATAGGTTCCTATTATAGTTGTACCCAGATTGGCAAATTGTTCCATTTCAGAATTCCAAATTACTATTACATTGCATGATATGTCATATCTATGGTTCTATATCTATGGGTACAATGACCAGGGATCAAACCTACAACCTTGTGGTTACTGGTAATGACATGATACTAGTTGATATGTTGAAATGCTGCACTTTTCCATAAGAAGTGTTATCCCAGTTATAAAACAGTGAACTCACCCGTTTGTCCTCTGAACTCTGTTGAGATTTTTTCCCTGTAAGGCCAAACACAAAGAAGAGAGGACAGAGAGGCAATTTAATAACCCGACCCAAGAGTACGTCACATTTTAAATACAGTTTCAACCAGAGAATTTTCTATGGTTGATAAGTTAAGGCTGTATTTAACGCCATGCAAACTTCACAGTCGCTTCACAGTGTCCAAATATAGCTTTGCAGGTATTAGCTGGATTAGGTTTGGAGCGGTGAAAGGATTCATTCCCCATTACCTGTGTTATTTGTGCCTCTGCATGCAAATCTACAAACAATGATGAAAATGAACACGAGCTGGATGGCATTCACTCCACCCAGGGCCCAGAGGAGAGGAAAATAGGATCCACTTCCCTTGCAATCATCTGCATGAAAAATAGATGCAAAGTGTCACCAGTGCATGTTCAACAAGGAAGCGTTAGCTGATGCTAGCAAACATAATGAAACTTTTTTTCATGTTCACCACAAACGTTTGTTAATGTTAGTTCACAATCGGAAAAGATAGCATAAATGAGTAAAAAAAAAAAAAGGATGTTGAAGGGGAAGACAGAGAGTTAACAAGCGAGCTGACAAAAAAAAGTGTTTGTTATAATTAAGGTAAATATGTATACAAATTGTTTCAAACTTTTAAAAGCAATCTGCTGTGAAAATCGGTGTCACTAATTTTGTCACGTCAATCAGTCAGTGTCACTGGCAAAAAAAAATGGAGCTTTAAATGTGACAGGAATTGTTAACACGAAGCTTGAAAAGCAAACATGCCTACGATCAGTGCGTAAGCACATTTTTACAAATACTTTGGCACTATTCGTAATTTTTTACTTATCTGAATTTGTTCTTTGGTAGGATCAAATTCGCATGTCTGTGTAAACAAGTGTATAATCATGCAGACGAACTTCAGAAAGCTTTAGTATTTATTGAATTTATTTATTATTTATTAATGTATTTATGTAGTCACGACCCCCATGTTGTTGTTTTTTATTGTGTTAACTTTTCTTGAGAACAAAAGTAATAAGAATTTAAGAAAAGTTTATTTATAGTGAACTTAGTGGTAAACTAAATAATATGTTGGCTCCTTTTTTCATTAAAGTTAAGTGAACACCAAACTCAAAATGTTGTGTAAAGATAAAAATACATATTATATCAAATATATATATATACACACACGTAATATATCATGAATCAATTATTATTTGTAATTAACAAAAATTTTGGTTAGACTATAGAGCTCTAGTTTCCTTGGAGAGATTTGTGGCCAAACTTTACTTTTCTGAAAACATTGTGTCTTCATAATGTCAGCCTAGTAACAGCCGCCAAGTAATCTGCAATATCTGAAAGTTTTTTAACAGGTTTTAGTTCAACTCAAACCTTTATGCTTGTTTTTTAAGGGGGGGGAAACAATAGCTTTACCGTACCTTCTTCTGATGTCGTTGGCGAAACAGCTTGTTTTTTAGGGGGGGAAAACAATAGCGTTACCCTACCTTTTTCTGATGTCGTTGGCGAACCAGGAAGTCCTATTCAGAAACAGCATGAAAAATGAGTCAAAGAATGATCACATGAAATTCACGGTTCATCAGACAAAATTGGCAATAACAACGACAAAAACAATATTTCTCTTTCAGGCATACCATTGCATAAGAAGCAGAAATACAGCATATGACTGCATAAAACGGCACCAAAAGGCAGATCTTGTTTATCAATATCACGCTTATATCATTCATAAAATACAAAAAAATTACAATTCAAATAAGTTAGGTAAAATTCAATCAGCATGGTAAACCATGCAGATGTATTTTTCAGTACATGTTCTGAATGATAACTGAAGGATGTAAAACACTGTACAGTGACATCACAGTGCCCCTTCACAGCAAAAATGCCGGTGTAAACCTAACACTGCTGGTGTACATTTAACACCCTAGGGCAGTGGTCATCAACCCTGGTCCTGGGGACCCCCTGTGTATGCTGGTTTTCGTTCCAACCACAATTGCAATACTTGAATTTTAACAAGCTGTTAATTTTTCTTAATTAGGTGTTTTTAATGTTTAGAGAGATTATTTACATTCTTAAGCCACATTATGTTAGTAATAGCTATGCATGCCATGAAGAATAAAAGTCCAATATTCACATTGTGCTGTATTGTAAACAATTAAAAGGAGGTAAAAAATGTTTTAACTGATCAAATTAAAGACTGAGGTGAATCAATTGGCTCATAATTGGTGAAATTGTGGACACATGGCCACTAAAACTAACCATTTGGTAAATAATGAAGAATTCAAAGACAAAGCAAATGATAATGAGCCAAACCTGCATTGTGTTAACAAGTTTAAGGAAAAAATTATGAAGGAACTTAAACTTGTGTTCAATTACCTAATTAGGAGCCTATTCACCTGAGTTCTTACCTCTTCTTTGTAATTGTTTGCAATATAACACAATGAGCATAATGAACATGGGATTTCTTTTTCTTCAAAGCATGCATAGCTATTGCTAACATAACGTGGCTTAAGAGAGTAAAGAGTTTAAAGTGTTCTCTCTATACAATTAAAACACCTAATTAAGAAAAAATAACAGCTTGTTAAAATTCTGGTATTGCAATTGTGGTTGGAACGAAAACTAGCATACACAGGGGGTCCCCAGGACCAGGGTTGAGGACCACTGCCCTAGGGAGTTTATATGAGACGGTCTCATATAAACTCCCTAGGGTGTTAAATGTACACCACCATTTTTGCTGTGTACACTGCATGGATCAGTAGCCAGAGTTAACTCGCCCTTTAACACGTGTTCTAAATTAATTTGTCAGTAAGGACATTGAATACTTTGTTCATCTCATAAGAATGGGGCCATAATTATGGCTCCACGGTCAAGTCAATGCAAAGTTTTTTTTCTGCTTTTATCTTTTAAAAAAATTTTTTTTTTTATATACAACTGGAAGTACAGTAAAATTATAATAATAATTATAATTATACACCTTATAGGGGTATATGGGGGTACATTACCTAGGAATAGGTAAATCACCTGTATGATCATAGATCATTACATTGAAAAAATTTCCATAGTCCCAGTGTGCCATAGTTTATAGTACAATTTCATATTTTTTTCATAAGGAACTGGAATTTTATTTTGTCGAACCATTCCTTTTATCAGAATCGATTCCATTCCATTAAAAACAATACTGGTAATGATGACAATGCACTAAAATGTAACACGGCAAAAATAAGTAACATTGTTAAAAGTGATAAAATATATTCACTGCAATAGCAGCATATGAGACCTGTTTTGGGTTTAGAATAAATGTATTTCCATTTGTGCTGCTTTCTTCATTAAAATACTCAATATTTTACACAACACAACCAAGACAAAATTCCCCCTTAAATCTCAATTCTAAGAAAAGTAATAAGTGAATTGTTCTTGTATTGCCTTGCAACCTGGACATCACTGTACTGAACAGTGATAAGTGATTTTATCAGTCTACTTCTCATTACCTGTACAGCATGTACATTCAAGATAAGATATGATAACATATGATAAGGTAAGTTTTTATTTTCTCCATGAGAAATCTGTCTGGATATTCAAGAGTTTCTGTTGGTCTCATAACAGATTAAAATGACAGAAAAAAACACAAATCACTCTAAGATATTACACTTTCCCCACAAAATATTTCACGCATCCTACACATACACTACAAAGTATTGCATATTCTCCCAAAATATTGCAACTTTCCTGCCATACACTCCATGGCCACATCCTCACACACATTCCGCACAAGTATGTTCAACAACGTATTGCACATTGCAGCACATTTGAGTACATTTGTATAGAACCAGCTAAACTATTACCTTGCTCAGGCATGTTTAATTCAACATTTAATTTGTCTGTAAATACAAACTAAATATGAGTTTAAAACTTTATCTTCTTTACCTTGAACCTTCACAAGCGTTGCTTTGTCAAATTTAATGTATTCTTCCATTTTTCCACAGAAGTACAGTCCGGAGTCGGATAAATCCACATTTATAATTTCACACGTGCTGTTGGTTTTATGCAGTTTTATATGGTCTTGCGTGAAATTGTTGCGATATACAGCCTCTGATTTACCATCAGAATACACTGATAAAAAGCACAAAGGCACTGATTCATTTGGCCCCAGCCTGAACCAGGTCAGGTAGCCTCCCCCTGAACCAGGCAAGAAGGAACAGGGCAGCAGGACATTGTCCCCGGGATGCACTGCCAAGGAGGGGACCTGAGAGAGCAGAACCGTGGTGATCAGACCTGAAACACAGAAGAAAAAAAACAAAACTACTTTACTTATCTGGACTTAGATCTATGCAAGTGCTTGCATACCATGCCATGACTTCCATTTAGCAATGCTCTTACCCAGAGCGACTTATACAGCGAGCTCACATTCTGTGCAAGTCGCCCGAACACCTGCCTTCTTTTCCCCAAGTGCCCAATTTGCTCTTTTGATTTGATGAAAAAATAAATAAAATAAAATAAATATTATTATATATGTATTAGTATTGTTACGCTCATTAATTTTAATTAATTCTTTTTTCCACACAGTTTCTCTACGTCGGTGTGCCCTTTTCTCACTTTGAGCTCCTGCCCTTCAAAAGCTCTCTGCCCGGCCCTGACCTACATATTTCCTGAGCAATTAATATTCAGTACATGGCGCAAATATATCAGAAATATTTACTGTTTTATATCAATAAATATCAGTAAATATTAAATACAGTACTTACTGAATATATAACTAACAATGGATATATCAAATAATATTTAATATATCAGTATATATCAGTAATTTGAAACTGATATCAGGACAAAAAATCACTTCATGCCCAGGAGCTGTGAGACCAGCTGTGTATTTACAGTAAGAGTCTAGTTAAAGGTGTCCTATGACAAAACAACCTGATTGGAAAGCCAATAGTGGTTCATCCAGCATGTTTTCCGCAATCAGAATATGACTCCCACACTCAATATAAATCAAAAAATCTACTTAATTACCACAGCTGCCATGCATTGGATAAAAATGCACTTACTTATACTGTACAACATCAGACCACAGGTGTAGATTTGTGCCATCCTGTAACTTGCTGTAGTCTGCCAGCCAGCGTTCACAATCACATGCAAATAAATGAAAAAGCTCTTCATTATGATCATAACCCTGGAACTAAAGAGCCATCAGTGGCTGCACAGACTTTTTTAAAAATTTCACCACAAGGTCACGCCCCCATGTTTCCGGCTGATATTTAGAAACAGTGACAAATCTTTTTTTTTTTTTTTTTTTAAATTTAAAACAGGCAAGTCTGCCTCATGTGGACCCCTAATCATTTTAACTTTTTAAAAACTAATAATAACCACTAATGCCAAAGAAAGATGGTATATACTGAAAAAAACTACTCTACAATATTTTGAAGGTAACCACTGTGTCTTTCCTATTACTCATATTTTGCAATAGCATGCTATTTATAATCCAATCAGAAACATTAGAATATAATACAATATGACATATTATTTTATCTACATGGCTTCCTGTTTATTTAAAACTTTAAAACACGGACACAACTGCTCAGTGATTATGTAAACAAAAGAAAGCTTCACATTGGGCCTCATTTATCAATATGGTCATAATGAGCGTATATTTGCGCCTACCAACTTGCGTATGAAAATCTCACGTGTGTTTCCTCAAACTTCAGTAAATCACTGATCTGAGTTTAAGGGCTCTATTTTAATAAACCAAACGCAATGGTGAACACAAGAGTAAGCGCTTGGCGGTATCGCTCTGAGGGCGTGTCGGCGAGAAATTTGGTAATTTCATGACGGCAATCTTGGCGCACTTGATGGCGGTATTGCTAAAAGGCTGGGTTTAAATGTCCAAGGTGTGTCTCTATGGTAGCCAATCAAATTGTTGTTCTCATGCTTTAAAAAAAAGCCAGTTGGAACACAATCGCTCCATGCAATTTCATAATGAGCAACCCAAACGCACTGGACCGTCAACTTGGATGTGCGTATGATTCTACGTGGGAACATGCATTGAAATGTTCATTTTAAAAGCTGATCCGATACTTACCATTTATCTAGCCCTATTAAACCGCTCAGCCAGTTGATTTCTCTTTGCTCCGGCTGTGATGGGGACCGCGACCACTGGTGCAGGTGGGGCAAAATACATGTGTGACTTTGCAGCCGGCATCGCATGCCACCTGGACATTGATGGAATGTGTTCCTTTGCGATTGACGAAAACTATTGCATGCTCGGGTGGTGCGCGGATTTGTATGTGCGTGCAGTCGATAGCACCAAGCACCCCAGGGAACCCACACTTGAGAAAAAATGTGAGTTTTGTCTCACGCTGGCGTTCTGGTGACAAAGGTAAAGTAATATACCTGTTGGCCTGGTTGACCAGGGCTGATGTCACAGCCTGAATGGCAGCACTGACAGCTGTCTGGGAGACTCCGGAGGTGGAACTGACGGTATGCTGGAATGACCCAGTCGCATAAAAAGTAAGCGCGGCAGTAACTTTAACTGGGACGAGTAGGGCATGTCCTCCTCTGGTGTCACTCTGAAGAACAAAAACGGAAGAGCGAACCTGAAGAAGGACTACCGAAATGCGTTGTTCGTCTCTTTCTTGTTTGTTTATGCTTCCGATTGTATTTTGATAAATTAAAATAATATATACATAATAAGGTTGTTCCTGTGTTGAGTGTGCGGTTTACACTGAACCATCAATTATTGGACAAAGCCCAAGTGGTAGGCTTATGATTCAACTGTGTCAATGTGTAATTTATATATTATAGGCTATTGGCCTACATGATCGCAAGTTTCTTGTAAGCTGTCCTGTTTTATTCTAGTAGTTTAAATTAAAATTAATTAATTAATAATAATTATAGGCTATTTGTTCATTAAATGGAAGTGTAATGTTGGCATCACCTATAGACACTACATAGAACTACATGACTAATAAGTTGCCAAATTGCCAGAGTCTATTGCGTTGCCGCTAAGAGGTGGTTCCAGCTGATCATAACGCAATGGGTTTTCGTTGGTTCAAATTGTCACTGCGCCGAAAGTATTTTAGAACACGCCCCAGACAGCGCCACCCATCCCACTGCAGCGCAAGCGAAAGGATGTTATGTTGAGAATTTGTTGATCCTAGCGGTATTGCTGAGAAACGCCATAGCGCCAGTTTTAAGACGTTGATGCTGTCAACAAGCTTGCGTTTGACTATACCGTCCCCTTGCGCTGGTTTGCGCCGGTTTGAAAATAGAGCCCTAAATGTATTTGTAGGTTGATATAGATCAGACTTCATTGTATATTAGGAAGCGCGTGCACATCATTATGAATTACCATACTCACATGCCCATTTTACTACTGTTACGTCCCAAAATCCACCTGTGTTGCATTAACCAGGTGCACAGTAGTGGAGGTAACACTAAGCCACTTAAACACAAACCACAACCTCAAAGATAAACACAATGAAGAGCAAAGTGATTTAAAAGACAAACTGTTTAATAACACAGACACTTATGGTAAGAACTGACTTAGCTATTCTCTAAACATATAACAGTTTGACAATATTTACAGTTCGGCTACACAGGCTGCATGCTCTCACCAGGCAGCAAATGTCCAAAATCAGACCCACGTCCAGATGGCAGAAGGGTCTTCTCTCCCTGGTCTAGCGAGAATGCAGGTTAGATGTCATTCAGCTACAATCGATCCAGTCACAGGTAAACTACTGACAGTCTGTAAACCAGAGTTAGCGCAAAACTCAGTAGTAGTGCAGCGTCGTGATGGTTGTGGTGATTGCTAGCATCAGGCAGGGGATACAGAGAAACAGGAACGTAACACTACATATTTGGCAAGGCCACCTCCTTTAATAGGAGTATTATAGGCCATGGCGAGCAATAGCAAAGCAAATTTTTAGATTTTTGAGGGTAAACTTTATGGGCCAGATTCAGAGTTGAGATAAGTCAAATGGGACTTACTCCCGAAATTCCACGTAGCTTAAGCTGTGAGTCAGACATTTGACTTATTCGCTGTTTTAAGCGTCTCTCCACCATAGAGACGATTTTGTAGCCTACTTGTGTCAGCACAGCTTCTCCAAAATTATTAAATTGAAGACGTTGCATATAGGCTATTGTGTTCAACCACCGTAGGCTACATGACTTTATTAGGTAAATCGTTAAGAAAATGATTAGATTTAGAATTTTTTTTTTTCAGTAAATCCAACGACTTATTTCTTTAATTAATAATATTGTGTGCAACCAGCCCCGGTTCTAGACTGCTGTGATTGGGGGGGGCAGACAGAAATTTAGGGGGGCACCTTTTTATTTAGGGCACTGTGTTTGCCATACAGTTCCCAGGCTTTTTCCCCTCGTTTGCATATATTTGTGTCTGTGTGTGTGTGTGTGCCTGCTTGTCTGTGTGTATGTGTGTGTGTGTGTGTGTGCCTGTCTGTGTTTGTGTGTATGTTTGTGTGTGCCTGTGTCTATGAATGCTCATATCCCATGTTATGGGAGGTTTAGCCAACTGTCTGGAAGCTACTAAGGTAATCCAAGAAGATTTAAACAAATTCCAGAAGTGGGCAGAAACCTGGCAAATGAAATTCAATATAACTATATGTAAAGTTCTACATGTGGGGAATAAAAACATAGGGCAGGATTACTTTATGCGGGGTACAAAACTAGAATGTGCACATGCAGAAAAGGACTTGGGAGTAATAGTCGATCAAAGCCTATCAGGGTCTGGTCAATGTGCTGTAGCGGTAAAAAAAAAAAGCTAACAGGATGCTGGGATACATAGCCAGGAGTATTGAGTATAAATCTAAGGATATCATACTCACACTATACAATGCCCTTGTCAGACCACGCTTAGAGTACTGTCTGCAGTTCTGGGGACCTTACTACAAGAAAGATATAGAGGCGCTGGAAAAGGTCCAAAGAAGGGCAACCAGATTGATCCCGGATATAAAAATAAGTTTTATGAGGAAAGGCTTGAAATGCTAGGACTTTTCAAGCTTAGTAAAAGGAGACTTAGGGGGGATTTGATTGAGGCGTTTAAATTTATTAAAGGGATCAACAAAGTGAACTACAGGAAATGATTCAAGTTGAGCTCGGTTAGCAGAACGAGGGGGCATCAATGGAAACTGGCAAAGAATACATTTCTCACAGACACTAGGAAATATTTTTTCACACAGAGAGTGGTCAATACGTGGAATAGCTTGCCTGAACATGTGGTGGAGGCAGAAACACTGGGGGTGTTCAAGGCCCGGCTTGATTCAGTGTTAGACTATTAGTACAGTTTAGAGGTAAGAATAGACAAGCATTGTTGGGCTGAATGGCCTGTTCTCGTCTTTCCTTGTTATGTTATGTTATGTTATGTGTGTAGGGGTGTTCAGAGAGGCCACTATTTGTATTTCTTGAGGCTTAATTATGCATGTTTGTATTCAGATAAAAATGAAGTTAGCACAGTTTGCAGCTCTGCAACAAAAAAAGAAGGAAACTTGGCAGACAATACTGTTTTTTGGCACTGACATTCCTATTGTTGGAACATTAAATCATTTAACTCACTTTTCTATAATAGCCCAACATAATATTTGAAGTATAACAACAGTCTTACATGTTATGCAAAAGTAGAAGGCTAACAGCAGAGCTAACTATTGTATACCACCCTGGCAAATGACAGCTGCTTTATGCAAATAAAATGGGGTAAGCTCCACAAAATTAATTATGTTGTACCAAAGTGAAATAAGGTTATCCCTTTAAATAAAAGCTGAGTGTGCTCTTTAGCTAAATCAAGAAAAAAATAAGTATTTGTCCCAAACATGGAGCTTACAGTTGCCTACATCACCCATTCAGTGATTACGCTGAACTACCACTACACCGAATCTCAGGACTGTTTTCAAGAAATAAAGCAGCAAGCACTTTACAAACAAAGGTAATGTCAAAAAAAAAAAAAAAAGATTTGTAGGCTATGGTTTCTCTTAAAACTGTTGGAGATTTCTAACAATATGGTTAAAAGAAAAAAGAAGGCCTAGCTATTCCCACTGCAAAACACAAAGTAATTGCCTCAAAGCATGAGTCTTCTGTTTGTTTTCATAAAAGCCCTAACAAACTCATCCAAATCAATACTCTTGGTTATTCATTTTTCATGTGCCAGAATCACCAAATTCCTTTTTCTCTCATGCAGCATTGTGCGGCGGAAGGGTGTTAGGACACGTGTCAGAGTGGAGAAAGAACTCTCACATGATGCTGAGGATGCTCCAATCACCAGTGCAGTTGCATACACTGCATGTAGCTCTGGAAAGGCTTCCTTATAGCCCTGTATATGTCGACACACTGTTGACAGGTCCGCGTCAGTGGAGAACTTCTTGAGCAACATGGATTTTGCCACATTATTTCATTTTTCAGACTATTGGTTGTTGCATCAGTACCGGCAAGTAGCTGCAGCGGTTTCAATAGGGCCAACTCTAGAAAAGACGTAGACTGGGGAACAAGACAGCTTCCTGCCCTCATCAGGTCAATATTTCTCCTCGGAAACCTGTCCTCAATCTCTGCGGAGAGAACAAAACTGTCTATGAGCTGTTTGCTCATTGTTCTCCTTCTTTTTGTAGCAGTGGGGCTGTCTAATATCTCTAAATTATCCCATGAATCATCTTCTCGGATATCTTTTAAAGCTTGCAGTGAGGCACTGATAACCTCCCCAGCACTGCAAAGATCCACAGCCTTAGCCTGCAGAATAGAATTTGCTGGCTTCAAGAGACCAAAAATTTTGATGAGGAATTTACCAATTTCAAAAAAATTATGCTTCCTGAGTTATATTAGGAGCCCTGATGCCTCTGTGCATAAAACCATTGCTGCCACACTATCTTCAGAAATCGCTGACAAAATGTTCAAGATGGCATCCTCATTGTCTACCAGACATTTTGTTACATCATAATGACTGGTCCACCGTATCTCGAGTAACCTTTTAAGAGAGGGTGCATTATAGTTCTGGGCTACATAATGATGGCGAACGAAGGATTGTAGTGAGCCGGAGAGTTCAAAGAATGTTTTGGCACATGGCTCTTCCTGAATGGCATGCACCACTGCTAGGTGCAGCTGATGGTTGTAGCAATGTACATAAAGAATGAGCCTGCCAAGCTTCTGTTGCAACAATGCTTGAACCCCACCCCTGATCCCACTCATGACCGATGCGCCATCATAACATTGGCTGATTATATTATCAGCACTGTAACCTTCACTGGACAGGTGTTTGAGCATTTCTGTTGTTATATATTCTGCATCCAACCCACTCAAGTCCAGTAAACCAATCGAATGCTCCTCAGGAACCGAATTACAGACAAATCGAATCACAAGTGAAAGATTCTCAACATTGCACCTGTTTATGGTTCCATCACATTGAATGTCTCTGGTTCCATCACAACCCTACTGTATCTGCATTATCATATTTTCTTTTCACCTCATGCAACACCATACTGGCTAAAGTGTTAATTATCTCATTTTGAATGCCTTTTGATGTGTACTTTGCATTCTGAGGGATGTTTTTTGCTATTTCAGCAAGTTTGGAATCCTTAGCCAGAGTGTACTCAAACAATTTCAGGAACAGCCCAGCAGAGATATCACTGTCATCGTTTATTTCGGACTGACTTTCAGTGCTTCCACGAAAAGCAAGTTCGTTCACAGCCAGAAACTGCACCACTTCCCATATGCTTCTGATGTAGTATCGGTTTTTCTCAACCTGTGTTTTTCCCAAGAGACATGATATAGTGTCACCAGTTTCCACTCTCGTGTTCAGTTCTGTTCATGATCGTGCAGCATTCAAATGGCTATGGCTAGATGCATGCCTGTATAATCCCCTGTCCTTTTCTAATGCCGTTTTCCAGTTAATAAACCCCGTCTTGGTAAAAACTAGATCTCTGTCATTTGTGCTTGAAAACTTGCCACAGGGGAAGCAGAAACATGCATCTAGTTTCACTGAATATTCTAGCCATGATCGTGACTGATACCAGCTTGGGTTGAAAGAACGAGCCTTTTTGCCATTTGGGAAATACTTTTAGAACTGGCTGAGATGGTGTCTTATCATTTAAATCGTGACCGAGATCCACGGAAGCACCCCCGACTGCCTTTTCTTCCGAACTGGGACCGGGCACAGGATCCGATACTGAGCATGAAGATTCTGAACTACCAGTATGTACAACTAGAGCTGCATTTGTGTTAACATTACTGTGCTTTGGTTTAGTAATCAAAAATCGATGCATAATGATTTAGGCTAATACCGTATAAGCAAGTAGGGTAACTTTCACCAAAAGGAAAGAAGAACCGTGACGCACAGAGAATAAGAAAAGAAAGAAAAACACATTAGCGACCTAACCGTTAGTTAGCTTTAGCTATAATGGTGACAATTAGCTAGCTAACAGTTAACGTTACCTAGCTAGGTTAGCTAGTCTAACGTAAACTAGTACTGTAGCTAGCTAGCTAACGTTGCATAAAACCACCACCACTAAGCCCCTCAGACAGTAATAACACTAAACCACTAAAATGAAACAAGACAAGACTCAAAATACACAGGCTTAATTATAAACTTTTAAACAGAATAACTTTTAGACCTATATTATTTTTATTTATTTTTGCTGTGGGCAAACGTTAACCTCTTCAAGTGACAGACAAACACCGACAAATGTAAAGAGTGACAGCAGATCGGTCCGTCTCCCAGTTTTAAACTGCCAAACCAACCAATCAGAAATACATTGTTGTTGTTTTTTGATATTTTGAATAGAACATTATGATTGGCTAAGTCTCCTGAACTGAGAAAGAATGCAAAATATCGGTTAAAAAAAAAAAAAACTTTTTTCTAGGGATCGATCAAAGCAATTGATTATTTTAAGTCAATGGTCAAAGTTTTGGGGGGGCACAGCAAAGATTTGGGGGGCACAGCCCCCTCTGCCCCCCCCCTAGATCCGGCCCTGTGTGCAACCATGCTGTCCAGCGATTATTTCTTTTGATTGTGTGATGGGTATATCTAAGTGGTCAATCAGAGCTATGATCATTTTATCGATGCGATGGATTAATACGTTTACTGCCTTCCCCATCACGTAAGAGGAACTATGATGCACAAAGGTAGGATTATACAAAGGCAAATACGGTTATTAATAAAGGCAATGTCACTCACACATTGAAAATGTATACCCCCACACACTTTTTTTAGTAGAAAGCTGGTAACCCAGGGGGCAGGTACAAGAAACAGGTCATTAGAATATCATGCCCTGTGCCACCCACATTTTGAGAAACGCACTCGCGTAGCGCAGGTTAGAATATGGCTCTAGTCCGCGTTAAATCCGCGCAGGAGAGGCACGTCTCTGACTTAAGTTGGCCATCTCTTAATCCGGCCCTAAATGCCTATGAATGAACATTAAAATAAACGTGTGCTTATTGGGAACATTATTAGTGGCGTGCAGCCTAGCTCAAATGGCGCAGTGTGGCAGAGGATAACCAAGGCTAAAATACTTCCGAACTACAGCTGAGATAAAAATTAAAACAAAAAAAGTTCTGCCAGACGGTACAGACGGTAGAGGAAAGGGCAACCCAAACCTCTTGTCTGCTGAAGAGAGGGTGGGGGATATCATTGGGAAAGTGGCCGTGGAACGAGTGGTAGAAAACGCGACTGCGACTTGATTACTGAGATTTGATTCGTGAAGACATCAAGATTCTCTCACGCAGGTTGCGACGTTTGCTAGGTCTTCTAGGCTAATAAAACTAGAGCGGATTTATAGAAAAAATAGGAAAACATGACTGGTGATATATTTTTATAAATATTTTAATTTGGCTGTCTTCAATAAATCCTTATACAGAGGCTATTTCCTGATGTAATTATTTTAACCGGCTTCTGCTCCCACATGATGAGAAACTAATAGCGATGAAACTAATAGTGATCAAAAATGATTAAAAATCAACTTATTCAGCCTCCCCCCATAGGGGGTGGCTTATACCACCAAACTGGTGGCTTATACCATTTGTTGGGTTTCTTTCTACATTGATTTTCCTTTTCCATGCGTCATCAGACTCCATGTCCACCCACTAGTCCAAAACCGCTCTTTCTTTTTGCTTTTTTTCTTCTGGCCGGTTAATATTGTGGCGGCGGAATCTCAGAAACCACAAGTCTCTGGAACTAGTCCTTGTACATCAGAGATATACAGTCAAGCCGGAAAGTCTGAACACTCCTTTCAACTATCCACGTTTTATTATGTTACAGACATATTCTACAATAGATTGAGTTCATTTTTTGCCTCAAACATCTACACACAATAGCCAATAATGACAAAGTGAAAACAGGTTTTTAGAAAATTTTATTTTACTGACAAAAATAGGTTATTTAGGGGTTACATATCTGTACACACCCTTAGCCTAATACTTGGTTGCTGCACCTTTGGCAGCGATTACAGCTTCAAGGCGTCTTGGGAAAGAAGCTACGAGCTTGGCACACTTGTTTCTGGACATTTTTGCCCATTCCTCTTGGCATATCCTTGCAAGCTCCGTCAGGTTGGATGGGGAGCGTCGGTACACAGCCATTTTCAGCTCTTTCCACAGATGTTCAATTGGATTCAGGTCTGGGCTCTGGCTGGGCCGCTCAAGGACATGCACAGACTTTCTCCGAAGCCACTCCTTTGTTCTCTTGGCTGTGTGCTTCGGGTCGTTGTCATGTTGGAAGGTAAACCTTCACCCCAGTCTGAGGTCCAGAGCGCTCTGGAGCAGGTTTTCTTCAAGGATCTCGGTGTACTTACCTGCATTCATCTTTCCCTCTATCAGGACTAGTCGCCCCGTTCCCGCTGCTGAAAAACATCCCCACATCATGATGCTGCCACCGCTGTGACGCTTGGTATTCAGGCCAAAAAGTTCAATTTTGGTTTCATCAGACCAGAGAATCTTGATTCTCATGGTTTGAGAGTCTTCTAGGTGCCTTTTGGCAAACTCCAAGCGGGCTGTGATGTGCCTTTTACTAAGGAGGGGCTTCCGTCTGGCCACTCTACCATAAAGGCCTGATTGGTGGAGTGCTGCCTGGATGGTTGATCTTCTGAAAGGTTCTCCCATCTCCACAAGGATACGCTGGAGCTCTGTCAGAGTGACCCTCGGGTTCCTGCTCACCTCCCTGGCCAAGGCCCGTCTTCACTGATTGCTCAGTTTGGCCGGGCGGCCAGGTCTAGGAAGATTCTTGGTGGTTCCAAACTTCGTCCATTTACGAATGATGGTGGCCACTGTGCTCTTTGGGACCTGTAAAGCTGCAGAGATTTTTCCGTACCCTTCTCCAGATCCATGCCTAGAGAAGTTGTATTTTGGTTATTGGTTAGCATAGCTAATTTGCACTAGTGCTTTAGCGATGTTGTATTTTGGTTATTGGTTAGCGTAGTTAATTTGTATTGGTGCTTTAGAGAAGCTGTATTTTGGTTGGTTAGCATAGTTAACTTGCATTAGTGCTTTAGAGAAGCTGTATTTTGGTTGGTTAGCATAGTTAACTTGCATTAGTGCTTTAGAGAAGCTGTATTTTGGTTGGTTAGCATAGTTAACTTGCATTAGTGCTATAGAGAAGCTGTATTTTGGTTGGTTAGCATAGTTAACTTGCATTGGTGCTTTAGAGAAGCTGTATTTTGGTTGGTTAGCATAGTTAACTGGCATTAGTGCTTTAGAGAAGTTGCGTGCATACTTGCAGGTCTTGTGTACATCAGGTGAATGCACTTATATTGCTCCTACACTGTAAGTCACTCTGGATAGGAGTGTCTGCTTAATGTAATAATAACATAACATGCATGTAAAATCATGCTGGCATCAAAAAAGCGGCAGCATCCTGACACATGTTCTACATGTAATGCCACACCACACACACACACACACACACACACACACACACACACACACACGCACGCAGGCACACACACAGGCATGCACACACACACACCCCCACACACAGAGGCACGCACACACACACACCAAACAAACACACACAGGCACACACACAGGCACGCACACACACACACACACACACGCACAAACACACACACACACACACACAAACACACACACACACACACACTCCGACACACACACACACACACACACACACAAACACGTAGACATACACAGGCACACACACACACACACACACACACACACACACACACACACACATAAACACACAAACACACACACAGACACACATATACAATACCTAAATCATTAATTATTTATTTGTTGCATTTATTGTTTAATAATCATTGATTGTTAGCGTGATTTTTCTTTTTCTTTATTTTTTCTTTTCTGGTGCTGCTGTAATGGAAAGGTGGTCTGATGTGTGAGGTGGGTGAATGTGATCAGAGCGTCAGTGTGGTTTCAGTGCTGAGAGAGGGGGGTGTGAAGACAGCTCTGTGCTGCAGGTCAGTCTTCCTGTGCAGCTCTGGTCTGTGTAGCGCTGAATGTACAAAGGCTGTGAGTGGAAAATAATTGTACCTCCACAGCAAAAGAGAATGAAACAAACAGACAAACTGAAGAAAATGTTCTGTGCAGACAAGACATGCAAAAAAACTGTATTGCAACATGAGAAAATATCACTGGAAAAAATGTTGTCCCATTCTTCCTGTCTCTCTACACTGTGCTGTCCAGTAAAGCTGAAAAAGCCCTAAAAATATATGCTTTATATACAGTGCACTGACAGTGACACATTTTTTGTTTGTTTTGGCTTGGCACTCCAGCACATTGGATTTGAAATGGATCAGTGAATATGAGGTTGAAGTGCAGACTTTGAGATTTAATTTGGGGGTTTTTACATCCTTATGGGGTGAACCGTGTAGCAATTGTAGCCATTTTAACACATAGCCCCCCCCCCCCCCATTTTAGGGCACAATTGGACAAATTAACATAAACTTAAAGTCATCATATTTAATATTTGGTTGCATATCCTTTGCATGTCATGACTTCCTGATGTCTGTGATCCAACAGCATCAAAAGACTATTGATATCTTATTGTCAGGTACTCCCAAGCAATACTATAACCTCTCTGCATTTGAATGGATCTCTACGGGAATTTGTGGGTGGGACTAGATTTAGCTGCACATTACATGGGAATAGTTTGGAACCCATGGTTGGCTAAATGGCTGTTAGTCATCAAGCGTCTGAGGTATCAAACGAGTCTCAAACCATCACTCTGCTGCCAGATGTGTATGGATCACTTTAAGGGTTGTTTATCCTGACTTATTTTTCCATAGAGTTCAATTTGTCCAATTTCTGTTAATTATGTAAATTTTTCCAATTACTTTTGGTGCCCTAAAATGGGGGGGGGGGGGCTATGTGTAAAAATGGCTACAACTGCTTCACGGTTCAGCCGATATGGATAACCTCATAATCGCTGTTCCGTTTCAAATCCAATGTGCTGGAGTACAGAGCCAAAACAACAAAAAATGTGTCATCCCCACAATAAAAGACTCAGCAATAGCAGGCTGCTGGTGAATGGATGTGGATGTCGTCGGCCATTTGGATAACGCGAATTAAGCAACTTTGTACGTTGACATAAATAAGCAGAAGTGCAGAGTTGACTCTAAACAGCACACTTGAAGAGCAAACCTCCTCGCTGCTCAGTTCACAGAAGTTTCTGATGGAGGTTCTATTTGATCTCAGGGGGTCACGCTCAACGCCGCCCTGTTATTTCCTCTGCCTCACGCCACAGGAAGTCAAAGGTGGGGCTGTTTTGAGCATGCAGAGTGACCGGAGTGGAGATGGCTTCATCTCTCAATGCCACAGACCCAACCCGTGCAAGAGGTCATGTGACATCTCCCTCTTCACATCTTCAAAGAGATGAGAGCTGGAGCTCTGACGGGGCTTTGTGTTCTGAATGGATTTTCACCTCTGATTGGAGCTCGCCAAATGCAGCTGTTTATAGTTAAAATGAAAACTACCACTTCAGCTTCAAATGACCAATACCATTATTTAATGTGGTGAGCAGTATAACAACTTTGTTGCTTTCAGGATAAAAATCAAATTTATAATCTCAAATGGTTAAAACAGGGTTAATATCATTGTATAGGTTTCCTTCAGTTGTTTGCGAATATCTCACAGGCTATTACACAGAAGAGCTGTACAGATGTTGATGCGATAGCTTCGGATTTCACCGGCGTATTTATTTACTTTTTTTGAAAGATATAGAGAGAGGTACACACAGAGCCAAAATAGCAATTCACGCTCATGGGATCCTGAGTAAATAGTAAAAAAAATAAAAGTAATACAATAAAGTAAAAAAAAAAAAAAAAGAAACTAAAACCAATTTTTCAGTTAGGCTTTTCTTTTCTATTATTTAATCAAGGCCTCTATGCTCTCTGGTGCGGGAAGCCCCCTGTCTCAGACACCTACAGAGAAAAGTGCCCACTTTTAAAACCTTGGGCTGATCAGATTATGCAGCCCAGGAACATGCGCCCGCTTAACCAGGGTTGCACAACTCCGGTCCTGGAGGGCTGGTCTGTGTGCTGGTTTTTGTTCCAACCAGTTATCCCAGTTTTAGTTTTCTGACAGCTCTATGAACTACGCCGGTTCACTCCTGTACTTGAGCACGGTAAAATCGTTAGGATGCACTTGCAGTCTGCGGCTGTTGCCTGTGGTTATACACCGTAACAGCCCCTGTTCTTATCAAAAAGGAGGTGTACTAATCAGTGCTCATATAGTAAAACGCAGCCATTTCCTTTGAAAACTATTGAGGCCTTGTGGTGGGAAGCTTGTTTCGTATTACTGTTAGATGATAGAGACGTACATGTATGCTAGAGCTAACCTTTGCGACGTGCAGTTTGTCTCCAGTGACAAAGACAGATTGTAGCTTGCAGTATCTTGTCTGCAGTGCAGATTACATAAGGACGCTACTATTGTCAGCACACTCAGTGTTATTATTATGATTATTTTTATTATTATAAAAGGCATTTAGCAGAATCTCTTATGCAGAGCAACTTACACAATTGTTACGTACTATCCATTTTTACAGCTGGATATTTTGCTTAAGAAATTCAGGTTAGGTACCATGCTCAAGGGTACAACGGGAATGTTCTACCTGGGAATCAAACCTGCAACCTTTGGACTACAAGCCCAGTTCGCTGCCCATTACACTACACTGCCATTTTCCGGTCAGACCGAGGAGATGACGAGGACAGATAACATAAGTGATCGGAATGAACCCCAAGTTGCCAAATTTAGTTTCCTACCCATGATGCCACACGATACCCCTGCCCCCCACCCTTTAGCTTGTGGCAGCATATATAACGTGGGGGTCCAGCTCCTCTCTCCTCCTGGGTTTCCTTTTTCTTTCAGTAAAATTAAAATTCAACGCAGCGTAATTCAATGTGTCTGGATCTTGATCCTGGAAAGGGACACATACCAACACCTTAGAGAGAGAAAGCTGTCTTTCCACAAGACAAAAACTCAATAATGATAATAATAATAATTCTACTACTACTAATATTATTATTATTATTATACAAACAGATTTCTAAACATTCATTCCAGCAGTGCATGTTTTACTGTATTGTGGATGTACTGTACATTATACAAACTGTGTTTATATATACATTATAAATGTGGAAACACTAATATGGAATACACTATATCGTAGGCATTGAGAAGTTGCTCTTAGTGACATACGCAGGTCACATTCTTCACATCCATTTATACAGCTGGATATGTACTGAAGCTATTCATGTTAAGTGCCCTGTTCAAGGATACAATCATAGATATAGAACCGTAGATATGTCATAGTTAGTGGCACAATTTTTGAGACCATACCCAGGTAAGATGATGGCCAGTAGCCATGGTTTTATATCTATGAGCCAATCATCAGCTTCTGAGACCCGATTATGACATCACAATGGGTTAGAAACGTACATGACACTTTGCCATAGGTTCCTATTATAGCTGTACCCAGATTGGCAAATTGTTCCATTTCAGAATTCCAAATTACTATTACATTGCATGATATGTCATATCTATGGTTCTATATCTATGGGTACAATGACCAGGGATCAAACCTACAACCTTGTGGTTACTGGTAATGACATGATGCTAGTTGATATGTTGAAATGCTGCACTTTTCCATAAGAAGCATTATCCCAGTTATAAAACAGTGAACTCACCCGTTTGTCCTCTGAACTCTGTTGAGATTTTTTCCCTGTAAGGCCAAACACAAAGAAGAGAGGACAGAGAGGCAATTTAATAACCCGACCCAAGAGTACATCACATTTTAAATACAGTTTCAACCAGAGAATTTTCTATGGTTGATAAGTTAAGGCTGTATTTAACGCCATGGAAACTTCACAGTCGCTTCACAGTGTCCAAATATAGCTTTGCAGGTATTAGCTGGATTAGGTTTGGAGCGGTGAAAGGATTCATTCCCCATTACCTGTGTTATTTGTGCCTCTGCATGCAAATCTCCAAACAATGATGAAAATGAACACGAGCTGTATGGCAATCACTCCACCCAGGGCCCAGAGGAGAGGAAAATAGGATCCACTTCCCTTGCAATCATCTGCATGAAACATAGATGCAAAGGGTCACCAGTGCATGTTCAACAAGGAAGCGTTAGCTGATGCTAGCAAACATAATGAAACTTTTTTTCATGTTCACCTCAAACGTTTGTTAATGTTAGTTTACAATCAGAAAAGATAGCATAAATGAGTAAAAAAAAAAAAGGAAGTTGAAGGGGAACAAGCGAGCTGACAAAAAAAAAGTGTTTGTTATAATTAAGGTAAATATGTATACAAATTGTTCCAAACTTTTAAAAGCAATCTGTTGTGAAAATCGGTGTCACTAATTTTGTCACGTCAATCAGTCAGTGTCACTGGCAAAAAGAAATGGAGCTTTAAATTTGACAGGAATTGTGAAGCATGAAAAGCAAACATGCCTACGATCAGTGCGTAAGCACATTTTTACAAATACTTTGGCACTATTCGTAATTTTTTACTTATCTGAATTTGTTCTTTGGTAGGATCAAATTTGCATGTGTGTGTAAACAAGTGTATAATCATGCAGACGAACTTCAGAAAGCTTTAGTATTTATGCAATTTATTTATTATTTATTAATGTATTTATGGAGTCACGACCCCCATGTTGTTGTCTTTTATTGTATGAACTTTTCTTGAGAACAAAAGTAATAAGAATTTAAGAAAAGTTTATTTATACTGAACTTAGTGGTAAACTAAATAATATGTTGGCTCCTTTTTTCATTAAAGTTAAGTGAACACCAAACTCAAAATGTTGTGTAAAGATAAAAATACATATTATATCAAATATATATATATATATATATATATATATATATATATATATATATATATATATATACATGTAATATATCATGATTAAATTATTATTTGAAATTAACAAAAATTTTGGTTAGACTATAGAGCTCTAGTTTCCTTGGAGAGATTTGTGGCCAAACTTTACTGTTCTGAAAACATTGTGTCTTCATAATGTCAGCCTAGTAACAGCCGCCAAGTAATCTGCAATATCTGAAAGTTTTTTAACAGGTTTTAGTTCAACTCAAACCTTTATGCTTGTTTTTTAGGGGGGAAAAACAATAGCTTTACCGTACCTTCTTCTGATGTCGTTGGCGAACCAGCAGTTGAACCAGGAAGTTCTATTCAGAAACAGCATGAAAAATGAGGGAAAGAATGATCACATGAAATTCACGGTTCATCAGACAAAATTGGCAATAACAATGACAAAAACAATATTTCTCTTTCAGGCATACCATTGCATAAGAAGCAGAAATACAGCATATGACTGCATAAAACGGCACCAAAAGGCAGATCTTGTTTATCAATATCACGCTTATATCATTCATTAAATTAAAAAAAATTACAATTCAAATAAGTTAGGTAAAATTCAATCAGCATGGTAAACCATGCAGATGTATTTTTCAGTACATGTTCTGAATGATAACTGAAGGATGTAAAACACTGTACATTGACATCACAGTGCCCCTTCACAGCAAAAATGCCAGTGTAATCCTAACACTGCTGGTGTACATTTAACACCCTAGGGAGTTTATATGAGACGGTCTCATATAAACTCCCTTGGGTGTTAAATGTACACCACCATTTTGCAGTGTACACTGCATGCATGCAGTGTATTTTAATATACAACTGGAAGTACAGTAAAATGATTATAATAATTATAATGATACACCTTATAGGGGTATATGGGGGTACATTACCTAGGAATAGGTAAATCACCTGTATGATCATAGATCATTACATTGAATACATTTCCATAGTCCCAGTGTGCCATAGTTTATAGTACAATTTCATATTTTTTTCATAAGGAACTGGAATTTTATTTTGTCGAACCATTCCTTTTATCAGAATCGATTCCATTCCATTAAAAACAATACTGTAATAACATTTATACATATGTCTTAACTGGTAATGATGACAATGCCATAAAATGTAACACGGCAAAAATAAGTAACATTGTTAAAGGTGATAAAATATATTCACTGCAATAGCAGCATATGAGAAAAATGTACCTGTTTTGGGTTTAGAATAAATGTATTTCTATTTGTGCTGCTTTCTTTATTAAAATACTCAATATTTTACACAACACAACCAAGACAAAATTTCCCCTTAAATCTCAATTCTAAGAAAAGTAATAAGTGAATTGTTCTTGTATTGCCTTGCAACCTGGACATCACTGTACTGAACAGTGATAAGTGATTTTATCAGTCTACTTCACATTACCTGTACAGCATGTACATTCAAGATAAGATATGATAACATATGATAAGGTAAGCTTTTATTTTCTCCATGAGAAATCTGTCTTGGATATTCAAAAGTTTCTGTTGGTCTCATAACAGATTAAAATGACAGAAAAAAACACAAATCACTCTAAGATATTACACTTTCCCCACAAAATATTTCACGCATCCTACACATACACTACAAAATATTGCATATTCCCCCAAAATATTGCAACTTTCCTGCCATATACTCCATGGCCACATCCTCACACACATTCCGCACAAGTATGTTCAACAACGCATTGCACATTGCAGCACATTTGAGTACATTTGTATAGAACCAGCTAAACTGTTACCTTGCTCAGGCATGTTTAATTCAACATTTAATTTGTCTGTAAATACAAACTAAATATAAGTTTTAAACTTTATCTTCTTTACCTTGAACCTTCACAAGCGTTGCACTGTCAAATTTCACGTATTCTTCCATTTTTCCACAGAAGTACAGTCCGGAGTCGGATAAATCCACCTTTATAATTTCACACTTGCTGTTGTTTTTATGCAGTTTTATATGGTCTTGCGTGAAACCGTTGCGATATACAGCCTCTGTTTTACCATCACCATACAGTGATAAAATGCACAAAGGCACTGATTCATTTGGCCCCAGCCTGTACCAGGACAGGTAGCCTCCCCCTGAACCAGGCAAGAAGGAACAGGGCAGCAGGACGTTGCCCCCGGGATGCACTGCCAAGGAGGGGACCTGAGAGAGCAGAACCGTGCTGATCACACCTGAAACACAGAAGAAAAAAAACAAAACTACTTTACTTATCTGGACTTAGATCTATACAAGTGCTTGCATACCATGCCATTACTTCCATTTAGCAAATGCTCTTACCCAGAGCGACTTATACAGCGAGCTCGCATTCTGTGCAAGTCGCCCGAGCACCTGCCCCCTTATCCCCAATGTGCTCTTTTGAAAAAATAAATAAAATAAAATAAATATTATTATATATGTATTAGTATTGTTACGCTCATTAATTTTCATTCATTCTTATTTCCACACAGTTTCTCTACGTCGGTGTGCCCTCTTCTCACTTTGAGCACCTGCCCTTCAAAAGCTCTCTGCCCGGCCCTGACCTACATATTTCCTGAGCAAATAATATTCAGTACATGGCGCAAATATATCAGAAATATTTACTGTTTTATATCAATAAATATCAGTAAATATTACATACAGTACTTACTGAATATATAACTAACAATGGATATATCAAATAATATTTAATATATCAGTATATATCAGTAATTTGAAACTGATATCAGGACAAAAAATCACTTCATGCCCTGGAGCTGTGAGACCAGCTGTGTATTTACAGTAAGAGTCTAATTAAAGGTGTCCTATGACAAAACAATCTGATTGGAAAGCCAATAGTGGTTCATCCAGCATGTTTTACGCATTCAGAATATGACTCCCACACTCAATATAAATAAAAAAATATACTTAATTACCACAGCTGCCATGCTTTGGATAAAAATGCACTTACTTATACTGTACAACATCAGACCACAGGTGTAGATTTGTGCCATCCTGTACCTTGCTGTAGTCTGCCAGTCTCTGAAGCGTTCACAATCACATGCAAATAAATGAAAAAGCTCTTCATTATGATCATAACCCTGGAACTAAAGAGCCATCAGTGGCTGCACAGACTTTTTTTTTAAATTTCACCACAAGGTCACGCCCTCATGTTTCCGGCTGATATTTAGAAACAGTGACAAATCTGTTTTTTTAAATTTAAAACAGGCAAGTCTGCCTCATGTGGAACCCTAATCATTTTAACTTTTTTTAAAACTAATAATAACCACTAATGCCAAAGAAAGATGGTATATACTGAAAAAAACTACTCTACAATATTTTGAAGGTAACCACTGTGTCTTTCCTATTACTCATATTTTGCAATAACATGCTATTTATAATCCAATCAGAAACATTAGAATATAATACAATATTACATTACATTACATTACATTTATTTAGCAGACGCTTTTATCCAAAGCGACGTACAGTAAGTGCGTACAGAGACATCATCATCATTACAGAACAGACAAGGCAAAGCACATCCTTTGCATAATGTAGCAGCTATCCCTAGCAATGGACGTTGACTGTAGTTCACAGTAAGCTGTGGGCAAATCAGCAACACCACACTTTCATTCCAAATACTATTATAAACTATACTATTATAAACCATTCCAAATAGTATTATAAACTATGCTATTATAAACCATTCCAAATACTATTATAAACTATAATAAACAGACAGGAAAACACAGGGAACAGGGAACTGATATTCCTAGGTGAGGATATCAGTCAAGGTGGAGTCAATATGACATATTATTTTATCTACATGGCTTCCTGTTTATTTAAAACTTTAAAACACAGACACAACTGCTCAGTGATCATGTAAACAAAACAAAGCTTCACATTGGGCCTCATTTATCAATATGGTCATAATAACGAGCGTATATTTGCGCCTACCAACTTGCGTATGAAAATCTCACGTGTGTTTCCTCAAACTTCAGTAAATCACTGATCTGAGTTTAAATGTATTTGTAGGTTGATATAGATCAGACTTCATTGTATATTAGGAAGCGTGTGCACATCATTATGAATTACCATACTCACATGCCCATTTTACTACTGTTACGTCCCAAAATCCACCTGTGTTGCATTAACCAGGTGCACAGTAGTGGAGGTAACACTAAGCCACTTAAACACAAACCACAACCTCAAAGATAATCCCAGTGAAGCGCAAAGTGATTTAAAAGACAAACTGTTTAATAACACAGACACTTATGGAACTAACTTTGTTCATCTATAAGACCTAACTTAGCTATTCTCTAAACATATAACAGTTCGACAATATTTACAGTTTGGCTACACAGACTGCATGCTCTCACCAGGCAGCAAATGTCCAAAATCAGACCCACGTCCAGATGGCAGAAGGGTCTTCTCTCCCTGGTCTAACGAGAATGCAGCTTAGATGTCATTCAGCTACAATCGATCCAGTCACAGGTAAACTACTGACAGTCTGTAAACCAGAGTTAGCGCAAAACTCAGTAGTAGTGTAGCGTTGTGATGGTCGTGGTGATTGCTAGCATCAGGCAGGGGAGACAGAGAAACAGAGGAACGTAACACTACATATTTGGCAAGGCCACCTCCTTTAAAAGGAGTATTATAGGCCATGGCGAGATTCCACGTAGCTTAAGCTGTGAGTCAGACATTTGACATCTCTCCACCATAGAGACGATTTTGTAGCCTACTTGTGTCAGCACAGCTTCTCCAAAATTATTAAATTGAAGACGTTGCATATAGGCTATTGTGTTCAACCACCGTAGGCTACATGACTTTATTAGGTAAATCGTTAAGAAAAAGATTAGATTTAGAATTTTTTTTTTTTTCAGTAAATCCAACGACTTATTTCTTTAATTAATAATATTGTGTGCAACCAGCCCCGGTTCTAGACTGCTGTGATTGGGGGGGCAGACAGAAATTTAGGGGGGGCACCTTTTTATTTAGGGCACTGTGTGTGCCATACAGTTCCCAGGCTTTTTCCCCTCGTTTGCATATATTTGTGTGTGTGTGTGTGTGTGTGTGTGTGTATCCTTGCAACCACACGCACGTGTGTCTAGATGGGAGCAAGGCCTATGATATTATATACTTAGACTTCCAAATGCATTTCAGAGTGGGTTCGGAACTGGTTACGGGATAGAACACAAAGGGTAGTAGTAGGAGGGATCTTATCTGAGCAGGGTAAAGTGGGAAGTGGAGTTCCACAGGGTTCGGTTCTGGGTCCACTGCTCTTCCTCATTTACATAAATGACCTAGATGCGGATATTGAAAGTACATTAGTTAAATTTGCGGATGATACAAAACTGGGAGGTTTAGCCAACTGTCTGGAAGCTACTAAGGTAATCCAAGAAGATTTAAACAAATTCCAGAAGTGGGCAGAAACCTGGCAAATGAAATTCAATATAACTATATGTAAAGTTCTACATGTGGGGAATAAAAACATAGGGCAGGATTACTTTATGCGGGGTACAAAACTAGAATGTGCACATGCAGAAAAAGACTTGGGAGTAATAGTCGATCAAAGCCTATCAGGGTCTGGTCAATGTGCTGTAGCGGTAAAAAAAAAGCTAACAGGATGCTGGGATACATAGGCAGGAGTATTGAATATAAATCTAAGGATGCTAGGACTTTTCAAACTTAGTAAAAGGAGAGTTAGGGGGGATTTGATTGAGGCGTTTAAATTTATTAAAGGGATCAACAAAGTGAACTACAGGAAATTATTCAAGTTCCATAAATGGAAACTGGCAAAGAATACATTTCTCACAGACACTAGGAAATATTCTTTCACACAGAGAGTGGTCAATACGTGGAATAGCTTGCCTGAACATGTGGTGGAGGCATAAACACTGGGGGTGTCCAAGGCCCGGCTTGATTCAGTGTTAGATACTATTAGTACAGTTTAGAGGTAAGAATAGACAAGCATTGTTGGGCTGAATGGCCTGTTCTCGTCGTTCCTTGTTATGTTATGTTATGTGTGTAGGGGTGTTCAGAGAAGCCACTATTTGTATTTCTTGAGGCCTAATTATGCGTGTTTGTATTCAGATAAAAAAGTTAGCACAGTTTGCAGCTCTGCAACAAAAAAAGAAGGAAACTTGGCAGACAATACTGTTTTTTGGCACTGACATTCCTATTGTTGGAATATTAAATCATTTAACTCACTTTTCTATAATAGCCCAACATAATATTTGAAGTATAACAACAGTCTTACATGTTATGCAAAAGTAGAAGGCTAACAGCAGAGCTAACTATTGTATACCACCCTGGCAAATGACAGCTGCTTTATGCAAATAAAATGGGGTAAGCTCCACAAAATTAATTATGTTGTACCAAAGTGAAATAAGGTTATCCCTTTAAATAAAAGCTGAGTGTGCTCTTTAGCTAAATCAAGAAAAAAAAAAGTATTTGTCCCAAACATGGAGCTTACAGTTGCCTACATCACCCATTCAGTGATTACGCTGAACTACCACTACACCGAATCTCAGGACCGTTTTCAAGAAATAAAGCAGCAAGCACTTTGCAAACAAAGGTAATGTCAAAAAAAAAGAAAAAGATTTGTAGGCTATGGTTTCTCTTAAAACTGTTGGAGATTTCTAACAATATGGTTAAAAGAAAAAAGAAGGCCTAGCTATTCCCACTGCAAAACACAAAGTAATTGCCTCAAAGCATGAGTCTTCTGTTTGTTTTCATAAAAGCCCTAACAAACTCATCCAAATCAATACTCTTGGTTATTAATTTTTCATGTGCCAGAATCACCAAATTCCTTTTTCTCTCATGCAGCATTGTGCGGCGGAAGGGTGTTAGGACACGTGTCAGAGTGGAGAAAGAACTCTCACATGATGCTGAGGATACTCCAATCACCAGTGCAATTGCATACACTGCATGTAGCTCTGGAAAGGCTTCCTTATAGCCCTGTATATGTCGACACACTGTTGACAGGTCCGCGTCAGTGGAGAACTTCTTGAGCAACATGGATTTTGCCACATAAATTTAATTTTTCAGACTATTGGTTGTTGCATCAGTACCGGCAAGTAGCTGCAGCGGTTTCAATAGGGCCAACTCTAGAAAAGACGTAGACCGGGGAACAAGACAGCTTACTGCCCTCATCAGGTCAATATTTCTCCTCGGAAACCTGTCCTCAATCTCTGCAATAGCTCTGTCCAAGAGGTTTAGGAGGACTCTTCTCAAAGACTGGCTGGGAGTGTTGGAGGAATCGGACTCAGTGTGACCAATGGTGGAGAGAACAAAACTGTCTATGAGCTGTTTGCTCATTGTTCTCCTTCTTTTTGTAGCAGTGGGGCTGTCTAATATCTCGAAATTATCCCATGAATCATCTTCTCGGATATCTTTTAAAGCTTGCAGTGAGGCACTGATAACCTCCCCAGCACCGCAAAGATCCACAGCCTTAGCCTGCAGAATAGAATTTGCTGTCTTCAAGAGATCAAAAATTTTGATGAGGAATTTACAAATTTCAAAAAAATTATGCTTCCTGAGTTGTACTAGGAGCCCTGATGCCTCTGTGCATAAAGCCATTGCTGCCACACTATCTTCAGAAATGGCTGACAAAATGTTCAAGATGGCATCCTCATTGTCTACCAGACATTTTGTTACATCATAATGACTGGTCCACCGTATCTCGAATAACCTTTTAAGAGAGGGTGCATTATAGTTCTGGGCTACATAATGATGGCGAACGAAGGAATGTAGTGAACCGGAGAGTTCAAAGAATGTTTTGGCGCATGGCTCTTCCTGAATGGCATGCACCACTGCTAGGTGCAGCTGATGGTTGTAGCAATGTACATAAGGAATGAGCCTGCCAAGCTTCTGTTGCAACAATGCTTGAACCCCACCCCTGATCCCACTCATGACTGATGCGCCATCATAACATTGGCTGATTATATTATCAGCACTGTAACCTTCACTGGACAGGTGTTTGAGCATTTCTGTTGTTATATATTCTGCATCAAACCCACTCAAGTCCAGTAAACCAATCAAATGCTCCTCAGGAACCGAATTACAGACAAACCAAATCACAAGTGAAAGATTCTCAACATTGCACCTGTCTCTGGTTCCATCACATTTGGATGTCTCTGGTTCCATCACAACCCTACTGTATCTGCATTATCATATTTTCTTTTCACCTCATGCAACACCATACTGGCTAGAGTGTTAATTATCTCATTTTGAATGCCTTTTGATGTGTACTTTGCATTCTGAGGGATGTTTTTTGCTATTTCAGCAAGTTTGGAATCCTTAGCCAGAGTGTACTCAAACAATTTCAGGAACAGCCCAGCAGAGATATCACTGTCATCGTTTATTTCGGACTGACTTTCAGTGCTTCCACGAAAAGCAAGTTCGTTCACAGCCAGAAACTGCACCACTTCGCCTATGCTTCTGATGTAGTATCGGTTTTTCTCAACCTGTGTTTTTCCCAAGAGACATGATATAGTGTCACCAGTTTCCACTCTCGTGTTCAGTTCTGTCCATGATCGTGCAGCATTCAAATGGCTATGGCTAGATGCATGCCTGTATAATCCCCTGTCCTTTTCTAATGCCGTTTTCCAGTTAATAAACCCCGTCTTGGTAAAAACTAGATCTCTGTCATTTGTGCTTGAAAACTTGCGACAGGGGAAGCAGAAACATGCATC
>JAINUF010000081.1:0-50000 GCA_029718625.1 Synaphobranchus kaupii | reverse complement strand
TGTTTTAATTTTGTTCTTTTCCGTCAACAATGATAGACAGTTTTTATTTTCTAATATCCTTTTTCGTCATATCTTTTTTGTCAACAATAATATGAAGGGATTTAGTCACAGTTTTTATTTTCTCAAATAAATTTCCTCATGTTAAAATTTGTTGTACTCATGAAAAAAATGCCATTGACTAAAATGTTTTATTTTTTCGGGTTGAAATGATTAACACTGTTGCACACAGCTGCATTCTCAATTACCATTGTTTACCGCCAAATTTGACCCGGCCGGAACAGCATCTTGGTACCAACCTGGGGCCACATGTATAAAAGAATGCGTAAAAGAACGCTCAGGGAGAAAGTCAGAAATCTTTGCATTTTCTCCCTCTGCCTTTCTATCACGGTGTCGCCATATCACACGGACTCCAAACATTGCGTACGCATGGTGTCCAGCGTATGGTGTCCAGAGGTATACAGGTTCTCTTATGTTATACATCTGAATTTCTGCATGGAAACTCGCTTACACAGTTTACTGAGAGCATTTTTCTGCTCAGCACTGTCTGCTCAGGCCCCTGGTCGACCGAGCTTTATAAAAGCATCACATTGGTCATGTTCAATTTTAGACGTTCCACACTGTTGAGGATCAAGTTTCATGCTTAAAAGGTAAAGTTTATGGATGTTTCAATGACATTAAAGTCTGAAATGAACATAGCAGGATGGGTAGCAGACCACTCAATCCACCTGAGTGTACCTGAGCAGGTAAGGTATGTCCTTACCTGATGGGCTGTTGAGACTGAAGGTGAGAGAGCTGCCAGTGATGTAGATGGTCAGGTTTCTCATGGATGCATCCACTGTAAAGGTGAAATTATCGGGTCTTCCTGGATTCCTCACCACCTGGAGAATGGTCACCTGGAGAACCAGGGCAGCAGAGAAGAAAGAAAGGGAGTCTGAGATACAAGAGGTCTGTGTAAATGATCCATATTATTCATATTTTTTCCAGTACCTCCTTATATGTTTATTTCTCATTTATGTGTTTATGTGTTCTGAAAATACTGTATGTCAGTTTACTGTCAGCGTGTTCCTTTACCTGTCATGGTGTTTGTTCATTGTTCTATTGATTTAAATTATATTAATTAATTGCAAAATCCTCAGAGAACACTATGGAAATTTTTCAATGAATTCATTAAATTTTAATAGCTGAATTTACTGAATTGAAATGGAATTAGCATGGATGAGTGTACCAGGGCAGAGGTGTAGGGGATGACTGTACCAGGGCAGAGGTGCAGGGGATGAGTGTATCAGGGCAGAGGTGTAGGGGATGAGTGTACCAGGACAGAGGTGTAGGGGATGAGTATACCAGGGCAGAGGTGCAGGAGATGAGTGTACCAGGGCAGAGGTGTAGGGATGAGTGTACCAGGGCGGAGGTGTAGGGGATGAGTGTACCAGGGCACAGGTATAGCAGATGTGTAGGGGATGAGTGTACCAGGGCAGAGGTGCAGGGGATGGGTGTATCAGGGCAGAGGTGTAGGGGATGAGTGTACCAGGGCAGAGGTGTAGGGGATGAGTCTACCAGGGCAGAGGTGCAGGGATGAGTGTACCAGGGCAAAGGTGTAGGGGATGAGTGTACCAGGGCAGAGGTGCATGGGATGAGTGTACCAGGGCAGAGGTGCAGGGGATGAGTGTACCAGGGAAGAGGTTTAGGGGATGAGTGTACCAGGGCAGAGGTGTAGGGGATGAGTGTACCAGGGCAGAGGTGTAGGGGATGAGTGTACCAGGGCAGAGGTGTAGGGGATGAGTGTACCAGGGCAGAGGTGCAGGGGATGAGTGTACCAGAGCAGAGGTGGAGGGGATGAGTGTACCAGGGCAGAGGTGTAGGGGGATGAGTGTACCAGGGCAGAGGTGCAGGGGATGAGTGTACCAGTGAAGAGGTGCAGGGGATGAGTGTACCAGGGCAGAGGTGCAGGGGATGAGTGTACCAGGGCAGAGGTGTAGGGGATGAGTGTACCAGGGCAGAGGTGCAGGGGATGAGTGTACCAGGGAAGAGGTGGAGGAGTCCACAATGATGTCAGTGGCTTGGGGCAGGGTGTCTTTGGTGACCACTATGGCCTGTCCCCCAGACGCCTCGGCCAGTTCCTGGTACAGCTGGTTCCCTTGGGCACTCATACGGTTGCCACCATTACTGTTCCTCCGACGCCGAGCGAAGAGAGCATTTGTCAACAAGAAGTTTAACCTACAGAGAGGGAGGGAGAGAGAGAGAGAGAGAGAGAGAGAGAGAGAGAGAGAGAGAGAGAGAGAGAGAGAGAGAGAGATGTACTGGAGCTGAACTTGCATTTATGACACTGATGCAGAATGTATTAAATTAAATATTCAATGCCACGTCCAGCAGCTTTAAATTGTCCCAGCTATAGGAGTCACAAGCCACTTAACGTTCAGTCTGTTACATGTTTTAAATCAGTTGATGTCGAGCTTGACCAACACAGAAATGTGTAACTGACTCTAACTCTAACCTCGTTAGTCTTTAGCCCTGTTTGGAAGGGCTTCGTTTCTCCAGGGTAGATGTGCAAAAAAAATACATGGTTACTCACGAACATCCACAGACATTGTTGTGCACGGTTTTTTAGAAAACTACTTTCATTGGACATTCATTGGACAGTGACACATTTTTTGTTGTTTTGTTTCTGTACTCTAGCACTTTGAGGTTGAAAGGATACAATGACAATGTGGTTGACATGCACACTGTCAGCTTTAATTTGAGGGTATTTTCATCCATATCGGATGAACCGTTTAGTACCTTTTGTACATACGACCACCAAAAGAAGTGGATTCTGTCAATACAAACAATAACCAGCCCTCGTACGTAGCCTTTTTTTTTTTTTTATTCAATGGCTTTTCTTGCTTTTTCGTATTTTATTTGGAATGTAGATCCAGTAGGTATGCTATGTTCTTGTGCCAGAAACAGCGTTAGTGCGCCGATGCATCAGAAACCACTCATTGGTCCAAATTTCCACAGAAGCAAACATTCCTAGTACTAATAGGTATATATGGTCCGACCTGCAGACATTTTGGTAGTCTATTCTGGTAGCTTGCTAACAACATTGAAGAAAATAGGCTAGTACTTTATAAATAATTTTAATTACACAAAAAAAAATACGTACGAGGACTGCTTATTTTTTGTATTAACAGAATCCGCTTCTTTCCCGGTCGTATACGTGCTAGAAGTGGCATTTTGAGCCCGTTTCAGCTTCCCCATAGAAGTGAATGAAGAGCGACATGGAAGTGAATGGAACCGTATTCTTAATTATTACCCCAGGGGAGCAAAGAGCAACAAACAAACATATTTCGCCACCATTTGGACTCATATCATGGCCAGGTAACTACACAACCCAAAGTTCTACTAAAGTCCAGTTGTGCTTTAAAGTGATCCATCGATATCTACTGCATATCTGGCAGCAGAGTGATGGTTTGAGGCTCGTTTGATACCTCATAACCTTGATGATCTCATTTTGATATCAATATTTTTAACGGCAGGCCTAGTTTTTGCAAGTTTTAATTCATGACTTACAGACAGTGCTTTTTAGGCTATGTGTGAGTAACTTGGCTTTTTTGGACATTGAAAAAGTTTTTTGGTTGAGATTTTAATATGCTGCACAAGATGTAGTGTAAAATGCTGTGCATTCATTAGAATGTGGCTTTAGTGGAAGTTCAAATTTGTAAAACTAATTGTCATGATTGAATTTTAAAATATAGTTTAGCATAATATATTTTCTGTCTGTTTGACCTCACAATCAGCCAGTAGCTGCTTGTGGGGTCTGGAGGAAAGGAAGCAAGCTTTTTTCTCCCTCTCTCTCTGTTTTTGCAGCGGTTCAGGTTAAGTATGTGTATGTGCCTAATCAAGGTAGCGCTAACCCGTTTTACTGGTATCCTAAGTTACACAGACCCACAAAATTGTACTCAAGAACAATCTTGTATGTTACTGAAGCATACATCCCAGTAAATTGTGTCAGCCAACACCCCTGGTGGTCGTAGTGGTTCAGTACTCACAACTGACTTGGTGTTCTCAATCAGAGCAATGACTGTGCTCTTCAGTTCAACGTCTTTGGCCGGGGCATCGGTGAACACAAAAATCTCAGAGGATGGAGGGGCGCTAGTGAGAGCCAGCTGGGGGGGGGGGGGGGGGGGGGGAGAATAAGAATTTTAAAAATCCCTTTATTGAACTACTAAAGAAACAACAATTTGGCAGAAATGCTAATTAACCCCAACGAAAGAGAAATAAGTAGTAACAAAAATATGAGAAACACAAGAAAAAACAAATTACAAAACGATAAAACAGTAGTCATTCTAATCACAGTCAAAATGAAAAAATGTAATCTCCATCATCTCCCACCATACACAAAACCCCTCCCACTGCCCATGTTAAGCTAAACACCTCAAGACTGTCCACTGTCTTATTATACGCATGCTCTACCCTAAGGCGGATGACCACCAGTCCTTGGAATACCTGTACTGGGTCTGTAGACCCCACAACCCAGATTTAGTTTTTTTCTGGATATCCAGATGGCCAGCTTAGCTACCCCTGACATAAAATTCATAAGAATATGAACACCTTTCTTTTTAGCAGAGTATTTTGGACCAAAAAGAAATAAATCAAAAGAAAAACACTCCCCCAACCCCAGAAACCATGACTCTAATAATCTAAATAGTTCTGCTAACCTAAGACACTGTACAAACAAATGTGCTAACGTTTCATTCTGCGAACAAAAAAGGCATCCCACCCCGTGACTAGGATCCAGGTGTGCTATGTGTCTGTTCGTGGCTATCGCCCCATGCACTATCCTCCACTGGAGGTCAGCTGTCCGCTTTTCAATGGGCAGCTTGTACAGGGACCGCCAGCAGCCTTTTGGGGATTTATCTGGGCCAAAAAACTCCGACCACCTCGACAATTTCATCCATACCAAGGATTGTAAGTGACACACTTTGACTTGGTACGCTGCTTTTTTCCCGATCTCCTCAAACTCCCCAAGCTGCGGGGTTGTAAAAGAGAGAAACTGTTCCTTCCCCTCCCGCCACTCCCCCATAGCCAGAGCAACAGTCAGATATGGGAAACTGTACTCCTCCTCATCATCCCACTGGTCAGATAGTGTACAATTTTCAGCATACACTCTCAAGGGTGCCGGCAGAGAAGCACAAACCTCCTCCACAATTCTGGTCAGCAACCTGGAAGACCTGATTTGTCCCAGGACATCAACAGATGTTTGTGTGGCCTTCAATAATTGTCCTAGTTTCACACAGCCCGAGTCTGCATTTCAATGATGTCATGGGTATTTGCAGCCCCTGCTGTTTCTGCGGTCGTCTTTCTTTTTGGCATCGTCGGGACGCTCTATCGGATTTTTTCCACCTCCGTTCCGGTATTCGTATCTTGCCCGACAATTATTCTCTGCACCTGTTTTGCGTTTCCTGTCGGCTATAAATACCTCAGGACTTCTGCATTTCCGCTCTTCGATACTGTCTTTGCTATGTTGACAACGAAGTCGGTAAGGTATAAGATTCGGTTGCTGCATTTCTGGTTCGTACAAATAGGAAACAGCAAGTCCGGTTTAGAGTTAGGAGAAAGATTTATTTTAGTCTTTTTCTTTCCTTTCTCTTTATCCTTTGTACTCTTCTGCCAGTTACCTTTTTGTTCAGCTCGTTTTCACCTAGAGCTGTAGGTACCAGGTTCTGGTTTCATTTTCATTCTCTCGCCCGTTTATACAGGGTGTTTCTTTTGTTTTGTTTCACTACCTCTTGTTACGCCTAATTATTTAGTGTGTGAGGTGCTTTCGTTAGTTATTCTCTTGCATGGGCCAGGGAGCATTTACGCTGGACGAGGGACCAGTGGGCCTCAGTGCTGTTCTCTGATGAAAGTCGATTCACGTTGAGCAGAAATGATGGCCGCCAACGATGTTGGAGACGTCAAGGAGAGCGCTATGCATCAGCCACTGTTGTCACCAGACGACCCTTTGGTGGTGGCGGTGTTACAGTGTGGGCAGGTGTGTCTAGTCAATACAGAACTGCCCTACACTTTGTGAATGGTACAGTGACAAGCCCATACTACCTGAATAACATCATTAATCCAGTCATTGTGCCCCTGCATGAACAACACAGGCCTAATTTCATCTTCATGGACGACAATGCTCCAGCTCATCGAGGTCGCATCATTAGGGAAAGGCTGCTGGAGACTGGGGTACCTCAAATGGAGTGGCCTGCACTTTCTCCAGACCTGAATCCCATAGAAAACCTATGGGATCAGCTGACTCACCGTGTAGAGGCTCGTAACTCTGTACCCCAGAACCTCAATGACCTGAGGGCCGCCCTTCAAGAAGAGTGGGATGCCATGCCTCAGCAGACAATAAGTCGACTTGTGAACAGCATGAGACGTCGTTGTCAAGCTGTAATTGATGCTCAAGGGCACATGACAAGTTATTGAGACATTGACATTTTTGTTGTGGTATACCCACCACTGTTGTTGGCTTTTGTTTCAATAAATTGTTTGAGATGAGGAAATCACCATTGCATGCTTCTACTTAAATGCCCTACTTTCATGATACGTATAATATCACTGTAGCGTGAACTTACATTTTCCATAAATTTCACCCGAAAGCCAAATATCCCTAACTTTTTGTGAGTAGTGTATATATATATATATATATTTTTTTTTTTTTTTTTTGGATACTGCACCGTTTTGAAATAATCGCACTCCAAACTTCTTTGTCCACCAATGTAAATTACTGAAAAAGGTGAAATTTTGAATAGGATTTTCTTGCCAATTTTAGAACGTCTCAAACTTTTGACACTTGGGTATGAGAGAAGAGGTCCTCCACCACATTTGACTCGAGTTGGGTGAAATATTACTGTAGCATTTTCAAATAATCCCTCTTCAAACTTTCTATGTAATCCAATGTAAATCGACTGAAAAAGGTGACATTTTGAATAGGATTTTCTTGCCAATTTTACAACGTCTCAAATTTTTGACACTTTGGTATGAGAGAAGAGGTCCTCCACTATATCTGACCTGAGTTGGGTGAAATATTACTGTAGAATTTTGAAATAATCCCACTTCAAATTTTCTATGTAATCCAATGTAAATCGACTGAAAACCAATAGTGCATTTTGTTTTTTACAGGATTCGCAATAATGCAATGACCTGCGGTCCTGGTACCCCACTACATACCGCACCCAACGTTATTTGGTATTCTGTGACCAATACCGTGGTCAGGCGGGGAACCTTGCACCCTCAGGATGGCAGGTGCCCTCAAGTCGGCAAAAGAGGCCGGGCGGCGTACAAGCGCCATATTTATGGCGTGACGTGGTTCCGCCCGTAGTGGTGGTTAATTTGCTATTCAGTTTCCCAGCAGCTCTTCCTCTCGGCGAGGATGCCCCATAGTGTGGCGCGTTGACCGATATGAAATAGAACCTCGTTCGTCTGTCATATCCAAGTGTCAAAAGTTTGACACCTTCTAAAATAGGAAAGAAATTCCTATTCAAAATTTCACCTTTTTCAGTAGATTTACAAAGGATTACATATAAAGTTTGAAGTGGGATTATTTCAAAATGCTACAGTAATATTTCACCCAACTCGAGTCAGAGGTGCTGGAGGACCTCTTCTCTCATAACCACATGTCAAAAGTTTGAGACGTTCTAAAATTGGCAAGAAAATCCTATTCAAAATATCACCTTTTTCAGTAATTTACATTGGTGGACAAGGAAGTTTGGAGTGCGATTATTTCAAAACGGTGCAGTATCCAAAAAAAAAAATATATATATATACACACAACTAGGCTGTCAGAATGTTGAGCCAATTAGATTTAGCGGAGAAAAAAGCGGAAGGATGACCGTGAAAGCATACAATCGCTTTTCGCGACCGATTTAAGGTGGACCGGCAATTCCGAATCGGGAGCTGCGAATCGGGAGCCAACTTCAGCGTCGTGATAAACGTCATCATGTTAACTGAATTGTAGCTTCATATTTTTTAAATTACAGTGACAAGGTTTCCATACCCTCAGCTTATTAAAACCCCGCTGATTTCACCTGTTATTCCATACCTGAACAAAAGATTTTAAAGAGAACTAAGTGTCTAATTAGAAACGAATTGTTACACAATTAATTTACAATACATTTTTATTCCATTATCTGCATGTTCGCTTTACAAGAGCAGGTCTGTTTCCCCTGCTGTACATCGCACTTTTCACGGTCTTCCTGGGAAAGTGAATCGTTTTAAAGTATTACGCTACCAGTAAAACAGGTTGGTCACATTTCCATAAGCAGGACATTATAAAACAAGGGAAAATATGCTGAACCTATGGGTTGCCAACCTGACAGATTTGTTGTATTTAGTGTCATCATTAAGGCAAAATAACGTTAGTTATGTTATTAATCTAAATTAGAATGCAGGTAGCCTAATGAACTTCGGATGAAGCTTGAACATGAGTTCATTGCATAATCAAACGAAATTCGTTAAACAAGCAGGCTAATTTGGCGTTTTCTAAGGTGAGAAGGAAGCAATTGGTCGCTTATTCTCAGCTGTTGCAGGTGCTTTTAACAAAATTTAACAGCATATATTTTGTAAACAGCACTGTCAGGAATTACCGGGAGCTCATAATACTACTACTGCTACTGATCCATATAGCCTATTCCTTGATCGCACTAAACACGCACGAGCATGTCTGTTTCGCCATCATAAGCAATCCGCCAAGGTGGAAAAGCAGGCTTTTAAAGGGAATGGGATATGACATTTTGATTGGTTTATTGCATGTCACGCCCAAGACACACCTATAATTAATGAAGAGACTAGGTTCAGCCCAGTTGCACCTTGCGCCGTGCTTAGCGCCCAAAAAACACGCCGTTAAAATAGCAAAAGTGGACTTGGACACGCCCTAAATGGACTTAGCGCCATGCGCTTGGACTAAGCGCCAAGATAGGGCCCAGGGCGTTTTATCATACTGACTTTAGGGCTTTATTTATTCTTAGAGGCAGGACGTGTATTTTCTATTGAGCTTGTGTTAGTCTGTTAGCCGGTAATTCCGATGTAGCTGTCCTGTTCGTCCTTCGGTACTTGACTCCGTACATGGAGTTTTTTTGGCGATTTTGTTCGGAACTGTAGTTCTGTTCGCCCTTCGGTACATGTCTTCCCATAGGGAGACTGGACGATTTTGTGGACATGTTTGTGTGTGACTGCGAGTCTCTGAAAGTAGCCTTGGAACGTTAATTTTCTGTTCCATTTCACCTCGTTACATTTCCATTTATTGAGAGGCTAGGGCATGTATTTTCTACTAAGCTTGTGTGGTCATTTTTGCTAGTAAAGTTATGGGACAACGGTGCTCCGTCGGCTCGCCTGTACAATGTTTCTCTCTCCTGGGAGATCGGGCGTTTATCTCTTTACGTTTTCTGGAGTAATGCGGGACTTGCCTATGTGGATGTAGTTATTTGGACTCTTCCTCCCTGGCGTACTTGCCTATGTGGATATAGTTATCCGGACTTTCCCCTCCTGGCGTACGTGCCTATGTGCATGTAATTATCCGGACTCTTCTCCCCTCTGGCAACTTGCCTATGTGGATGTAGTTATTAGGACTCTTCCTCCCTGGCGTACTGGCCTATGTGGATATAGTTATCCGGACTTTCCCCTCCTGGCATATGTGCCTATGTGCATGTAATTATCCGGACTCTTCTCCCCTGGCTCTTGTCTGTTCCTGCTTCCCGTCCTAGTGGCCTAGTGCTTAAATGGCCTAGTGCTTAAAGAATCCCCTTGCTGCGTTTGCCTACCTCACAGGTCACGCCACATTACACTAAGGTTGGTTCCATGACTTAGGAAGTGTGAACCCTCCCACCATAAGCCCCAATCTATTTCATTATATTGGTCACTGTGTGTTTCCTGAAGTAAAATTACATCCAATTTTTTCTGTTGAACAATCTCCTTAACCAGAGCCCTCTTCAGCCTATCTCTCCCACCATTTATATTTAAAGAACCAACCTTTAGCCCCTGCATTAGATTAGAAATAGAGAAGAAAAAAGAAATCAGTAAAAACAGGCAGAAAGAGGAAAACACCCTGTGATGCACAATCATTTTTCTATTTAGCCTTCTTCACCCTTTTTCCTTTTCCTTTCCTTTACTTGTAGAAGGGACAGCTAAAGGTGAAACCTGTACATAGAGATCACAAATAATTACGCCATTCTCAATCAACTGATTTACGTACCGCTCTTCCTTCAGAAATACCACGACCGTTTTATTCATGCGTGAAGCATAACACATATTATCATGTCCTATACTCTCGCCCATGGCCAACAATACCTCCTCCATTGCTACACCTGAGTCAGGCACAAACCTCGCCCCGTGTCGGATAGACAAGGGTGGCATCTCGGCGGACGCCATCCTTGCTTAAATCCAACCGTTCACTGAGAAATAAACCAACCAATACACGAAAAAGAGAAAAATAAATTTAAAAAAACACCTACTTGATCATGCAGAAACAAAGACGAAGGAGAGATGAAGCAATACCAAAAACGAGAATTGAAAACGGAAACAAACTCAAACGCCATGCCACGTCCCCTCGCCACCACTCACGCTCACCCACAACTCCCAGCATGCACAGAGAGAGAGAGAGAGAGAGAGAGAGAGAGAGAGAGAGAGAAGATGGAACAGAGAGAGAGGGAGCAGGATTAACAAACACAAGTCAAGGAGTGTGATTACAGTGCCATTTCAAACTGATACTATTCACACACACACACACACACACACACACACCTGCAGTCCTGATAGACTCAACTCTGGCCGGTCACCGCCACCCGATGCACTGAGAGCATTAATCCTCTGCTTAAAGATGTCAGAGTCTGTTGTTCGTGTCAGAGGTCCAAATCCTACACACACAAACACATGTATGAACACACGTCTTCACACACACATACACAAACATACATGCACACACATGTGCGTGCACTATGTGTGAGAGAAATATTATGTTATATCATATCACAGTCACTTAGCAGACACTCTTATCCTGAGCGACATACAGTCATGGAGAAAAATCAGTGTTCCTCTCAGGAATACGAAAATGTGGCATCACCAAGGCACAAAGGCTCTATATTTAGGTAATAATATTTTCACCACATTATTACCTTAAAGGGGACATGAAGCACTCGGTGAAGTGGCTCTGGTTCGTTAGCTTTTTACCTTAAATTAGATATGACCGTGCGTTCAAATCTCAAAACGACCCGTATTTGCTGGAAAAAGAAGTTGAAATTTGCTTTTTTTCCACTAGGGTGCAGCCATCTTGGACCAACTGCGGTCGTGACGTCACTAGGTTGGTCGGTCTCTGCTGCTCAGTGTATTCCTATGGGAAAATAGCTGACTTTCAGTGAGCTCAACGATGTATTGTGAGGAAAAAATAAACAAAAAACGCACAGACGGTCTTTTTCTATTGCCCCAAGATGCTCAAATGAGTATTACCAAACAAAACTGAATTTAAAACTGAATTTCCCTGAACTGCTTATGACCCGTTCTGAACATAGCCTACTGCTGTGACCTGACGAGCCGGCGACTGCAGCGCCGCTGCATTGCCTTCATAAACGCTTTGCGAGATCAATAGTCATGTCTAGCTAATATTGCCTATATAAAATAAGCGTTAGCTTGTGATGCTAGGTCGCGGTTGGTATATATTTACAGGCTGTTAACTAATATATCAAGGCAATGCAGCGGCGCTGCAGTTGCCGGCTGGCCACAGCATTATTAGCTAATATGGTCAGAAGCAGTTTGGGGAAATTTTTGTTCGATAATACTCATTTGAGCATCTTGGGGCAATAGAAAAAGACCACCTGTGCGTTTTATGTTTTATTTTTTCCTCACAATACATCGTTGAGCTCACTGAAAGTCAACTATTTTCCCATAGGAATACACTGAGCAGCAGAGACTGACCAACCTAGTGACGTCACGACCGCAGTTGGTCCAAGATGGCTGCGCCCTAGTGGGAAAAAAGCTCATTTCAACTTATTTTTCCAGCAAATACGGGTCGGTTTGAGATTTGAACGCACGGTCATATCTAGTTTAAGGTAAAAAGGTAACGAACCAGAGCCACTTTACCGAGTGCTTCATGTCCCCTTTAATATATCTGGGCCTTTGTGCCTTCTTGGTGATGCCGCATCTTTTTTTTAAATTGAGACTGACCCACCAGGGTCATTAAACGGCACCAGGATGTAGCCGGATGGCTCATCCAGGGTGCCTTTCTTGCTGTTGATGATTGAGAATGCCACCCTCTTTGCCTCCACAATGTCATCAGACATGCTCCCCGTGGTGTCAATCACAAAACATAGCACAGAGGAACGAGTGATTCCCATGAGCCTGGGAAAAAGAGGGGGAGACGTGTCAAAGAGAGAGGGAGTGACTCCAAGAAAAAGGAGCCATTGTATTCAAAAAGCCCCTAATAAAACAGAAGCCTTAAAAACCTTTAAAAAAAACTGTGATTAATGAGCACTTAAAGGGATAGTTTGGAATTTTGGACATAATGTCTCAATTACGACTTACCCATGATGCAGTTGATTAATGGAAACCATTTTCAGCAAATTCCATGCTGTCCCTTCTTTTGGACATACACACGTTGCTAATGCTCGCGCAACTCTATGGTAGCATCCACTACCAAACGCACTTAAACACTCCACAGTGCACCCAAAGCAAATAAAATAGGACGACAGTCTATCTGGGTTATTTTGAGTGTTTATACCATAATTTTTTAAGTCAAACTATCGCTGAATCCTTTACTTTGTGCTGACCTATATTCTCTTTGGAAGTACGGTGGCGGAGCGAACATGGCCATTGCAACTTGTTGCTCTTCTTTGTTGTTGTAGTCGACCAGTGCCGGCACTACATTCATAGGTAACGTAAAGTATCGCTCCGCCGCCGTACTTCCACAGAGAATATAAAAATGATGGTAAAAACACTCAAAATAACCTCGATAGACTGTCCTATTTTATTTGCTTATAATAAAAAATGGTTTCCATCAATCAACTACATCATGGGTAAGTTGTAATTCAGACATTATGTTCAAAATTCCAAACTATACCTTTAAGCACAGAAAAACCTGAACACAGCCTCAGGAGAGCGTCAGGCTGTATAGCCTTGCTCGAGAGCCCAGCCGACAGCAGCAGCGGTGCCACATCAAGACTGAATGTGTGCCGTCTCATTCGTGTGCAGGAATGCAGGAGTGCTCCTGTACTAATGTAAGTTAATATGACAGGCTGAGCTGGTACTGGAGGAAGTCGTTCTCCCCGCTGGCACCCCGGATGTCCTCCAGCAGCTCCATGGTGGCATTCACGGCCATGATGGCAGCAGCACGGTGCAGATGTCCATGATCTGCTCCATCATTATCCTTGTTGATCCCGCCAACTGGGTCCTGGTCACTGGTACGGTCTGCAGACCCACCATGACTGCACTTCCCTGTACCAGAGAGAAGCAACGCACCGACACACAGTGTTCTTCAACATACATTTACAAGTCTACCCCTATTCTTCAAAAAACTTAAAGCATTAAGAAATCAAAACCATGGTGCATGAAATTATTATATAAACAAATGTGTGAAATAAAGACTGCATTAGTGAGACAGAGAGAGAGGTCAAAAACTATTCTGCTCCCCGTCTAGCTAGGACAGTACCCAACCTCACGTTCCCCATGATATCCTGTCTGCTCACTGCAAAACACAGAAACAGCAGCAGGAGACCAGACTATAGCTGTCCCTTTAGAATTTAACATATAATAAAAAATTATCATAAATGACAATATGGCTCTTACATACCAGCCCCTAATTGTTTACTGCATAGCAAGTATAACAATTAAGGTAATATTAAAATAATAGAGCCAATGAACACAAAACATCATACCACAACAATATATTCATATATGGGAGCGGTGAGGGTCAAATAGTCCATAATTCTAAATTCAAATCCAAAAGTTCAGAAATTCAGTCCACAAAGGCAATAAATCTATCTAAAAGCCAGAGGTGCACATGACTAAAGGGATAGAACTAGAATACAGTAGCTTGTTGATAGGTCTTTGTAAAATGTTAGTGTTAGTCTTAACTAGGATTGTCATGGTTTTGGACCCTGTTGTCCTATGCGGTCGTTTTCCTTGGTGGCCACGCGAGGGCGCTGCCCTTTTGGTGGATGCTTGCTCCGCCCTGCTGAGTTGGGGGAGTTTCTGTTTAGCATTTCACCTGTTCGTGGTTCCCTGAGAGTTATATAAGCCTACCGTTTCCTTCGTTCGGGGATGTTGTGGACATGTTTGTGTGTGACTGCTAACCTTTTAGCCTCGGAACGTTATCTCTGTTCCTTCGCCTCCTCCTATACCTATTGGTATTAGTTTTCTGTGTTTATGTGCTGTGTGTTTTGTTTATGCCATTGTGCTACTCGCCTGTTCTTGCGTCTCGTTATCGAGACAGGGCGTGTTATTTCTGGCTCGTGTGTAACAGTGAGCCGGTCTGTAGCTGTGGTGTGTGTGTGTTTCATTGTCTTGTCTCCTTCCCTTATCTGCGGGGTATCCCGCCTTAGTGGCCTAAGGGCTTAATGATTCCCCTTGCTGCGTTTGGCTCCTCCCACCTCACACGTCACGCCCCATTACAGAATGTCAAAGCCATTACCGGGGCCAGCGGCTTTTTAGGGGAATTTTTTTTTTACAAAGGGGGTTTTGGTGGCTAACTCTTTGTGGTTGTCTTGGTTTTTGTTAGTACCTGGTTGTTTCTTTTGTTTTCCAGCTACCCTGGTAGGTAGGCGCCGAGTGGGCCAGTTTACCTTGTTTGGTTTCCCTGCGGCCCACTACTTTATTATTTTGCCTTTTTTATTTTTCGGGGTAATCCTGGGTGGGGATTTTATCCCTGTCAGGGGTACGCTTCAAGGGCTTTGGTCGCGGTTTGTAGGCCATTGCCCTTGAGTTCAGCGTTTAAAGTCGCCTCTTGCCCGGCACGCCTCATGAAGATAGGATAGGCTATAGTAAGGTTCTGGGTAGGTAGTCAGGAACCAGGGTGCTGAGGATTTCTCCAGGGTACTTTTAGCTGGGCACTTGTTTTTTTCCACACCCCCCTCACCCTTAGTCCCACCCTCCCTTCCCTTCCAAAAAAAATTTTTGTATGTATTTTGTCGGTATTTCTCTCTTTAGGAACTCCGCATGATTTTATTTTTGGGGTCGCCTGGGTCGCCCCTTAGAAGGGGGGTCCTGTCATGGTTTTGGACCCTGTTGTCCTATGTGGTCGTTTTCCTCGGTGGCCATGCGAGGGTGCTGCCCTTTTGGTGGATGCTTGCTCCGCCCTGCTGAGTTGGGGGAGTTTCTGTTTAGCATTTCACCTGTTCGTGGTTCCCTGAGAGTTATATAAGCCTACCGTTTCCTTCGTTCGGGGCTTCTACATTAATTGTTGTTTGTTTATTGTTATGTACTGTGGTGTATTGTTGGCTGTGAGTTCTCGTACCATTTGTGGCTACTCGCCTATTTTTAACGTCTCTTGGTGAGGCAGGGCTTATTTCTTGCTGGCTTTATAGTGTATTATCTCGTAGAAGTTTGGGACTGTAAATCTCTGCTCTAGTTCGCCTGTGTGCGTTTTCCTCCGTGTATGGAGATTTGGGCGATGTTCGGAACTGTAGTTCTGTTCGCCCCTCGGTGCATGTCGTCTCATGTGAGATCTGGCGTTTCGCTTCTGCTAGGTTGTTTAGCTTGTAGAGGTGTAGAGTAGCTGTTCTTTGTTCCCTTTCGCCGGTTAATGGTTTTCTTATTGAGAGACCTGGCGTGTTAGCTTCTACTCATTTCCGGGTTACGGTAAGCCAGTTAGTAGCTTCGGTACGTTTATTTCCTGTTTTGTTCTCCTTCTCATGGACTACGTTCTCCTTTGTTGTGAGTCGGGGTTTGTTTACTTATTCCTTTACTGTGAGGCTTTGGCGTTTGTTTATTTAAGTTTGCGGTGTCTTTTGGTTAGTAAGTTTTGGGACGACGGTTCTCCGTCGGCTCACCTGTAAAATGTTTCTCTCATGGAGATCGGGTGTTTACCCAGGTATGTTTGCTGCATTAGACTGTGAACTTATTTAAGTAGCCAATAAAGGTTACTGTTCCTGTTCGCCTCGTTACATTTCTCCTGTCTGAGAGGCAGGGCTTTTGCTGAGTTAGTCAGTTAGCCGATGGTTTTCGGTGCTGCTGTCCTTTCATCTTTTGTGCTTTCCATCTCCGTGTATAGGAGATGTGGGCGATTCGGTTCGGAACTTAGTTCTGTTCGCCCTTCGGCGCAATTCGTCTCTTCAGGAGACTGGGTGATGTTGTGGACATGTTTGTGTGTGACTGCTAACCTTTTAGCCTCGGAACGTTATCTCTGTTCCTTTGCCTCCTCCTATACCTATTGGTATTAGTTTTCTGTGTTTATGTGCTGTGTGTTTTGTTTATGCCATTGTGCTACTCGCCTGTTCTTGCGTCTCGTTATCGAGACAGGGCGTGTTATTTCTGGCTCGTGTGTAACAGTGAGCCGGTCTGTAGCTGTGGTGTGTGTGTGTTTCGTTGTCTTGTCTCCTTCCCTTATCTGCGGGGTCCGCCTTAGTGGCCTAAGGGCTTAATGATTCCCCTTGCTGCGTTTGGCTCCTCCCACCTCACACGTCACGCCCCATTACAAGGATGCTCCGGACAAGACCCTTAGTGCCTGGCAGGGCTTTGACCACATATCTCATCATCAAGAGTTTCTTGGTGCTGCGTGATCCACAATGACATGGAGATCTCCAGGGATGAAGGTTCTTCTAAAGTTGTTCCACTTGCTCTGTTCCTGCATAAGTGGAAGATATTATCTTGTCCATCTCTTCCAGAAGTGCAATGTATTGCACTTGTCTCCATCTCCTTTGTGAGTACAAGTCCCCTCTCTGGAAAGGTCTTGGTGGCATAACTGGTTCTTAACGGAAGCAGATGATTTGGTGTGAGGGGCTCAAGATCAATAGGAAAATTTATGACTGTTGTGATTAGTCGAACAATCATGATCGCTTCAACTTCAGACAAGGCTGTCTGCCAGGCTTCATCATCTAGTGTTTGTTTTTTGAGAACAGTGTAAAGGATGTTCTTCACCAGTTGGATCAGCCTCTCCCATAACTCTCCATGGTGGGCTCCAGGGGGAGAGGGGGATTGAATGTCCACTTCACTGTGAGGGGTTGGGATTGGAGGACCAGACGCGACCGTGAGGGGATCAATACGTTACTGTGGAACCGTGGAATAACCACTAGAAAAGGAAGGAAATAGAGATTCGCAAACGGAACAGGAAAAAATAAGGGAAATATTCCCCGGCATATAGCCAACACAAAACAACCCAGAAAAGAGGGCGGAAGGTATAGCAGACTCGAGCAGGTAAATAGAAGAGGAAATAGATGTCTGCGAACGGAACAGGGAAAATGAAATAAATAAGGGAAATAACCCTCGGCGTATTAGCCAACACAAAACAACCCAGAAAAGAGGGTGAAAAGTCTAGTAGACTAGAGCAGACAAATAGAAGGAAATAATGGCCTCAAACTCAAAAATCACAAATGAGCTAAACGAAGAGGCAAAACTAAATAAAGGTAAGCAAAGGTACTCCTCAATGAGGACAGGTAGGAAAAATAGGAAAAACTAAGAAAAGAGCGAAAGAAAAGAAGAAAGGATCCTAAAGATCTAATCCTACACACTAAAAGCTAAACGGATGTTCCTGCGTTACTTTCAAAATGGGAGAGCAATGCAGTCTTCCGAGGGCCTATACTGAGTACCTGGCTTAGCGTGGCAAGAATGACACAAAAGCACGGAAGCACAGAAGTTCGGTGCTTTAGTAGCCGGCACGCACCTGCAACTTGGTAAAGATAATTAGTCCCGGAGAGGGAGAGAAAATGATAGGAGCGCCCTCACGCAGCCCAGAGAGGAAATGCCTGCTAAGAGGGCAGAGCAGGCTGCAAAACCATGGCAGGGCCCCCCCCACTAAGGAACAGCCCCAGACAGTCCTACAGCACAGCGCCTGCGAAAGTCGGCTATAAGCTCAGGATCTAAAATGTTCCTAGATGGAACCCAGCAGCACTCCTCAGAGCCATAGCCCTCCCACTCTACCAGGAATTGCTTCCCTTTGTCCACACGTCTCTCAGCCAGAATACGCCGCACGGTATACGCAGGACCACCCCCCCCCCCGATAAACTGAGGTGAAGGCGGGGGCTTGTCGGCTAGAGCCAACACACTGCCGAGCACTGGCTTAAGCCAGGAGACGTGAAACGTCGGGTGAATCCTCATAGACTGAGGAAGCTGAAGGCACACCGTAACCGGATTGATCCTGCAGATAATTTTAAAGGGCCCCACGAAGCGCGGAGTGAGTTTGCGAGATTCCACTAGCAAAGACAGATCCCGCGTGGACAGCCAAACCCGTTGACTAATACGGTAGGAGGGAGCCGAGCGGCGACATCTATTAGCCAGTCCCTTCTGCCTAACTGAGGGGGCAGCAGAGATGCGCAAACTCTCCTCCAAACGGCTCGACACCTCCGGACAATGGCCGCAGCAGACAGTACCTCTACGTTCTTTTCCAATTCAGGGAACAGAGGGGGTTGATACCCGAACTGAACCTCGAATGGCAAGAGCCTCGTGCGCAAATTGCGCAGCATGTTATGCGCGTATTCTGCCAAGCGAGTTGGGGTCCGCGATCAGACACAACGTCCTGGGGCAGGGACACCAGGATGACCCGTAATGCGGGAGGAATGTCCCCATTGCAGTAGCTGACTCCGTACCCTGGAGGGCACAAACAGGCAATTAGGAGGTCCCCCACCCGGATCAGGGTCCAGACGCTGGGCCCCTAGCACAAGGGATTCAATGTCCCACGTGACTGGGGCCAGAATCCGAGCAGTGGACACAATAGGCTCAGTAGGACGGACATCCTCGGACCCGTCAAAAATCTGTGAGAGCGCATCTGGTTTAACATTCTTGGAGCAAAGAACAATGACCAGCCAGCCTGCCGCAAATTGTGTCGCTTGGTGCCCTAAATGTATTTTAGATTTTTGTGATCCGTCCAAACAGTGAAGGGATGCTCGGCCCCCTCGAGCCAATGTCACCACTCCTCCAGCGCCAATTTCACCGCCAAGAGCTCCGGGTCCTCTACATCATAATTTCTCTCGGCCGGTGTTAAGCCTCGAGAAAAATAGGCACACGGATAAACTTTCTGATCCTGGTGCGAACGCTGGGAGGCATCAACCCCTACCACAAATGGGAGGGAAGGGTTGGGAGTGATCAGAATAGACTCAGAGCTAAATCTCTTCTTTACGTCTGAGAAAGCTGCCTCAGCCTTCGGATTCCATAGAAATCGCGCCGGTGCCGTTTTCTTAGTGAGGACCATAATAGGTGCAACCAAATTGTGAATAAATCGCCAATAAAAATTCACAAACCCCAGGAATCGCTGCACCTGTTTTACCGATTCCGGGGTAGGCCAGTTCCTAACCGCTGAAACCTTCTCGGGGTCCATCTGGAGCTTACCTTCTGATACAATAAACTCCAGGAAGGAAACGGAGTCTGAATGAAAGACACACTTCTCAGCCTTGATGTAAAGTTGAGCTTTGAGAAGTGCTCTCAATACCTGCCTGACAGGCACAATGTGTTCAGCGAGATTAACGGAGAAAATCAAAATGTTGGCTAAATAAAGACAAATATCTTCAACATCTCCCTGAGCACGTCATTCACTAGTGCCTGAAAGACAGAGGGGGCCGGAACGACATGACAAGGTACTCGTAGTGCCCGCTGTGAGTGTTAAAAGCCGTCTTCCACTCATCTCCCTCACGCATAGGCACTAAATTGTAAGCGTTACAGAGGTCAAGCTTAGTAAACACTAACGCCCCCTGGAGGTGCTCGAATGTGGAATTCATGAGTGGAAGCGGGTAACGGTTCTTAACAGTGATATCACTAAGTGCTCTATATTCAATGCAGGGCCTCAAACCCCTGTCTTTTTTCTCCACAAAAAAGAAACCAGCACCAGCAGGCAAGGTAGAGGGTCTGATGAAACCGTTCTCTCATAGCGGCACTTTGAGGGGTGGATAAAGAATACAGAGAACCCTGAGGAGGTACGTTGCCAGGATGTAAATTAATGGTGCAGTCATAGGGTCGATGCGGTGGCAAGGTAGTGGCTCGCTGTTTGCTAAATGCCTCAGCGAGATCCCCATACTCGGTCGGCACGTTAGCTGGCAAATCTGGGGAAATCAAGCACCCCCATAACTCGAGTATTGTCTATACTGGAGGGCGAATGGGGCATGGACTCAGAGAGCCCGTTCAAGGAGACATCGTCCCAAAGAGTATTCCCGTCAGCCAGCGAATCCCAGGCCAAATTCTCCTCTCTGTCGTCTGAGAGAGGAGAAGACCTAACCTGATCGGTCGGGAAACCTTCTTCCTCATCATCACTGACCGAACTAAGCTCCGGATGGTACCAATGCCCCCCCGAAGTGGACGGTGAAGTCAGTAGACAGTGCGAGGTGCATTGGGGACCCCATTGGAGGATGGTATCTTTGCTCTTACCCCAATTAATGTGCGGACCGTGTTGAACTAGCCAGGAATGCCCTAAGACAAGGGGATAGGCCGGGGAGTTGACCAGAAAGAATAGGATATGCTCCGAATGACCCCCGTAAAATGCACACATATTGATAAGCCCCATGGTCTCTTTAACAGTCCTGGTGCCCAACGGGCGCCCGTCAAGAGCTGTGATAAAACGGGGTTGTGCAAGGCGGTGAACTGGCATTCTTAGCTCCCTAGTGCAGTTGGCAGCAACAAAATACTCAACTGCTCCGGGAATCAATAAACGCATCGATTTTGATCGAGTGTTGATTCCAGAGCAATTGAACAGGCAGTAAGGTATGGAGGACTGTACTATTATGTCTCGATAGGGTCCCCCGTTCCCATAGCCAGACCCCCCATTTCCCAGCAATTTAGGGCACTGAGCCTTAGAGTGTCCCCTGCGGTGACAATAACGACACCACTTCTCACAGTTTAGATTGCTGAATGTCGTGCAAATAAGAGCCGTCCACCTGCATGGGCTCATCTTTATTACGGGAGCTGCGGGTGGAGGGAGAAACTGAAGGCGTCGCCTGCAGTTGGGGATGGTACTGAGACGACTGCTCTCTCCTCTCCTCTCTCTCGCGGTTGTCACCAGGGCATTGAAAGACGCAGGTGGTTCGAGGACTGCTAGGGCGTCCTTGATGGGGTCCAATAGAGCATTCAGGAACAGGGTCATAAAAAATATTATACACTGTGAAAGGAACCCACGACACTTCCCTGATTCGCCATTGTAGTGAAGGGGGAGCTGCAGCTTGGGTTCCCTTACCGTGAGAGGAGTGGGCAATGAAGAGGGATTCACAAGGGCAGATGCTTGGGTGACTGTGGGTGTAGATGCGACCTCCAGTAGGCGAAGACTGTGTGCCAACTCACGTAGATAGTCCTCCTGGCAGCGCAACTGGTCAACCAATTGACCCTGTTGATCGAACATGGCCTGCTGCTGCACGGCGTTTCTGGATGTTGTTGATATATGGCTTACGCTTTGCGTAGTAGAATCTTAACTTGCATTTGTAGATGCAGCAACGAACTGCGTTTACTGACAATGGTTTTCCGAAGTATTCCCGAGCCCATGTGGTTATATTCATTACAGAAGCATGTCGGTTTTTAATGCAGAGGGATCGAGGTCACAGGCATTCAATATTGGTTTTTCGGCCTTACCCTTTACATACAGAAATTTCTCCAGATAATATAATATTATGGACATAGAATAATATTATGGACTGTAGATGGTGAAATGCGTAAATTCCTTGCAATCGTCAGTTGAGAAACGTTGTTCTTAAACTGTTGGACTATTCACTCACACAGTTTTTCGTAAAGTGACGAACCTCGACCCATCCTTGTCGTAAACACCCGAGCCTTCATGGATGCTTCTTTTATACCCAGTCATGATAGCACCTGTTACCTATTCACCTGTTTACCTGTGGAATGTTCCAAACAAGTGTTTTTTGAACATTCCACAACCTTCCCAGTCTTTTTTGGAACGCGTTGCCGGCATCAAATTCGGAATTAGCGTATATTTACAAAATAATCAATAAAGTTGATAATGTAAAACATTAAATATATTTTCTTTGTATTGTTTTCAATTAAATATATGTAAAGGAGAATTTACAAATCACTGCTTTCTGCTTTTATTTGCATTTTACATACTGTCCCAACTTTTTTGGAATTGGGGTTGTACACTATAGCAGAAGCTTCCATGTGTGGCCTAGCCTTCATTATGTAGGGTGCACCAGCATAGCTAATGTGACATAACGGAATGACATGGCAGCTAGTTGTCCCTTATAGTAATCCATGGGTTGTCATATGTTCATATAGTAGATAGTTGTCGTAATTCATTTGACCCTGTAAATTGTGTGCATGTTCTCATAATTTGTTTGTCAGACTGACTGGTAATAAATTACCTTTTATGACCACAACGGGGCTGTGGTGGACATTTTTGGAGGTGGAAACTAAACTGCGACAAAGATATTGATTATCTAAGAGTCATTCCCCCCCTAATATCATCTCCACATAGGACATAATAATGTGCTTCAAAGGACACTAAAGCTGTGTTCACGTTCAGGTAGCTTTGGATAGGTTTGGATATGTTTGCGTAGATTTGGATAGGTAGCGCTGGTTTTCATATGTTTTAATAGGTTTGGATATGTTTGCATAGATTTGGATAGGTTTGGATAGGTAGCGCTGGTTTTCATATGTTTGAATAGGTTTGGATATGTTTGCATAGATTTGGATAGGTAGCGCTGGTTTTCATATGTTTGGATAGGTTTGGATATGCTTGCATAGATTTGGATACGTTTGGATAGGTAGCGCTGGTTTTCATATGTTTGGATAGGTTTGGGTATGTTTGCATAGATTTGGATACGTTTGGATAGGTAGCGCTGGTTTTCATATGTTTGAATAGGTTTGGATATGTTTGCATAGATTTGGATACATTTGGATAGGTAGCGCTGGCTTTCATATGTTTGGATAGGTTTGGGTATGTTTGTGTAGATTTGGATACGATTGGATAGGTAGCGCTGGTTTTCATATGTTTGGATATGTTTTTGGACACCTATAACCATTCCCCTAATCTTTTGTAAATGTTGAAAATTCTGTAATGATATGGATGCAAATATATTTCAAATGTGTCAAAAGAGTTTATCTGTTGAAAAGATTTCAGTATTTCCTGAATTACTGTGATGCACAATTATCCATAGATTTTTGGACACTGTTTGTACACTGTTTCAAATTTCCTCATGGGACTTGAGCAGTAATGTAACCAGAAAAAGTTTTACCTTTTTCACATCATGTGTTCACTGTAAACTAGAGTGGTGAAACTTTCCCCGGGGGTATCCACTGTGTATTCACTGCCCATAATTTACATATTAATTATGAAAATACATTAATTTAAGGCATGATCATAAATGGTACAAGGGTCTTCTTTAATTTAAGCCACCATTGGTGTTTGTCTAAAGTTTACATTTGGAGTTATAAAGCTTTAAACAGAACAGTACAAAACAAGTGAAAATGGGCAAAATTAAGCGGACCTCGATCGATTTCTGGGTCAGGGGAAGACCGAGGAGACAAGGACGGATAAAATAAGTGATTGGAATGAAACCTAAATATAGTGGTTTCATTTCAATACATCTTTGTAGCTACGGTCCAAGCAAGAGAGGGATTTTGATTCTCCACTCCCCACATTTTCCGTTTCCCGAGCAAATCAGTAAGCATGGAGATCCATTAAAATATACAAACATAGGATATATTTCCTATTAATTAAACAACAAAAAATATTCTTCAAAACATTAAGAAATCAAAACCTCTGCAAAAGAGTCGATCAAATAAAGTAAGACAGAGAGAGTCCGGTCCCCCGTCTAGCTAGGATAGTACCCCCCATGTATCCTGTCTGCTCGCTGCAATTCACAGAAAAGGCAGCAGTAGTCCAGACTGTAGCTGACCCTTTGGAATTTAACATAAAATAAAAAATTAACGTAAATGTCAATATGGCTCTTATAAGGACTATAGTACCTGCAGGTTTGGAGGGTGAAAGAGGGCTACCTGCAGATTTGGAGGGTGATAGAGGACAATAGTACCTGCAGGTTTGGAGGATGAGAATAGACTGAAGTACCCAGAGGTTAGTATCCCTTCATTGATGATTTCAGGCAGGATGTTGTCCTTGCAGCTGCCCCCAGAGCAGCTTCTGCAAGTCGGCCTGTTTTTATCTGCAGGTGGAGCAGTCAGCAGTGCAACTTAATGCAAAAGGATTTTCCCAAATTCAACCAAATGCACGTTTTTTTGGATTCAATCAAAGAAGTTATTTATACATTTATTTTTTTCTCCATGAAAAGTTATGCATTTTCAGAAATTAAATTTAGTAATGACTAGTAATGTTTGAAAAGGCTTTTGCTGTCTAAAATAGACTGTCGGAAGTCCATCTGCATCTGCAGTGCATGTTCCTATTGTTTAAAGAGCAAGTGAGCTTACCCTCTATGAGGAATGTGTCAGCCTGTCTCCAACTTCATAATGCTCACAGTCTTTATATAATTAATAAAAATGCAACATAATCAAATAAATACATTTAAAAATGATTTAGTGGATTGTGGAATACAATCATACATACTGAAGAAAGGAGGGAACATTGGGTAAGTCAAATAGGTATTTCAGAGTAATATAGTATAGTATAATCAAGGCTCAGTGTTTTCGGTTTTTATTTTTCAAAAAAAAATCCGGAAATTTATCAGTGTTTATTTTGAATATAAAAAAAACGGGTGAAAATCGGTTGAAAAAAATCAAGAATACAAAAATCTGGGTGAAAATCGGATTATAAAAATAACATTGCAAAGATCAGGGTGAAAATTAGATTTTAATTGCAAACATTGATAATTTACTGCTTTTCAGTTGCAATTGTTTGCTTAATGAACACTGCTGGAAAAAAATGTTTCTGCTATATACCAGCACAGTAGGCTATAACTCGGTGCACGGGTCCGTATTATGCCTAGGTTGTTTAAAATAAATAAATGATCAAAATAGAATGGCGAATACTTAGCCTGGCTACGACAAAAGGCATTCATATTTGAAACCAATACATGAAGCCTATAAAAAGCTTTTCAACAAAGCAAATAATAATTAACTTTCTCAGCAACTTTTTTTTTTCCTTCAAGGCAGTGCTAATGGTCATGACAGAAACCCTGTGTTGTGTATGCTCGTAACAGCTTTTTTAGTGTGTCTTTTCCGAGGGATGCTCTGCGACAGTCTTGAATGTAGCCGAACTTAGAGAAGGCCCGTTCTGCATCAGCGGATCCAGGGTGGGACGCATAGGATACGTGAAGCTGTGCGACTCAGTGTTGGGAAGTCGTTACGATGAATTCGCCAGTATTCCAGTGGTGTGATTGTGAGGCTATCTAGGGGTGGGATTGCCATGTATGCCTTGAATTTGCCCTCCATGCTCCCCTTGTCTTCGTTAGGAGCCACGAAAGGAGACATGATCTTCATGTAATCGCTGAATTTATCTGCTGTGAATTCCGATTTACGGTGTGGATCAAACAGCTCTCCAGAATGAGACTTCACTGTGAAAGGCCTCCTGTGACAAGTTGCGAACCACAGTGGCCTGCCATTTCTGTGACAGCTCCTTGTGGAAACTTCGGAATCCATCTTTCAATGTGTTGCGCCCGCCCCCCTTATTCCCTGTTCCCCAGGGTGTTTGTGTCCTGTTTCTTTCTCTCCCTCTTTGTTCTCTCTATGATGTAGGGAGGGGCGTTGGTTCTCTGTCAGGTGAGTGTACAATTACCTGATTGGGAAACTGACGCCACCTGTGAAGCTTGGATAAAGAAGCTGCTCCCACACACCATTGGGGCTGCTTCCCTCTCACACACAGCCTACGGCAAAGGCCCTGCTCGCAAGGAGTTGCGAGACGGGGAGCTTATGCTGACCCTTTTTCTATATCCACTTTTACACGTATGTATAAATAAACTATTGTTAAACGTATGTCCTGTGTGGTCTCCATTTTGGTTATGTCCTGTTTTCCGGCTGGGCATAACAAATGGTGGCAGCGGAGGGATTGTCTGGTGAATACAGCTGGTTTATCGGACAAAACCCATTTGTCGGAATTTGTTTAGTAAATTTTGCGTGGAGACTTGCAGGACATAGGATTCGGATGTGTGGAGAGAGGAAGTAAATGACGTCACCCAGATTCTGTTTGTTATCGGGGTGACGTGTGCTGAATCTGTTTTCTTGGTAGGTAAGTGAACCATCCTGCACAGGCAATGGTCAATTTTTGAGTTTTTGCAATATTCCCTGGTAGGTAAGCAACGGGTTCAGTAGAAGCCCGTTTGGCATTTTATTATTTTGTGGTATTAACGGCTGAAGCTACGGGCTTGGGTACCTGTCGTGGCGGTGTTGACGGATTATCAAATGGTCTGTTCATACGCCAGCGAGTTCCAGGTTTAAAGTGACCCACCGTAAACCCACGGGGGGGGGGGGGGGGCTGATAGGTTAACAGTGCGGGGAAAGGGAATTTACTCTTCACCTTCGGGAGGTTGACCGGGTGTTTGTCCACGATCGTATCACTTCCTACTTTGTGGTATTCTAAAACAGGGTGCACAAATAACGGTAGTGAAATCAGAATACTCTCTAGTTGGGCTAGTCTGGAAATAAGTCTTGGGCTATCAGGAGAAATAAGTTCTGTTTTTCTGACGTCTGCTATGTTCAATTCGGTAACTGTGTGTAAGCATGGAGGTTTCCGATAACTGTGTTCCGTGGTGGCGTTGACTAAAAGGAGGTGGCGCCTGGTTAATAGCAGATTGTCAGGGCTTGTTAAGCTTTGGGGTGTGGCCTGGAGTACGGCGCACAGTTTGTATTTTGTAGGACACATTTGTTGAAAAATTGTAGGATGCATGCTTACCTTGTTGTGAAGTAGCGTTGATACATTGTTGCACGGGATAAGTATGCTGTGAGGTGTTCATGCAGAGGAGACGCGACGGGTTGGTTAGCTTGCATGCAGACCCAAAAATAAATGAATTCTTATTGCGTCCCTCCCCTACCAGTTTCCATCTGCTAAATCGGAGTGAGCTGTGCTTGCTTGCGGCTTATTGGGAGGTGTCGTGGATAGGCAAACGTTCTATCTCAGCACTTAAAGACTTGTTGTTTGCTGTCGCCGTAACAAAGGGTTTGATAGTTAAAAAGATGTCTGAGATAGAAGATAGCGCGTCGCTACAGGTTCGGTTGGCGGAGATAGAGCTGGAGAAAGAAAAATTTTAATTGCAGGAGATATCAGAACAACAGCAGACTGATTTGGAGCGTGACCATATGAAACACCAACATGAGTTGGAGCTCGCTAAGTTGCAGCTGGAGGAAAACAAATTGTCCCTTGAATGAGATAAAACAGCGAGAGTCTGTAAGGTTTCGTGAGTGGCAAGAGACATTGCCCGTTGAGGAGCGCACAATGAATGATAGTTTTTCCACTGAGTCTAGATTAGGACGGAATTGTGTAACCTCTAACATTCGTCTAGTTCCAAAATTCAACGAACGTGATCCTTAAACCTTTTTCACTTTGTTTGAACGCTTGGCGAGAAATCGAGAGTGGCCGGAGAGTGATCAAAAATTAATGTTACAATGTGTGTTAAGCGGAAAGGCTCAAGAAGCATTTTCCGCACTGGATACGAGGTGTCCTCTTATGTGCAAGTGAAAGAGGGCTGTGCTGAGGACTTATGAACGTGTTCCAGAGAGCTACAGACAGCGCTTTAGGAAATGGAAAAGAGGCGATAAACAAACACATGTGGAGTTTGTGAGGGAGTTGGTATCTCACTTTACTCGGTGGTGTAAAGCGTCACAGGTGGAGACGTTTGATGGGTTATGCGAGCTAATAATTCTAGAGCAGTTTAGGAATTCGGTCACTGAGTCGGTCGCAACCTACCTCAGTGAACGGGCTCCTAAAACTGCTGCTACTGCGGCTGTTTTAGCGGATGACTTCGTGTTAACACATAAAAACAGTTTGACTGACTCCTGTTTTCGGGTCAAGAGCTGCGGAATGCTCCTCGATTTAATCGGCGTCCGGGTGTATCGGATAGTGCGCCCCAAATTAGATCTGTTCCCGGTACAAATGGCAAGTATGATGCTTCCCGTATTTGTCATTCGTGTAATAACCGAGGTCATTGGAAAGGAGAGTGCCCCGTGCATAAAGACGCAAAGTTTGTTTCTGGTGTAACCCCGGCTACTAAATCTGCTGCTTTCGTAGCACATGCGATTGATACACCCAACCCGGATGTTGTTCCTGTGAAGTCGTCCGGTCGACCCTCTTGTGAGGATAACGTTTTGGTAAATGAGTATACTCCGTTTGTCACTGATGGCTTTGTCTCTTTGGTAGGTAACTCCAATAAATACCCTGTACATATTCTGAGGGACACAGGAGCTGCCCAGAGTTTTGTGGTAAAAACTGTTCTGCCCTTCTTCATCGCAGTCGGCTACTGGGGACAGCGTGCTGGTCCGCAGTTTTGGGTCGACGCAGCTAAATGTTCCCTTGCACTGCGTTAACCTTGAGTCTGATTTAGTTCGGGGTGAGGTAGTGGTTGGTGTTTTGTCTGTGCTGCCCGTGGAAGGTGTTGATGTGATACTGGGAAATGACTTGGCCGGTGCATTGGTGTGGGGAGATGCATCTGTGGTGGTTACCCCGAAGCCTACGTCGTCTGGGGAGCTAGACGACCTGGCTAAACGGTACCCTTCGGTGTTCCCGGCGTGTGCAATCACGCGAGCAATGGCCAGAAAGCACCGGGAGTATGGACCAGATCACAGTAATTCCAGTGAAGATCTTGACTTGCCTCCACAAACCAAACATACCTGTGCCCCCTGAACCACCCCAGGTAAAAGACGAATATTTACCATTCATTGAGCCATTGGCCTCAATTTCTCGCAAGGAAGTAATTGCTGCGCAACAGAGTGATTCTACGCTCCAACCATTATTGACAATGGTTAGCCTTAAGGCTGTTCGATTGAATGCCCCTTCGGGGTATTATCTGAACGATGGTTTATTGGTCCATAAATGGGCATTTAAAGCGGGTTCCTACCAAGGAGATGACGTTACACAAATTGTGGTGCCCTTGAACTTCAGAGATCTCGTGTTACGTGCCTCGCATGAGAATATAGCCGGTCATTTGGGTGTGAGAAAGATCTATAATCGCATTCTGCGTCAATTCTTTTGGCCACGGTTAAAACGGGACGTAGCTGCTTTTTGTAAAGCGTGTCATGCTTGTCAGCTCTCGGGTAAGAATAGTCAGAAAATCCGTGCTGCTCCGTTGTATCCCATTCCAGTGGTGGAGAAACCTTTTCCCCATCTGCTTATTGACTGTGTTGGGCCACTACCCGCCTTCACGAGCAGGCCATAAATATTTACTAACTGTAATGTGTCAAAGCACCCGTTATCCCGCAGCTTTCCCTCTCCGGTCGATCAAGACAAAGTCAGTTTTAAAAGCTCTGACTAGCTTTATGTCTACATTTGGCATTCCTGCAGTGATACAGAGCGACCAGGGCTCCAATTTCATGTCCCGAGTGTTTGCGCGGGTGTTGACCAGTTTAAAAAACAACACATAATGTGTCATCCGCGTACCACCCCCGAAAGTCAGGGCGCATTGGAACGTTTCCATCGGACTTTAAAGGGTAAGTTCGCTATTTTGGACCTTGGACCCTATTTGCGGTCCGTCTTCCATGAACCTGACCCATGAAGTCCATTTTTTCGCTGATCGGTCCCAGTATTGAGTTCGGTACAGATTTCCTGTAGGCTCTCACTGGGCTACAATGGAAGTGAACGGGGCAATCAGAAATGTTATGGAAAAACAACGATAAATGTGCTTTTATAGCTCAGTGTGTATTCTTACGGTCTCAGTATGCTCTCCTGTGAAATGTAGGCTATCGCAAACGCAAACCGAACGTTGAAACAACAGTTCCATTTGAAACAGAACTATTTCTCCGACCGCACTACCACGCACTGTAAACTTCCGCAGTCTAGCTACGTTGTAGAGAGGTCGCTTGAAAAGCAATTGATCACAAATCCTGACCTCCCGTTGGAGTTTACTAGCTAGTAGCCTACAGCAGAAATATTTGTAACGCAGTTTTTGTAATCATCATTTGTAATAATTCATCACAGCAATGGTGCGCGAATGTGCAGTCCGCGGTTGTGGGAATAAAATGTCTGGACGCTCAAATACCAGTTTTCACAGGCTCCCGTTCTCTGACCCAGAAAGATTGAGACTTTGGCTGGTTGTCTTACGGATCGACATAAACACTCCAGTCAATCAACTCCGTTTGGCAGACTCGCGAGTTTGTGGAGCGCATTTCGACGCTACTGATTTCTGTAACCGCAAATCAGAAGCAAAACACTGGTTTCTAAAGAACACAGCTGTTCCTCGTGTCGGACCTGCAGCACTATCAAGCACCGGAGCGGAGGTAAGTTATATTTAGCTATAACGTTACTAACATTTTTTTTTTTTTTGAGCGCGTCCTCTGACCCAGCACTCAATACCAACTAACAAAATCCGAGCTTGACATAAGTTGTTTTCTTGTAACAAAACTGTCGGAAACGTTCATCAACTATAACTTTTTACAATTCTATAATGTTTTATTTACAAATGCTTGACGCATGGTGTCCTGTCCAAAGTTCTCATCTATCACATATCTGTTGGCAGTCATAGTGTAATGGTAATCAATGGAGATGATCCAGTGTCATCCACGGATACATCCAGGTTTTCAATGGCATTCGGTAGTAACAGATCCCACTCCCTACAACACAAACTTTCCTCCTCTCTGGGCATCTGCTTGCACCTCTTGCAAGAACACCAAAAGTCCCCCGAAATTCTTGGTCTAGCCTCGGCAGCAACTTCGGATAACATTACCTGCGCAACTTCAGCCTCTCTCTCTTCTCTTGCTCTCTTATCATCCATCTCTTGTAGTTCCGTGTCCGTGTATTCTGGCTCAAATCTGTAGCCAGTAACGTCAAAGTCAAAATCGAATTCTTCGTCTTCGTAATCATTATAGTCATCCATCATCCAAGTTTTTTTGTGGAAATTGTAGCCTACGTTGCTGCAGGTAAACAAACGCAGACTGCTCAGCTAGATAGTTTCGTAAACGGCCGGCACACCTTCCCGCTCCCCTACCCCCGACACATAGTACTCCGCGAGTGCAGCGCAAACAAGCAACAGAGAAATGCTTACTTCCAAGCCATGCCAAGCACGTAAAAATGTTCGGATAGAGATACATTTCACAGGAGAGCATACTGAGACCGGTAACAATACACCCTGAGCTTCCCGTCTCATTTATTGTACATGAAAGCACATTTATCGAACATTTCTGATTGCCCCGTTCACTTCCATTGTAGCCCAGTGAGAGCCTACAGGAAATCTGTACCGAATTCAATACTGGACCGATCAGCGAAAAAATGGACTTCATGGGTCAGGTTCATGGAAGACGGACCGCAAATAGGGTCCAAGGTCCAAAATAGCGAACTTACCCTTTAAAGTCGACGTTAAGAACTTACTGTGTGGAATTGTCACGCGACTGGGAGGAGGGATTGCCGTGGTTGCTTTTAGCCATTAGGGAAGTGGCACAGGAGAATACCGGTTTCTCTCCGAATGAGTTGGTATTTGCGCACTCAGTGCGTGGTCCGTTATCCGTGATCGCTGGCAACCAGAAAACTACTGATCCTCCGCCTAATGTAATTGACTACGTAAATGATTTTCGGTTGAGACTGTACCGAGCCTGTAAGACCGCTAGAGACAATATCGCCGTCTCCCAGGACAAAATGAAACGTCTGTTTGATCGCCATGCTGAAACCCGCCGCTTTCAGCTGGGGGATCAAGTCCTTACTCTGTTGCCGGTGATTGGCTCTCCATTTCAGGCCCGGTTCAGTGGACCCTATACCGTGGAGAAGTGTGTTTCTGAACGAAACTATTTGATTCGGACTCCGGTTAGGAGAAAATGTTTACAATTATGTCATATTAATTTATTGAAGCCATATGTTTCGGCTACCTGCTCAGCAGTGCCTTGTAAACCGGACACGGTTGACCCGTCTGTATATTCTGATTCGGAGGACTTTAAGTCTGTCCTCTTGGCTGACGTGGCGCGGTTTACTGGGGCCGGGAGAGCGTGGTTGCGGACGCGCTCTCCCGGGCGCCTATGCCTTTAAGTACTGGTATCTAGTGGGCCAGGTTATTGCTCTGTGGGGTATCAGTTACTATACTGGGTTGTATTCCATGAGCCATGATGTTAGGTAAGTTAGTGTGTCCTACAGTGTACATTATTGTGTCCTGACTAGCAGAGTTGAGTACTATTGGTGACTATCGTTATTGGAATATTTATAAATAAGTTTATTGTATAAGGTAAGTATGTGAAGCACGGTTGTCCCTGCCTAAGTGTATGGCGTTGCTTTTTGTTACCAAGTTGTGTGTTCTAGGTGGTGTTGAAGCCGGTCCAGACCGGGTCTCCTTGTCGTCGCTGACTTCCTCTCAGGGCCCGAGATGGGTTGGTGTTGAACAGGGGGCCCGGGACGGGCCGGTGGAGCCACAAGATACCATATAGTGGTAACTGTGACATCTGCCATCCTTTAATGGATAGGAGTGTGCTCCTTGTGCTTTGGTGTAATGTTTTTTGGTGAATGGGTGACTGTGTTATGTGCCCGCCGGCGGAGCTCTTGAAGCCGTGGAGGCTTCGCTTTAGGGGGGAGGTGTTGCGCCCGCCCCCTTATTCCCTGTTCCCCAGGGTGTTTGTGTCTGTTTCTTTCTCTCCCTCTTTGTTCTCTCTATGATGTAGGGAGGGGCGTCGGTTCTCTGTCAGGTGAGTGTACAATTACCTGATTAGGAAACTGACGCCACCTGTGAAGCTTGGATAAAGAAGCTGCTCCCACACACCATTGGGGCTGCTTCCCTCTCACACACAGCCTACGGCAAAGGCCCCCGCTCGCAAGGAGTTGCGAGACGGGGAGCTTATGCTGACCCTTTTTCTATATCCACTTTTACACGTATTTATAAATAAACTATTGTTAAACGTATGTCCTGTGTGGTCTCCATTTTGTTTATGTCCTGTTTTCCCGGCTGGGCATAACAAATGTGTCTTGATCTCTGACAGGCAACATTGACAGAAAGAGACTCGCTCTCTCCGGAATGTAGTTGGATGCGCAATTTCTGGCCATTTCGGCGGCGATGTCGCGTGCCAAGATTTGGTACACCTGCGTGTTTGAGAAAGTGGCGTCTTTTGTAGAACATGACTCCAGTTTCAGCTGGGCCTTGTGAAGTGGTTGCAGCGTTTCAATCAGAAATTCCAACTTGGTTCGCAGGGTCTGCTTGATTACATGGGAGCTGGCTTGCGCTTTCAGTCTCTCTGCTTTCCCAGAGTTGAATTCTTCGTGTTCCAAAAGCCGCGTCAGAACACTCCATGCCTTTTGCACACTCTGTGCTGCCAGGTACAGACTGAACCACCGCGTTGGCACGACAGGAATCAGGGCATGCTGCCCTGGAATCCGACTTCCTCTGCGATGTCACTGAAAAGATTTTGGACTTTGTTGGCATGCTTAAAGACGGCCCCGGCATCAATGATGAACTTCCTCACATCAGCCATAGCTGCAGGCATGAGAGACTGCTACGTGCAGTAGATGAGCAGGACATGACAACCGCAGGAGGTCAGGTTTCTGGTTAAGTTTGACGTCTTGAACATACTTGGCACAGTATGATGCTGAGTCTGAACTCACCGCTGCTACTTTCTCCCAGGTAAGCGAGTATTCATTCATTGTCATGGTGATGCAAGCTGCAAGATTTTGACTGTTTGCAGACTTAATGAAATGGAGGTCTGCTAGTACCAGAGCGGGCTTCTCCGCTGTGAAGTCGAAAAACGAGAATAAAATCACCAGTGTAAGTCGATCAAGCATATCTCGGGTTTCGTCGATTATCAAAGAACTGACTACATTTTCATTAAGTCTGTCTTTGATTTTGTTGACCAGGGCCGTGTCGTTTTCCTCAACATACTTTTTTGAGAGGTTGGTAGAATGTGGCAAGGTCTTTGCGGCAGGGCAGTGCTTTCTAATAAAATCTCCTAGTGGACCGTCTGCAAGGGCCAGTGGTTGACCGGAGAAACTCAGTGCTCGAACAAATTAGTTTGCGACATCTTGTTGGTCCCTTACGCGCTGGCGAGCCGTGTAAATGAGCTCTCTAAACTTCTTCGGCTCCTAAGTTCGCCCTCCTCCTTTAAACGACAGTGTCGTTTGCTTTCAACGTGCTCTTTAATGCAGTCTGCACGCGATTCTATCTCTACCGCACACCATTTGCAGCGCAAACATTCAGTTGTTTCACCCGTTCTTGTTTTTTTAACCACTTCAAGTGAATCTGGCTTATCTGCTGCGTAATCAGCAGCTTGTTTGTGTTTTCTCCCCATTTTGCTCTCCGCTTAGCCTACTATTTCCGGAAGCTTGTTCCGAGCCATCCAGCATGCCTAATTTCACCACACGAGGACACTGTTACATAATCTCACACGAACAGGAACAACTTTTGGATCCGTGGAAACATAAAATCCGGGTGAAAATCAGTTTAAACCGATCTGCTCCTTTTAAAAAATCTGGGTATTTTTCGGTGAAAATCGGTAAAAACCGAAAACGCTGAGCCTTGAGTATAGTATAGTATACCAGTGGTATAATTTACTATGAAAATGTTATTGGGGTATTCCACATAGTAAATTAATAGATATTTAAGGTATTTATAGGTATTGATGGTGCTTGAGTTTTGTCCTTCCGACTCATGCATTTTTCATGCCTTGTGGTGCAACGTAATAAATGTTCTTTTTTTTTTAAATTAAATTTTAAATTTTTTACTGAATACAAGTTTCTCACCTCATGTCACATCATGTCACATTAAAGCAAAGCAAGCCAAGTTAATGACCTTGGGCTGGCCATCATCAGAATGTCACAATATAATTTAACATTAGTTTCTAAATAATAATAATACTGCTACAATGTGACACCTTCAAGACACTGCCAAGTTCACTTTGTTGGAATAAAACAGATGATAAAACATAAAACTCTCTCTCAACAGTAACAATAAACAATAAAAGTAATGACAACAACAACAACAACAATAAATATAAAGATTAAAATATAACGTAGACATGAAATACGTATATATGTATACACATGTACAGTGCCCCCCACAATTATTGGCACCCCTGGTAAAGACGAGTTAAAGGGGTTATAAAAAATTCACCGTTTGGTGAATTCGCTTAATCTCACACTGAACAAATGAGAAAAATCATACCTTTAATTGAAGTAAATTTATTCTTAGAAAAAAAATCCCTCATCAAGAAATAATAATTTTTAACAAAACCACGTGTGCCACAATTATTGGCACCCCTAGAAATTCTTGTAACTCAAGCATTTTTTTCATTTATATTTTACTTTTTAAAGTTGACCAGAGTGTTTCGGAACTTTCAAGCAGTAATCCATGACTTCCTGTTTCACTGGGGTATAAATATGAGGTGACATTATTCATACATCAACATGGGAAAGATAAGAGAACACACAAATCAAATGAGGGAAAAGTGTGTTGAGCTTCATAAGTCAGGGAATGGCTATAAAAAAAATAGCTACTGACCTGAAAATGCCCATATCTACCGTTAGGGCAATACTTAAAAAGTTCAAAGCAAATGGAACTGTTACAAACTTGCCTGGAAGAGGACCCAAGTTTATTTTGCCCCCACGCATAGTGAGGAGGATGGTAAGAGAGGCAAAAAAATCCCCAAGGATCACTGTTGGAGAATTACAGAGGAAAGTAACATCTTGGGGTCATAAAGTCTCCAAAACTACCATTAGACGTCACCTCCATGCCAACAAATTATTTGGAAGGCATGCCAGAAAAAAGCCTTTCCTGTCATTTCACCAGAAACATAAGTGCCTGGAGTTTGCTAAATGCTACTGGAACTTTGACTGGAACCGTGTTCTATGGTCAGATGAAACGAAAATTCTGGTTTTCGGCAACCAACACTCAAGGGCGTAAAAAGAAGGATGGCTGTACCGAAAATAACCTGATCCCCACTGTTAAGTATGGTGGAGTGGTACCGTGATGTTGTGGGGCTGATTTTCCTCCAAAGGCCCTGGGAACCTTGTTCCGGTACATGGCATCATGAACTCCATGAAATACCAGGACATTTTAAATCTGAATCTGGCTGCCTCTGCCAGGAAACAAAAACTGGGTCGTCGTTGGATCTTCCAGCAGGACAATGATCCAAAACATACGTCCAAATCAACACAAAAATTGTTAACTGAACACAAAAACTTCTGCCATGGCCATCTCAGTCCCCTGACCTAAACCCCATTGAAAACCTGTGGGCTGAGCTGAAGAGGAGAGTACACAAGAGAGGACCTAGGACTCTGGATGATCTGGAGAGATTCTGTAAAGAGGAATGGTCTCAGATTCCTTGCTCTGTATTCGCCAACCTTATTAGATGTTACGGGAGAAGACTCAGTGCTGTTTTATTGGCAAAGGGAGGTTGTACAAAGTATTAAATGCAGGGGTGCCAATAATTGTGGCACACATGGTTTTTTAAAAATAATAATTTCTTGATAGTCTCAGAATAAATTCACTTCAATTAAAGATTGGATTTTTCTCATTTTTTCAGTGTGAGATTAAGCTAATTCACCAAATGGTGAATTTTTTATAACCATTTTTACTCATCTTTACCAGGGTGCCAATAATTGTGGAGGGCACTGTATATGTGTATGAATGTATGTACAGTGCAGTCCATAAGTATTTGGACAGTGACACAATTCTTGTTGTTTTTGCTCTGGATCACTTTAAAGCTTTTTTTCTCCCGACTTATTTTTCCATAGAGTTCAATAGGAAAATGAGTCAGGAGAAACAACCCTTAACGTGATCCATCCATATCTACTGCATATCTGGCAACAGAGTGATAATTTAAGGCTTGTTTGATACGTCAGACCCTTGATGACTTAGAGCCATTTATACAGCCATGTGTTCCACACTATTCCCATGTAATTTACAGCTTCATCTAGTCCCACCCCTCAATTCCCATAGAGATCCATTCAAATGCAGAGAGGGTATAGTATCCCTTGTAAAAGCACCAGAAAATAAGATATCAAGAGCAGGGTTCCTACGCAGTATGGAAAAGTATGGAATTTGATTTTGGTAATTTCCAGGTCTGGATAAGTATGGAAAAAGAAAAGCGAATTTGATTAAATAAATTGAAGCAGTGTGTTTTTTGATGGCGTTTGGAGCAGCCAGTGAAGTCAAAATATTTACCGCTGTCTGAGAGAGCTCGGGCGAGCTCGAGCAAAGCCAGGCAGGAAGTGCGTGCGTGTAGGGAGCTCAAACCCATTTTTGCGGTTTTTCAAAAACATATTTCAGCAGTTCATTTTTCATGGATAGTGTCATAGGCTTAAGTGTTACAATAAAATAACTATATATAAATCGCTAGCCAGAAAATTACCTTTGTTTGCTGTAAATCATTTGTGAAAAAAAAACATCATCATCTGTCCGACTTTTAGTATGGGGTTATCTTGATTTATTCAACAGCAACAGCCAATGTGTCATGGTATTCGTACAGGAAAACTAAGATGGGCAACTGTAAACATTTACTCATATATTGTTATGGGGTGTGATATTTAAAGTTTAAAACCTAGCGGGGCGGCTTCAGAATTCCATTGTAGCCCATTCACAATATAAATATTGAATAACTAATGCTTAATGGATAGGAATCGATAAGTCATAGGCTATCCCCTTTTCACAGTAATTTGAAGAAAAAAAACACCCATTTGCAAAACTAAAAATGTTTATACCACATTGAAGACAAGACCTTGGTGACTCATTGTCACTACTGAGTTTACAGGTTTAGCCAAGCCAGAAAACTTTCAGAGCCCCTATTTGCAGGCATAAATTGGACAAATCGGAATTGGACAATTGAGATGATGTGAAGACAGGGGTTGGCTGCAATGTGAATAACATTTCACAGTGGGTCTGATAGTACTTCTATTTTTAGAGAGCAAAGGGGGCGTTGAGGAATATTTTTATTTTTTATTTACTAAATATTATTTGACTTTATTTGTAGTTATTTATGTTCAGCAGTGTTTACAAGTGTGATTTATGTTTGAATAGCATTGCACTGTTTTTAGCATTCAGCTTGATTCAAATGGGAGCGTATCTACAGTTGAAGTCGGAAGTTTACATACACTTAGTTTGAAGTCATTAAAAAAAAAAAAAAAGCACATTTTTAACCATTTTTAACCAACCAACATATTTCATGTTAGCAAACTATAGTGTTGGCAAGTCAGTTAGGACATCTACTTTGTGCATGACACCAGTAATTTTTCCAACAATTCTTTACAGATTATTTCACTCTTAATTCACTATATCACAATTCCAGTGGGTCAGAAGTTTGCATACACTAAGTTGACTGTGCCTTTAAATTTTTAATATTTGGTCGAATATCCTTTGCATGCCATGACGTCCTGATGTCTGTGACCTAACAACATGAAAAGAATCTTGGGGCCCTATCTTACACCTGGCGCAAAGCGGCGTTAACCCAAACGCAAGTGTCTTTGCTATCTTACACCCGGCGAATGGTTCATTATAACGCCTTGCGTTCACGCCGTTTAAATACCATGTATTCTTGCGCCCATTACAAGTGAACTGGGCATGTTGGTCTTAAGATGAGGAGAGGCCAGGATTCTTTGTGGCGTATTGCTATCTTGAGCCAGCAGAAAGCGCTTGCGCTAGAACCACCACAAACCTGGTCTAAAGTCATGTCGCAGTTCTTTACATGTTATTTTAACGGCGCATATAAGTGCGTCTACATAGGCGTGTGCACAACCCGCGTACCCTCCTGTCTGTTACACACAGGGGCGCGCACAAGCATGACTAAAATATCTAGATCACAATGTGAAATATTATTATTGTGTAGGCTATATCAAAAATGCATAATAATAAAAGGTTCCATAGGTCCACATACCTTTCCCTCAGCGATGGGGAATGCCACATTACATTGCTCTCAGTCCACTCCATCAACATCCAGGCGATGTGCGATGGTACAGGACAATGGCTATCCATTAAAAAGGAGCTGATGACACCTATATCAAGCCTAATGTGCGAATTGTCATTTACACCTAATGCGTTCAATGGAAAACTCGCGCACTGCAATAAACGGACATTTGAGTTCTGAAAATGCGCTTCAGATGTCATTGCAATACAGCTCTGTTTATCTAGGAATACAGCCTGTAAGTAAATAGAATGGTTTGTGACTGAAAAAAGTTCAAAACCTTGTCCAGTGAATATTGCTTTTATTGTTTTTCAAATAGCCTAGGCTACAGCGGATTCGCTGGAGATAAATGCCATCATGTTAACTGAATTGTAACCTTACCTATTCTTTGTCCTTCATATGTTTTAAATTACAGTGACAAGGTTTCCATACCCTCATTAAAACCCCAGTGATTTCACCTGTTATTCCATAACTGAACTAAAGATTTTAAAGAGAACTAAGCGTCTAATTTGAAACAAAAACAAATTTGCAGCACGTTACAATTAATTCACAATTAATTTTAATACCATTATCATCATGTGCACTTTACAGGAGCAGGTCTGTTTCCCCTGCTGAAAATCACACTTTTAACGGTCTTCCTGGGAAAGTGGATTGTTTTAAAGCATTACACTACCAGTAAAACAGGTTGGTCACATTTCCATAAGCAGGACATTATAAAACAAGGGAAAATATGCGTGAACCTATGGGTTGCCAACCTGACAGCTTTATTGTATTTATTGTCATCATTAAGGCAAAATAACGTTATTTCTTTTATTAATCAAAATTAGAATGCAGGTATTGAACTTTGGATGAAGCTTGAACATGAGTTCATTGCTTCATTGTATAATCAAACAAAATTAGTTAAACAAGCAGGCTAATTTGCCATTTTCTAAGGTGAGACGGAAGCCATTGGTAGCTTATTCTCAGCTGTTGCAGGTGCCTTTAACAAAATTTAACCACGTATATTTTGTAAAATAACAGCACTGTCGGGAATTACTGGGAACTCATAATGGTTTATCCAAATAATATTTCTCATAGGCTACTATTGATCCATATAGCCTATTCCTTGGTCGCACTAAACACACACGAGCATGTCTGTTTCGCCATCATATAAGCAATCAGCCAAGGTGGAAAAGCAGGCTTTTAAAGGGAATGGGATATGACATTTTGATTGGTTTATTGCATGTCACGCCCAAGACACACCTATAATTAATGAAGAAACTAGGTTCAGCCCATATGCACACTGCGCTGTGCTTAGCGCCCAAAAAACACGCCGTTAAAATAGCAAAAGTGGACTTGGACACGCCCTAAATGGACTTTACGCCATGCGCTTAGACCAAGGGCCAAGATCGCCAAGATAGAGCCCATGATATCTTATTTTCTGGTACTCTTCCAAGTGATACTATAACGTCTCTGCATTTGAATGGATCTCTATGGGAATTGGGGATGGGACTAGATTTAGCTGTAAATTACACTAGAACAGTATGGAACACATGGTTTGCTAAATGACTCTGTCATCAAGGGTCTGACGTATCAAACAAGCCTTAAACCATCACTCTGCTGCCAGTTATGTAGTAGATATGGATGGATAACTTGAAGGGTTTTTTCTCCTGACTTATTTTTCCATAGAGTTCAATAAGAAAATGTGCCAGGAGAAACAACCCTTAAAGTGAACCATCCATATCTACTGCATACTGTACACTGGGTGGTGTGTGTAGTGTACATATTGGCTTGGCACTGCTGAGGCTTAGTGTTCCAGAACACTCTGGCATTGAATGAGTGTTGGACTGCTGCCCTGTCTCACTCCACGCCCTTGAGTGAAAAATTCAGTTTCATTTTGTTTCCCATTTTTACACTGCATTTGTTTTCTGAGTACATTGACTTCATGATGTCATATATTTTACCCCCTACACCACTTTGAAGAAGCTTGAAAAATAGTCCTTTGTGCTAAATTAAATCAAATGCTTTTTTAAAAATCTATTAAGCATGCAAATATTTTCCCTCTGTTCGCTCGGTGGACATGTTTGTTTATTAGGGTGTGCACTGCAGGGTGTAAATATTATCTGATGTACAGTGTTTTGGAAGAAAGCCAATTTAACCCTCTCACTCTACCTGCTATGTTTCCAATGCTTTCATCTGGTCGGATCAAGTTGGTGTTTGGATGCTTTTTTTTCAGTTCAATCCAGTTGCTGTGACTGTAGAAATCCTGCAGGGGAGAGGAAGACACACAAAAGGTGTTACGGCATGTCTCATACAAACACAATCACGCTTCTGTGTCTCACCTGTAGGGTGTGGCAGATCTTCCCCAGGGTCAGTCTTGCTGAGATAATGTTCTCCTGCCGGACATTGGCCTTTATGCTGGCTATGCCGTCAGTGATGATGGCCCGGCCACCCACGAATTCCTCCCCATCAAAGTGGCGTAAATCGTCAAGAATGTGAATGAGGTCCACGGCTGCATTGCTCATGTACATTGCTATGATGGATTCCTTGAATTTGACTCCAGACAGCAGGGAGCCATCATTGGGGGAGCATGCTCTCTGCACTGCAGATGCAGATAGTCTTCCGCCAGTCTATTTCAGAGAGCAAAAGCTTTTTAAATACATCCACACAAATAGTGCAAGCTAACAAATTAACAGTGTTACATTGCTAGATGCTAGGTTCTGATAACTTAGCTAGATCGATTGTGATGGCGAGAAGGACTGAATTAATGCAGTGCAGTATGGTGGTCTCTTACGGGAATTGTGAAGTCTCTCCCCTCTTTGATGGCCACTGCTTGGCAGACCTCTGTGGTTTTGCGCAGGATGGCCATCTCTGTTATCTGCCGATGGGTGATGGAGTTTCCCCATAAAGGCTTAAAGGCCTGCAACCCTGGCAGCAGCAGGCCCAGCAGGAAGACACGCAGAATCCAGCCCATCAAGTGTGCTGCCACAGAACCTGACAATCACAGAACCACATCACTGCAGAACCACGGACACTCTAATCACCGAATCTCGGAACCACACAATCACAGAACCACATCGCTACAGACCCACAAAACCTCACAATCACAGAACCGCGGAAACTCCAATCACAGGACCACATCACTAAAGAACCACAGAACATCACAATCACAACTACATCATTATGGAACCTCACAATCACAGAACCAGAAAAGTATGTAATTGGCCACAGTATAAGGCTACACGTGATGTCCCTTTCAGTTGCTATGCCTACAACATTCTGCAAATGAATGTTCAGGGCAGTCCCATTTCTGCTTTAAAATGTTCACCTAATGTTCTAGAGCTCTTGAATATGCCCCAACCTTTCTCGTATAAGTAACATGGCATTTGTATTTTGACCAATCGGTGGGTTGCCAATCCAAAGTGAACTTGAAGTGAATGACCATACAGAATCGACACACCTTGTCAGACCTCCAGCTAATGTAAATGACAATTTAGATTAAAAGGAATTTGTATTATTTTCCTATTTTCTTATTATAAATTTGGGAATAAAAGGAGTGTAGATATATATTGTGGTTGAGATAACAGTTTAAAGGTAAGAAAAAAATGATTGCATAGGTTTTTAACTGAAAATGATGTGCTTTCAGAGATACTGTTGGAGCCCATTGCCATTCATTATTTCTTATGTTTATTATATTGGGAGAACAACAGGATTTATTATGTTGGAAAGATAATTAAGATGAATATGTCTAGGTTTATGTTTGCAATTTAGTTTAGGAATCTGTTGTATGTACTGGAATGAGATTTCAGTTTTCCTGTGACTCATCGCATAAGGAAAGGGTTCAAGACAAGAAATACAGGTTCTAGAGACATGTATAAATAGTTTTCCACCGAATGCACCTTACAATCGGACGGGATGGGTTCCTTATTTTTGTTTGAATATAAGAATAAATAACAGTGAATTTAACCCTCATATTACATTCAGGGTGAATCTGACCGGATTCAATGTTTAGCTAACCTTATTTTTCCCTCTTGACCCCATATGACTCTTCCTAATTTGTTGGGCATAAACTTTCACTTACCTCAGGCTCTAAAATTAAATGTTTAATCACAGATTTTTAATATTTAGGGATAAAAGGCAAGTCAATTGGGAGACACACAAAAGGTGACACAGAAAGTGACAAAATGTTTCTCTTACAATAGTTTTGTGTCAGCTTAAACTTTTGTGGTCAATTTTACCCCAAACATAAAAGGCGTCATAAAATTGCATCATAATATGAGGGTTAATTGAATAATATGAGGTTTAACTCAGAAGTGACTATAGAGATTTGAAGTTAATTAATACAAAGTTACTTCATGCAAAAACTACATTCTACATGAAACTTTTTCAACAATCCATAGGCAGAAAATGGCTTGAAAAATTAAAGTTAAAGTACTTAATTAATCACACAAAGTTAAATCACTTCATTTATCATACAATGTAAAATCACTTATCACAAAGTAAAATCATTAATTTACCACACAAAATAAAAACACTTAATTTATCACACAAAGTAAAATAAGCTGTATGCTGGCAAATGTGCCTGGATGTGTACATCTAGCCCAGAGAAAGGAGTACCTTTCTAGATGACCCTGTTAGCAATATAAATACAAAAATAAATCAATAAATCAATAAATCATAGCCACCACCATCATCTTTACTATCATAAAACCCATTATCAACATCATCAGCATCATAACAAAATGTATGTTATTATTCAGATTGGTAATCTGGCAGTAAATGTAGTTACCTTACAGATGCGAGTTGTACATTAAGGTGGGACAGGTGTAACGAGACTCATCTATATACACATCTGCAGTGCGTTTTCTCTTCTGAGCTCTGACGGGGTTGGGGGGCGGAGGTTTAGGTCCTGCAGGTGGTGTTCATATTGGTGAGTGAGCAAACAGGAGTTTCCTCATTCTTGGGCTGGCCAAGTTCACAGCAGTGGACAAAATGAACAATGTACTCACTTGAATTATTTCTCTCTTATGCTGTGCAGTCCTGTGACATTTTTTATTGTTTTGGCTCTGAACTTGAGCACATTGGATTTGAAATGTAACTGTCACGAACCTGAACACGGGCTGAACCCAAATGCAACGACAAGGAGGCAGAGGTACAAAAACAGATTATTTATTTGTACTTGGGGCAGTCCCAAGCAGTACACAATACAAAACAATAATTTCCCCGGATCTTCTCCGGGACAGCACACTTGCTCCAAGCCGGAGCTGGACTTTGACAGGAAGCTCCAAGCCGGAGCTGGACTGGATCAGAACACAGACTGGAACATCTGGAAATGTTCCAAACCGGAACAGGACTTTAGGAGTCGGTCAGGAATTACCCCAAACCGGGACTGGACTCTGGACTCAGACGGAACATCTGGAAATGTTCCAAACCGGAACTGGACTTGGCGGATCTGGACAGACTGGACAAACAAGACAAGCAAGAGGGGATAGGCTGAGATAGAAGTGGTGTAATTGAGTGGAACAAACGGAGGGAACACGACCAGCCTGCAAAACGGGGGGGAAAAAAAGGACAATGGAAGTCGAACATGACACGGAGGGATAAGGGAAAACACGGAAACCGGACAGGATAGGAACGGAACGTTACAGTAACAGTGCCTATGAGGTAAAAGTACAGACTTTCAGCTTTAATTTGAGGGTGTTTACATCCATATTTGGTGAACTGGGTAGCAATTGCAGCCCTTTTTATACATAACCCCCCCCCCCCCCCCAGTTTAGGGGACAAGTAATTGCACACATTAACATAAACTTAAAGTCATCATATTTAATATTTGGTTTTATATCCTTTGCATGCCATGACTTCCTGATGTTTGTGACCAGGCACGTGCACAGATAGGGCCCAAGGGTAATTGTATTTTATTTTTTCTTTATTTGTTATTGAAATTCTATCAAATATAAAGAGGGAAATGTATAGTAGTATCCACGAAAAAATACACCTTATCAATTTAAAAAGTACCCCCCTTCCAAATGGTTTTGTCTCAAGCATCAATCAACGTCGCATTTTCCGACATTCCGAATACAACTTGTCATGAATAGTGCTCTGTGCCAAAAAGGACCTCGGTTCAAATGCCTGCAGCACTTGCTGTGGAATGTGCATCAATACCATCTTAACAGTTTCTGAATGGGTGTCATATGTTCTTTCATTTGAACACGGAATTTCCATGAAATATAAATTTGAAATATATGAGAAATTGATCAAAACTAATAGCAAGTTTACATTACATGGTAGATGTAATGGTCAGACTTGATTGCAGTCCAAATAATGCACAATTTCTGCATGAACCCATATTATCATATACACGTACTCGAAGGGCAGATCCAGAGCTTTCGTTTGGTATACATCATGCCTTGATGTGTTAATGCGGAATGAGATTTTTGGGGCTTGATATTGAAATATATCCTTATCCTCTCCAACAGGCATTTTCCATCAAAATATAATTTTGATCCACTTATAATTGAGTCATCAAGGATTGAATATACTAATTTTAAACAAAAGACTCTGCACTTTCAAAAGGTGAAATCCATATCTTGATTTCTTATTCCGAAAGGGTGATGAGGGGCTCTGAAATATGTTTGATAATGCTATTAGTTTTGATCAATTTTTCAGATATTTCAAATTTATATTTCATGAAGATTCTATGCTCAAATGAAAGTACATATGATGCTCATTCAGAAACTTACAATTATATTGATGTGCATTCCACAGCAAGTGCTGCAGGCATTTGAACTGAGGTCCTTTTTGGTAGAGAGCACTATTGGCCATTCCGAGCTTCATTCCGCCATTCAATTCCGGCTTTTACCCAGGCCCTTAGTTTTGTAGTTGGAAATAGCCAGTTTTCTAAAAACGTGATGTTAAGTGTATTATTGTTTGAGCATGTCGCAGTGTGTTTTCCCTGTTAAAATAAAAGGTTCAATGAATCAATCAGATAGATTAAGCTGCAAATTACACGGGAATAGTATGGAACGCATAGGGATCCATTTACAAAGATCCCAAATAAGGGGTGTTATTTTGCGGGCGCAGCCAAAGTATTTGCACGCCTTATCATTTCACACTTTGTGGGTGATCAATTATGAATCATTATATAGCCTAAATTACTCCAAGCTGCAAACAGCCATATTTAAATGAGAGATTTTGTGTGTTTGGAATGGTTATACTGTTAGAAAAGGGTGAGAAGACTGGCAGCAATGTTCCCGTTTTTACGTTTTTTTTAAAAATTATTATTATTTTATTTTTTTACAGTGTAGGTATAGGCTACTGTTACACTGAACGTGCTGGCGGTTTATTACAAACTGTTTCACTGGATGTCTCTTAGTTTCTGAGTTAGAGATGTTCGTCAGGACTGAAATGATCATAACTATGCTTACTAGCACTAAACCTACTCGCGCATAAAATCATAAAATCACATTTCCATTTGATCATGGTTTTATTTTTAAATAAAAGTTTTGATTTGCTTGTTATTCACGGTTTGTTATAATAGACATATTGCTTGTTTGATTAAAAGACAAGTTAGCCTACTTGTATCCTGTAACACGATTTGCTTCATGAATATTCTTACTGTTCATGATGTAGCCTATGTAGTTAGTGTTAGGTGTTGGTGGGGGAAGGACCCAAGCACAGGCAGGAAGGCGGTGCAGGAGATACAGTTCTGGAGGCCGCCGGCGGCACGGGCAGGACGGCGGCGCAGGCAGGACCGCTCAGGAGGGCGGCGGCGCAGGCAGGACCGCTCAGGAGGGCGGCGGCGCAGGCAGGACCGCTCAGGAGGACGGCGGTGACGGCTGCATCGTCGTGGAGGCCGGCGGCGACGGCTGCATCGCCGTGGAGGGCTGGAACGGGGCGGGACAGGAGGGCTGGAAGGTGGCAGGACAGGAGGGCTGGAACGTGGCGGGACAGGAGGGCTGGAACGTGGCGGGACAGGGGCAAACACGGACGGGTGGAAAATAGATCCTCCGTCGACGGAGCCGGGAACCAGGACCCCCTCGCTTCCTCCTGGGCCCATAGTTCCCCAGACACAGGACCAGGCGGGTCCCGTCGAAGGGTGATGGTTGGGGTTGGGTGGTTGAAGGGGTAGTGGGCTCAGGGCTGGCCGGCAAGGACTCCGAGTCCAACGGAGTGAGAGGTGGGCTGATAAAGGGTCCGGGGTGATGGTCGGCATGCCGACAGGCAAACTCTGGGTTTTGCCCCCAGATACCCATGAGGTATTCCTCATAGGTGTTGTCAAAAAAATAATAATCCCCAGTCGCCATGACTGGCGACCGCCCGCTGGGTCCTAACTTGGCGAATTCCTTCTGTTAGGTGTTGGTGGGGGAAGGACCCAAACGCAGGCAGGAAGTACAAAAACAAAGTTTAATAAAAGGGCTAGGCAGCAATCCGTGGTAAACAGGCAGGGTCAAAAACCGGGGAGACAGGGCAACGGTACAAAGCACAGTCCAAAGAGTGGTCAAGGAACAGGCAAGGGTCAAACCGGGAAGGCACAGCAAAGGTACAAAGGCAGGATCCAAAACCAGGGTCGCGAGAACACAGGCAGGGGTCAAAACCGGGGAGGCGTAAGAGGAACAAAAAATAACAAAACAGACTAAATACAAAACAACAACAGCCAAAAACTAGGGAAACAAAAACTAGAAAACAGAATAAACGAACAGCTCGGGCAGAATCTCGGAAAACACAGAAGCAAAATATAGTACAAGGAACTCGCCAAGAAACACTGAAATGACAAGGTATATATACACAGAGGGAGACAGACATAATGGGAATCAGGTGTGTAGAAGCAGGGAGGGGAGATTGCTCACAGGTGAGAACAGTGAGGGTTAACAGGGACCAATAAAACAATGACAAGGGAAACGTAAGACACGGACTGGAATACACAGACACAATGATAACAAATGGCCTGGAGTTAGCAGGTAAACAAGTGCACAGCTCAGAGGGGAGGACCACGAAAGTGGACACGTGCAGAGAATGCGAAATCACAGATCGATACAGGGATAGGATAACGAGGAGGGAAATGACAGCTGCAGATATAAACTCAAGATGAATTAGTAATTAGTAATGTTAGTAGTGAACTCTAAAACCCTAATGTTAGTAGGTTAGTATTATATACATGTTAGTTTGTTAGCAGGTTAGTATTAAATCTAATCTAACAGTTAGTATGATTAATACATTAGTATTATATACAAATATAAATAAAGCCAGAAGGAAGAAAACGAGATATACGAAATACAGAAGAAACCTGAATGTTCCCAAAATCACCCGAATAGTGCAATGACAAAGACAGGGGGTGGAATCTCAGAAACATGGAACGCGGACTGACAATCACGAGGGAAAGAAAACAGGAAAAATAATAAAGAATAAATAGACAGATTACAGGATCCTAACAGTTAGGCTATCCACAAATTCTCTTCTTGTGTATTTTGAGCGTTAGCTAGAATGGGCCAGTTAATTAGCCCCCATTGTTACACAATCATTCAGAATGTTCAGTTATGGATATTCCAAACACACCCGTATGAGTCATGCTACAATGACAGCTGTCATCTCATTGCTTCTGTGTCTTTTAATACCTGCTTTCCATTTGTACTAAAATGCACCCGCAAATACCTTTCCAAAACTTCCTTTCGGGTTTAGTAAATCACTTTACACGTGCTAAAGTAATCTATTTGCATGACCACCTCGCACTATTTTGCGAATTAACATAGGAACGCACAATTTTGCATGTTCATTCAGGCTAACATATCTTTCAATTTTAGCACACGCAATCCTCTTTACACCTTGCTCGCCGCAGATGATTTTTTTGCGGGCGGTAACAGGTTTACACCTGTCGCAAACCTTTAGTAAATCGATCCCAGAGTTGGCGAAATGGCTGTAAGTCATGAAGACTCTGAGGTATCAAAGAAGCCTCAAACCATCACTCTGCTGCCAGATATGCAGTAGATATGGATGGATCACTTTAAGGGGTTCTTCTCCTGACTTTTCCATAGAGTTCAATAGAAACTATAGTGGTTCTACTGCACTAGCCTGCTGAGTAAGTGCTGAAATTTTGTAGGCTGATGACAACACTGATAATTTTATTTAGGGCCACTTCCCATGAATTACAATAATTAACTATGCACCACACGCGTGCACACAGTACAACGTGAGCGTTCACGTGCGGCTCTCAAGTAAAAAAAACAAAACACATTTTATCTCCCCATAAATAGACTGCTATTCAGTATGTGTGAAGTACATGTCATTTATAACAATATACAATCAACAATATTACACAAATAAAACTGAAGGGACATTTTAACTTAAACCTCTCTGGCAAAAAGTGCAAATCTCACAACAAAAATGAAATGCAGGCCTATCCTTACTCATGTGATGGATGTGCTTGGACATTCCTGCATAGTTTGTTGATTCTGGGTTGTAGCTGGCTTAGTGACAATCGCATGTAATCCTCCACATGCAGACGCACTCTTTGTTTTGAGTACTTTCAGTGTAGTGTAAGAAAAAAGGAACGTCTCCGATGGTCGTTGAAAATGACCAAGTTTATTCTTCGTAACAGCAGTTGTCAGAGATACAGCGATGCACTCTGGATTCAGCGGAGTCAATCAGAATCCTATTCTGTGAAATGGATTACTTTAAATACCATTTTCGGGCTTTGTTTTCTACAGGCGGGAAACAGAAATGTATATTCAAAAATTATGTGATTGATTTAAGGAAGCCACTGTCAGTAGGGGGTCTGAAGGTTCAACTTCCTGTGGTCTAACCAGGAACCATTCTATTATATTGCTAATCTAGTCTCCTTGGTTGGAATAGGCCTTGATCACTCACTCCCAGCTGCTATTCTATAATTTAATACTATGCCTATCAGTGGCGACGAGTCACTGCTTACACTTACGTTTTAACCTACATTGTATTTATGATAAGTTGGTTGATTCGGCCGGCTGCGTGGTTGATTT
>JAINUF010000080.1:0-50000 GCA_029718625.1 Synaphobranchus kaupii | reverse complement strand
GAGAAACTCGCCTCAACCAACACCAATGTGTAGCACCCACCTGGGTGATGCAACGGCAGCCATTTTGCACCAGAATGCTCACCACACATCAGCTGAGGTGGAAAAGGAGATTAAATTAAACTGGAGGATGATTAGGTGGCAGATTCAAAGAGCTGGGTTGGGACTTTAGACACAGTAAGTGTCATGTGATCTTTAATGACCACAGTGAGTCAGGACCTCAGTATAACATCTCATCTGAAAGACAGCATCTCCTACAGCACAGTGTCCCCATCACTGCACTGGTGCATTGGGGTTTATTTGACCAGAGGAAGACTGTCCCCTACTGGCCCACCAACACCACTTCCAGCAGCAACTTAGTTTTCACTGGAGGTCTCCCGTCCAAGCACTAACCAAGCCCACACCTGCTTAGCTTCAGCCATTCAGCATGAGCATGTTGCATGGGGGTATGGCTGCTGGCTATAGGTTGTCGGGCCTCATTCATGAAATGTTCCTACATATGCGGGTACATTTATGTACAAAACAAATTGGTACAAAAAATGTACGCCAGATTCATCAAACTGTGTGGAAAAGGCAGATTTGTTCGTATTCCTTCTGTATGTTCATACATTCCAATTTATCGACATGCATCGACATGACATGCGCGTGCGTACATGTTATTTTGCAATTAGCATGAATTGCCATATATGGAAGTTGCAAATTCATTTAAAGGTGCAAACAAAGTCAAAGTGACCCAGAAAAAGCAAAAGAAATAATTATTCTCACGCTGAAATCAAAGTTTTATTAGGAGATGTTCAGTCAAGGAAAAAAAACACTTAGTTTTAGAATTAGTATTGTCAGTACCGGTGTGTCATGAACTGGTAAAGTAAAGGCCAAGCAAGAGATAACATGTACCATCAATGCAGGATCACCCGTCACACAAACTGTTAAAGTAGTAATATTTTTTTTTAAAAATCGATTGAAAATAAATTGGAGACAAAGAAACGCATAGCTGCGCATCTAGGTCTGCATCAGACAACCGGGCGCATTGCCACCATCTGCCAAGCATATGGTCTTTCTCGCAGCCTGGAAATAAATAAAACATTATTCATTTCATAATTTTGTCGGGGTTCTATATGGTGTGAGTTGTGCTTTGAAATCGGGTAATCACATATGCTACCTTATTTTAGAATCCAGATATATATTTATCCGGCTATAGCTTGCTTAGCCTACATTCTTACCAGGTAAAAACTTTAAACAAAATGTATCTGTTTTTTTCACCTGAACATGAGATGTTGTTTCACCGACTTTTCAACACAAAAACATTCACTTGGGTGTGCAGTCTATGGGACCGATAACATTGGACATTTCATAAAAACCCAGCTTTACCTCCACCTGGCTTTGCATCTTGTAGGGGAACTGGATGTGCGGTGGCATTAGCTGGATTATGCTGTTGACCACAATTGCAACACTGGCTACAGACCAGTAAGCCACTTTAAAGCAAATTTCGTTCATTGGTTAATGTGTGTTTTAATTAGAATATTTAAGGTCATATAGCATTCATTAGCCTATGTTATGGGTCTAATTAAACAGCTTCATAGCCTACAATTGATTAATAGGCGTAATCTAATGTGTTTGCTATTTACATTTTTCATAATTTATTATGTTTGCAATATGTATTTCAAAGGCTATTTAGTCTTGTGAATTTAACAGAAAATAAAAATAAATTAATATTCTAATTATCACTCAGAAGCTACATTTAGCATCATTCTGAATTTACAAACGCGGTATGCGTGGTCCTGAGCCGGTGTAAAATTTGTTTGTACCGTACGTAGCCTATGAGCGAATCTCAGATATGAAAACTTTGATGAATGCCAAAAGACGAGCAAAATTGCTAATATGAACGATTAACGCACAAATCTGCTCACGTTTCATGAATGAGGCCCATAGTGTTCATTCCATTGCTTATTTGGTCACAGTGATAATGTGAATATGACCATTTTACTTACCTTCCATAATGCATGATAGAAGTGTACTCATAAGGAGTATTCTAATTATTTGTGTCTTGCGTCTGAAAGTTGTAGATGGTGTCTGTTAAAGAAACAAATAGTATGTTAGTTTCTATCTAAAAGTGAGTGTAAAAATAATGTTTCCTGCAATGCAATTTCCCACTATATCAAACTGGAATCCAGCGCTTTGAGGGAATAAAACAGTCCCAAAATAGGACACGCAGTTCCTTAGCTGGTGCAACATACTGCTAGTTGATCTGGATGTATTTGTCGCAGTCACTCCTTGTGTGCTCATGATAGAATCCCAGTGTGTACTCCAGCTTTAGGTTGCACCTATACCTGTGTTGTTAAATTATAACTAATTTGGTAACAAGAGGTTATTAGTGAGTAATTAACATGGAACAGCAGTTACTGGTATTCTTAATTTCAAATGTGAAACAAGACCAGCCCTGTTACATCTCTCCTGCTGAAATTAAATCATTCCATATCGTAAAGACACAATGCAAAATTAACAGGCAAGTTTTATTTGTTGGGTATCATGAATAGGAGGAGTGTAAACAAAACATTTAAAAATACTTACATGTGTAATTAAGAATACCACTAACTGTTGTTGGATGTTAGCTACATTGCAGTTACTCAGTAATAACCTCTTGTGAGAATTTAGTTACAATTTAGCTACACAGGTATAGGTGCAACTTAATGTAAACTGTTACCATAATTTATATTGTATTCCTTCTCTCTGCCCATTTTCTTCATAGGTAGTGTACTTCATCTTGTGTGGCCCACAGATATGAATGTAACAGTCTTGACAGAAGAGATGAGATCTTTTTTTTGTAGAATTGAACTTTTTCATTGCACGTCTTTTATTAGATTTCTTTTATTAGTAAAAATGAAAATGATACACAGTGAATAGTCTTAAGAGATCTAAAGATAACAGATATACAGTATAAACAGTAAGAAGCATATGACAAATCTTCCATAAACAAAGCCTGTGTTTTATAGGAGAGGGTTTGTTTACCTTTATCCACCCAGATTAACAATGTAAAGTAACCAAACAGTTTAGTTGTTGATGTGGCATGCTGGAACTCACACTGCTGGACCGGTTCAGGCCTTTCGGTGTGAGTGCCGACAGGTCTAGTAAGGGAAATGGGTCTGATGGCATAGAATGGGAGGTAATTAGAATACCTTGAGTGCATGTTTTGTTCGGTTGTATCGTCTAAATTATCTCTCCTGTGCGTTTATAATCTCATTTGTTTTCCACTGTCTTATTAATGTTTGGGAACCGATATGTGTCAGGCATCACTACTTCAAGGCCATGACAGCAAGCTAACTCATGGCATGATAGTGGGCATCCTGATGAGGTCATCAGCTGGGAGCACTGCCCAGGGAGTGGGGAGATGTCGAGGGCGATAATTGGTTATGTTCTATGGGTGTGACCTCGCATATTGGGTTTCAGCTAACTGTTGCCCATAAAGGTGAATGTATCAGATGTATCAGGAGTTCTATTGGACTGCCCTTGGGGTGCTCGCCCTATGCTTATTGTTGAATAATTGGTCACTTATTGGCCCTACTGTTGCTGTCTCATTTTTGGATTTCCTGGAGTCTGTTCCTGGGGTATTGGTCACCACATCATTAATGTTTAAATGTATTGTTGAAATGAGTTGTAAATGTATTGTTATACACTTCCTTGTAAAAGCTCATTTTGGGTGTAGAGAAATGACAATGATCCTTGATTCCCTTGTAGGTACACCAACAAGCTGTACGGCCTGACAGATCTCAGACATCAAGTCATCGTGGAGGGAAATCAACAAATTCTGACGGGAGATGGACCACACACTCATCTCCACCATCCTAGCTCTGCTGCTGAGCCTCTCACAGGCACATCCCCTCGTGGTAAGAGACGGCCCATTAAGCACAGTGGAAAGTTTCACTCAACTCTTACCTCTAATTTCTGTTAAATTTTATAAACTGAGTGTCTGCCTCCCTTTCTTCTTTAGGACCTTGGAAGTGAAGGTGGTGAGTCTCCGCTGCTTTGTAACTAACTCATGGGCAGTAAAACAATTCTGTATCTGATGCTTTTGATTCCACGTTGTATTTATTTCTGTAACAACTGTTTCAGCAAGTATGAGGTCAGTATTACAAAGAGTGCTTTCAATTATTTTATTTTAAAGCTATCCGAATGGAGGATCCTGCTGAATTGGACATCACTACAAGAATTCTACAGGCCAACAATGGTTAGTGTTATATTTTTTATTTTATTATTGTGTGGCCAAGTACAAGAATCACAACTAAAACATTTTTCCATTATTGTACTGCTAAAATTCAAGTATGCTGCAAAAGGTTGCACAACTAGGAATGAGAATATAAGTCAGAATATGAAATATCCATTTTGTGTATGAAATATTCTAGCATTGTCAAGCAATGTTTAGCTTTTTGTAAGAATCTCATGATCCTTTGAATGCCTGTCTGCTGCATTCGAAGGGTCCAGCAAGATGCTGATTGAGGGAGACCTGATTGTATCAAACACAAGGAGCGCCAAGAAGTGCTTGAATAAAAGATGTTTATGGCCGAAAAGAAAGGGCACTGTTAAAGTGCCTTACAAAATCAACAGTAAATTCCGTAAGTGAAGGATAATTTGGATTTAAACATAAAGTTAACCCTGGTGCTAATAGAGAAAGGGCTTTTCACAGATAGACATAGTCAGGGAGCCGCTAATAATATGTTTATATTAAAAAAGATTATGTCACTTTAAGATTTTTTAAATGTAGCGGTACTTTGACACAATTGCAAATGTTTGTATATATGCTAATTTATTTAAGAGCTTAATTTAAATCAAACAGTTTCCATTAAGGAAAATCAGAGCTGAGATCCAATCATCAGTATTTATAATAATGAGTTCCCTGAATATGTAACTTGTGCTTGTTTTTGAATGATTCTGCATTAAAGATGGTCCTGAACAGAGAATTATTCTAAATGCCATGGAGACCTACGAAAAAACAACCTGCATTCGCTTCGTCCTCCGCTCACGTCAGAAAGACTACATCCGTATTGAAAGCCGAAAAGGGTGAGCTCATTTACACTAATGGCAGAATAAACTGCAAGATAGCACTTCTTAAATTTTACTTGGTGGACTTGGCTAACATTGAAATCGTCACCTTCTATTTAATTTCAGCTGTTATTCCTATGTTGGGAGAAATGGTGGAGCACAGGTACTGTCTCTGGGTCGACGATGCATTCACCATGGTACTATTCAGCATGAGCTGAACCATGCTCTGGGCTTCGTTCATGAGCACTCAAGGAGCGACCGGGACAAGTACGTCAGGATCAACAGTAAGAATGTTGAGAAAGGTAAGGAACTGTCATTTTTTGGACCAATTTTAATACAGAAGGGCACTTTTATTCAATAAGATATAGCAGGAAATTACTTGGTCAACATGACAGGACAATATATTTGAACCCTCTCTAACGAACAGCTACCAAAGTATTATTTTCTTTAATAGGCAAGGGACACAACTTTCGGAAACGTAGCACTAATAATCTGGATACTACATATGACTACACTTCTATCATGCATTATTCAAGGTAAGGAAAAGGGATATATTCACATGATGACTGTATCTGGTTATCGATTAATTTGAAATTTCAATTAACGGGGAGCCATTTATTTTCTTCCACTTCTCTAGGGACGCATTCTCAAAAAACGGAAATGACACTATAACTCCCATACCTGACGAACGTAAGCCCATTGGACAGAGAAACAGAATGTCTAAATTGGACATTCTGAAGATCAACAAGCTGTACGGCTGTCCTAAGCTCTGAAGAACTACATTTACTGATTAATCTTTTTTCACCCATCCTCTTTCCAGGTAGTTAAAGCACAGCAGAACTTTGGTAGAACTTTGGGTTGTGTAGTTTCCTGGCCATAATATGAGTCCAAATGGTGGCGAAATATGTTTGAATTATATAACACTATATTTCATTCTTAGCCGTTTTAGAAATGCTATAATAATTATGCCTTAACATAGGACAATATTTATTTTTTGTTGCAGGAGTTATCTTGAAAGACTTGAAGACTACCTTTGCTGAATTACTGGAGCAGAGTATTAAATAATCAACCTATTCTAGCCATGATAAATGACAAATATTCTACCCTACAAATCCTTTTTATTCTGGTCATCAAATTTATTGTAACTATGTGAATTTGCATGTAAATGTTTGAATGCACTGACTGAATGTTACTGAGTGATTAAATCTGATGCATATTAAATTAAATTAGTTGTTCATTTTTCTACTAAGAGATTATTTATCATTTTATCATGTTCAAACAAACTGTTTTGTGGTTTCCTGTAAAACACTGATTCACACCACATTTCATTTTCACAACTCAAACACTGTTCAGTTTCTTTTATACTGTGGGCATTAAGCCTCAATAAATGGAAACACAAATGCCTGAATTTCAAAGCAACAACATAAAATCAGTTATGCATATGAATATATTTGTTTGAAGTTGTTTTTAAAATGTTATTTCACTGAATAAATACCAAAAAATATTGTGTTATATGCCCCAATTGTGGAAAAAATATTGTTCATCCACATCAGGGACTAACCCGTATGAAAAACCTGTCCCTCGCTCCTGAACATAACCCTAAACTAGCAGCAACCCTCATGCCTAATTCTAACCCCATTTATAACTCTTGCACAAATGGTATTTTGGCCTAAACAAGAAACGCTGCTCAAGGGTTTTCTGTAACCCAAAGCTGTTGGTTACTGATCATGTGACATCACTCAAGTTATGAAGTTTGCGGCAGATACAATACCTCCTGCTGTTGCCTCATAGTCACTGGCGGTGGCATGCTGTGTCCTGGGTGTCCTAGGTACACCCAGTTTTTGATTGGTACACCCATAAATCAAGCGGGGAGGCTAGTGGGGTGCAGGCGGAGTAATTGAGTCCCAGCCACAATGCTATAACCAGTAGCGGAACTGCATGAAACGGAGCTACTAGTTTAATTACATTTCTCTGTAGTGTGTGGTAGCTTAACTAAAAGTAATTTTTTAACCAAGTAGCAAGGTAGCATTGTCAAAGCTACATTTTCCCCTGGGTTAAACTGGGGAAGCTAGACCAGCTTTTTAAAATCAATTTATATTACAAAAATAAATAAATAAATAAATGAAAATAGGCACGTGGCTCCAAACAACTGTCTCCAGTTGGCATGTGGAACATTTGTGTGACCTGCACTTTCTGGTCACTTGGCGTGGAAGTGAGGTCCTGTAAAATCAATGCCTGCAGCGAGTGCTCTTCTGCTAAATCTGCTGATACATTATTCAAAAATGCAAGCCACCTTTTGTTAGCATTTTAATACACAAAATCTGTCTTTTGGGGAGTGTGATTCTCAGTCCAGTTTAGGCAAAGGACAGTTTTAGCCAGTTGCTTTAGCTTTTGGTGAGTTTGGATTTTAGTGGTTTTGGATTCATAAAATCATGAATGATGACGTGTCAGAAATGTGTTTGTTTAGCTAAGGTTAGGTCGTCTGAAAGTTTCTCCCCTGAAATCACCTTGAAAAACCTTTGAATGAATGTTAATGTTTTCCAAAGAGGGTCTGAGCATCAAAACAGAAGTGTTAGTGAACATCTGCCATAAATTAGGTTACCTAATTCATAATTTTTTAAAAATTTTTATGAAGAAGTGTCATGGTTTTTAACCCTTTTTGCCTATGTGGTCGTTTTTCTTGGTGGCCACGCGAGGGCGCTGCTCTTTTGGTGGATGCTTGCTCCGCCCTGCTTAGATTGCGGAGCTTCTGTTAGCATCCACACCTGTGCGTGGTCACCTTGAGAGATATATAATCCTACCGTTTCCTTCGTTCGGGGCTTCGAGATTGATTGTTGATTGTTTGTTGTTTGTACTGTGGTGTATTGTTGGCTGTGAGTGATTCGTACCATTTGGGCTACTCGCCTATTTTTGCATCTCATTGCTGAGGCAGGGCTTATTTCTTGCTGGCTCTTTAGTTACTTATCTCGTAGAAGTATGGGACCGCTGATCTCTGCTCTATTTCGTCTTTGTGTGCTTTTCTCCGTGTATGGAGATTTGGGCGATTCTGTTCGGAACTGTAGTTCTGTTCGCCCTTCGGTACATGTCTTCCCATAGGGAGATCGGGCGTTTTGCTTCTACTTAGTTACTTAGCTCGTAGAAGTATAGAGTAGCAGTTCTTTGTCCCATTTTCGCCTGTGATTGGGTTTCTTACTGAGAGACCTGGCGTTTTAGCTTCTACTCATTTCCGTGTTACAGGGAGCCAGTTAGTAGCTCTTTGGTACGTTTAATTTGTTTATACTGTGAGGCAGGGCTTGTATTAGTGTTTGAGTTTGCGCTAGTCTGTTAGCCTATAATTCCGGTGCAGCTGTCCTTTCGTCTTTTTGTACCTTTATCCGTATATGGAGTTTGATGATTTTGTTCGGAACTATGGTCCGGTTTCGTCTTTCGGTACATGTCTTCCTATAGGGAGGATTGGGCGATGTTGTGGAGATGTTTTGCATTTGACAAACGAGTCTTTGAAAGTAGCCTTGGAACGTTAAATCTCTGTTCCTGTTCGCCTCGTTACATTCCTATTTATGGTGAGGCAGGGCGTTTATTTTCTACTAATCTCGCGTTAGTCTTTTTAGCCGGTAAATGTCCGGTACAGCTGTCCTGTTTGCTCTATTCGGTACCTGTCCCCGTATATGGAGCTTTTGACGATTTTGTTTGGAACTGTAGTTCCGTTTCGTCCTTCGGTACATGTCTTCCTATAGGGAAGATTGGGCGATGTTGTGGACATGTTTGTGTGTGACTGCGAGTCTGAGAGTAGCCCTGGAATGTTAGATCTGTTTCTTTCGCCTCCTCATAAACAATCGTATCATTTTGCAGTATTTGTTGACTATTTATTTGTGCCTTTACGCTACTCGCCCGTTCTTATGTGTCTCGTTACCGAGACAGGGCGCTTATTATTTCTGGCTATTCAGAGACCTGTCCTTGCGCTTCTACTTATTGGCGTGCGACAGTGAGCCGGTTGGTAGCGTCTGTAGGCGTGTTCGTTGTATTGTCTCCTCCCTTATCTGCGGGGTTTCCCGCCTTAGTGGCCTTAGGGCTTAAAGAATCCCCTTGCTGTGTTTGGCTCCTCCTACCTCACACGTCACGCCCCCTTACAAAAAGCTTCAGTCAATTACGTTCAATTACAGTCAATTACGTATTAGCTTTAGTTACTACTTTTTTCTTTTTGGGTGCTGTAGCTTAGCTACTTCCTTCCACGTTCAAACACCACGGTGCTAAAATAAAAATTCTCCTTCCCTTAGAGAATTAATTTTTCAGAATGCAAGCCACAAGTCCTTCTGAGGATTTCATCACAGAAACTTGTGACGTTCCGTTCCCTTCCAGTCCGTTTTCCCGGTTTTGTCATGTCCCTCCGTGTCTTGTTGGATTCCCTTGTCCGTGTTTTCCCCTCTGCTTTAGGCTGGGCGTTTCCCCTCTGTTTGGCTCTTTGTTTCCCAGTTTAGTTTCCGCCTATCACCTTCCCCTCTCGTTTCTTGCATTCCTCACCTGTCCAATTAACAAGCACTCCCGGTTACTTTCCGCACCTGTGCCTTGTTGATTCCAATCTCACTCCCTTATTTAACCCACCTGCTGTCTCCCCTGCTTTGTCGGTTCATTACATGTGTAACCCTTCAGACCCTGTTTACTGTTCGCTAACTATCCTCACTCGGTGTTTATGCTATTCGCTCCTGGTCTGTTAAAGTGCTATTCGCTTGGTTGTGGGATATTATCCCCTTACAGTGTTTAGTTCTGGCGAACTACGGATTGGTAGTTTACCTCCCCTGTCATTTCAGTATTGCATGCAGCTAACCTGTCTTCCTTCAACCTCCAGTTTACCCGGCTTCCAGTCCTCCGTTGCAGTATTCGTTTTCCCCGTGTTTGTTTGTGTGTGTTGCGGTACCTCCACCTCCAGCTCGTGTAGGATCCGTGTTGGCGTTATAACCTGGCTACCCTCCAGTTGTTCCTGTCCGGCCGAAGCAGCCACCAAGTTCTTCGGCTACGGTTCCGGGAGCTCTGGAGACCAGTCAGCTCCAACCGGACCTACCGCAGCTACGCCACACTACCCAGCTCTGCCGTGCTTCACCAGCTACCTACCTGTCAAACCCTGCACCCCGTCGTCCCGGTCCAGTTCCAGTCCAGCCGTAGTGAGTCGCCCACCTACCTCTTCAAGTCCAGTTCCAGTCCTGTCCAGGTGTGCGTCGTACACCTTCCTGTACAGTCCAGTTCCGGTTTGGAACAATCCGTTCCTGAGCCCAGTTCCAGAGTGGACCTCCCGGTCCAGTTCCAGTCCCGTCCAGGTGTGAGTCGTGCACCTATTCCTTCAAGTCCAGTTCCGGTTTGGAACAATCCGTTCCTGAACCCTATTCCTGAGTGGACCTCCCGGTCCAGTTCCAGTCCAGTCCAGGTGTTGCCTTCTCCTACTATCCAGTCCAGTTCCGGCTTGGAACCCGTTCCGGACCCTCAAGTCCAGCTCCGGCTTGGAGCAGCCCGTTCCGGGCTTCCTGTCCTTACCAAGTGTGATAATTGTGCTTGCTTTCCTGTACAGTTTTGGGACTACCCCAAAACTGAACTTTAATAAATATTCCTTTTCTTTGATTCTGCCTCAGTCGTGCATTTAGGTCCAAACCTTCCCTGGGATTGTAACAGAAACTATTACTAATTACTTTCCTTCACTTACAGAATTCGTTGCTCACAGTGTAAGGCAGTTCAATGAGTCCATCTGAGGATTTCTTCCACAAGCACTCTTTATTCCAGCAGTTTAGAGCATTCCTTTTGTTTGATACAACCAGGTCTCCCTCCATCAGCATTTCACTGGACCATTTGAACACAGAACACAGTCATTTAGAGGATTTATACAAAGTACTTTCTTACAGTCATGGCATGCAAAGGATATGCGACCAAATACTAAAAATTATTACTTTATTCTACATTATGTTAAACTGTCCAATATTTTTGATGCCTGAAAATGGAGGGGGGGGGGGGGGCTATGTACAAAAGGTATGGATGAAAATTAAACCCTCAAATTAAAGCTGACACTCTGCACTTCAACCTCATTGTCATTGTATCCTTTCAAACTCAAAGTGCTAGAGTACAGAACCAAAATAAGAAAAAATGTGTCACTGTCCAATGAATTATGGTGCTCACTGTATGTGCAACTTAATGTAAAGTGTGACCGTAACCGCAATGTCTATATTATTCCTTCTCTCTGTCAATTTTCTTCATAAGTAGTGTACTTCATTTTGTGTGGCCCACAGATGTGAATTGAGATCTTAACAGTCTTGGCAGAGGAGAGAAATTTTTTTTTTTGTAGAATTGTAGATCTTTTTTATTGCATCTCTTTCATTAAATGTGCAATTGAAAATATTTGACAGTGAATATACTGATAACAGACAAATGGCAGAATCCAAACTGTAAAATAATGGAACACCTAAAGCTGTGAAAAATTACAGCAGAATAGTATAGGCTGTATGCTACTTACTAAGTATGTACACAGCTGAATAGTATAGGCTGTATGCTACTTACTAAGCACATACACAGCAAGAATAGACATACTGTATACGGTCTTGTTTAATGGCGAGGTTTTTTTTTACCTTGATCCACCCAGATTAACAATGCAAAGTAAGCAACCAGTTTAGTTATTGTTTCAATTTATTGTTGAAATGAGTTTAGTACATTTCCTTGTAAAAGCTCATTTGGGTGTAGAGAAATGACAATAATCCTTGATCCCTTTGTAGGCACACCTACAAGCTGTAGTTGTATAAAAAACAGGGCCTGACAGATCTCAGACATCAAGTCATTGTAAGGGAACCGAGAAGGCAATCTCCAAACGCTGACAGAAGATGGACCACAGACTCGTTTCCACCATACTAACTCTGCTGCTGAGCCTCTCATAGGCACATCACCTCATTGTAGAGACTAAACACAGTGGAAAGTTACATTCAACTCATAGCTCACATTTGTGTTTAATTTTATTAACTGAGTTTTAGAGTTTAGAGTTTATTCAAATCTTCAACCCATCTGACCAATGGGTATGAGATCTTATTTATAAAATACATACAATTATTTTACACTTTTAACAGTTAACAAAAATAAAAAATAGAAAATATACCCCCTACACTAAAAAGCACAAAAACATACCCCTCCCATCACCCAATTACACACATAAAAAATAAAAATGAATATATTCATACGTACGTTTCACTTTACAGGCACCAGATCACAACAGGACAATACATATTTAAATATTTAAAAATTCATACGAACAATTACAACAAGCTATTTAAATTTTAACATAATTATATGGGTAAATTTTGCAAGATTGCCTAGTTCCAGAGTATTGGTTCTGTTAAATAAATAATACATTTTAAAAGTACTTATCTCAAAACACACTGAAACGCTATTCGAACACTGGGCTAGCAATCGACTGTGCATGTAGTTCGTTGGTTGTTATTTTAACGTAACTACAGCAGATTATTACGATTTGTTTAATATTATTATGATTTGATTGTTAATTCTTATTCTTGCTTATTATCATTATCATCTGCATTCCTTCTCAAATGGCATATTATTTCATTTTGAAGGTAAAGTGCTTGCTGTGCCTAAAGGAGCTGGCTTACAGCAATAATACCTTGTCCATGCTGAGGCATTAACGGGCAATGCATGAAAATGCACCTGCCAATGAGCAAGAAACCAGTGGAGGTTATTTATTTATTTATTTTACTTTTTAATAACAGTTATGGTTGCTTTATCATAACCATACTGACATGCATGTTGATAAAAACACATTTGCATATTGTTATTTTGCCATATGTTCCAGAAGGCAAGAACTTGATGAGGCCATTAATAAAAATCAATAAAAACTTCCCTTCTCAGTCACAAAAGCACCTTCCCTTTCACTGCCCATACTGAAGCACATTCACTTTCACTGCCTGGTTACAGAAGCACTCCCAGTCCCAGACCAGAAACACTTTTACTGTTCAATAGAACCCCACACAAATGTTGTTCCCCTTTATATCAATCTTCCTGTTTTTTTCATTTTCAAAGTTAATATAATTACATATATTATTTTATAATATATCTTAGTAGAAAACAAATCTAGCCTAATGACAGTTACAAATATAAATTATGAGTATGTTAGTATGTGTATCGCCTGAGCGGGGTTTTGAACTTATATTTTCTCTTACACCAATGGCTCTGAAGTCCGACGCGTTATCAGTGAGCTAAAGGGTCGCTTGTTGCTAGCTTGTTGCTAGCCGAAGATGTCACTAGTGTACACTGTGTTGAATGAGGCTTCGAGTAATGAATCTATTTGCGATACAATTGGCTGCAAAGCCTCAGTGCTTCAGGAAGTCTCATTTCGCCATCACTACAAAAAAAAACAAACAAACCAAAAACAGACAACTCAGAAAGGTACTCAGAAAAATCGTATAGACCACAGAAGCAAACCAACAGTGACAAACTTGCGAAGAAAGACTGAAATAACAGGGTTATATACACTGAGGGAGACAGACATAATGGGAATCAGGTGTGCACAGGCGGGGAGGGGAAATTACTCACAGGTGAGCACAATGAGGGTTAACAAGGACCAATAATACAATAACGGGGGGGGGGGGGGGGGGGGGCGTAAGACACGGACTGGAATACACATAGACACAATGATAACAAACGGCCTGGGGTTAGCAGGTAGACACGTGCCCAGCTCGGAGGGGAGGAACGCGGAAGTTGACACACGTGCAGAGAATGTGAAATCACAGATAGATACAGAAAAAGGATAACGAGGAGGGAAATGACAGCTGCAGGTAGAAACTCAAGATGAATTAGTAATTGGTAATGTTAGTAGTGAACTCTAAAACCCTAATGTTAGTAGGTTAGCTGGTTAGTTTTATATACATGTTAGTTTGTTAGCAGGTTAGTATTAAATCTAATCTAACAGTTAGTACGATTAGTACATTAGTATTATATACAAATATTAAGAAAGCCAGAAGGAAGAAAACGAGATACGAAATACAGAGGAAATCCGAATGTACCCAAAATCACCTGAATAGTGCAATGGCAAAGACAGGGAGTAGAATCTCGGGAAACATGGAACGCGGACTGACAAGGAAACTAGAGTGATGGTAAAATACTAAACACAATACACAAAGTCAGGAAAATAATAAACACCGAGAATAAAACGAGAGAAAATAAACAGACAATCGCGAGGGTAATGCGGGGAAATAATAAGCACAATAAAACAAAGATCGGGGAAATAAGCAAAAGAAATCAGGAAACATAAATACACCGAATAAACAGACAGACAAGGTACAGGATCCTGACACGGCGAGCTGCAAAGCCATAACAGACTCATTTTCCTATTGAACTCTGGAAAAATAAGTCAGGAAAAACAGCCCTTAAAGTGATCCATCCATATCTCCTGAATATCTGGCAGCAGAGTGATGATTTCAGGCTTGTTTGATGCCTCAGACCCTTGAGGACAGCCATTTAGCCAAACATGACTGAATGTGGGTAACTGACTGACTGGCTGGCTGCCTGATCCCCCAGAACATTACGCAATTCAAATTGGGAGTTGTAATGTCTTGAAACTAATTGTAATTGATTGACAGCCTTAATATCCAAAAAGAACACATTCTAAGCTTTCCAAAGAGGTATAATATAGGTGGACAGTTGGGAGCGATTCTCAGAGCTGTGCGTGTCACAGGCGTATTTCCAAACAATACGCGCCATTAAGCTATGTGGCTATGTGTATATTTCGCGCAAGAGAGCACATACACATCGCTAGTGAACTCCGGTGAGAAATCGTTTTAATTGTACAATGGCAAATTCGAAGTGACAAAAAGATTTTCTATGCTTGAAACTGCTGGATGCTGTAGCCGTCTTCTGGATTCAGGTGAGATTTACATCCATGACTCTTCATATGAAGCAGACTGCATGGATTCCATAGTTAAGTGTTGCCTTGTGTACAAGGTGTGTGTGTGTGTGTGTGTGTGTGTGTGTGTGTGTGTGTGTGTGTGTGTGTGTGTGTGTGTGTGTGTGTGTGTGTGTGTGTGTGTGTGTTTTATGGTGTTGTATTCATAATAGTATAGCTAGTTAGCCACAGAAAGGCTAGCTAGGTTGTGTTATTATTGTTTATGATGTCACACAGTTTTAGATTAATGGTGCTGAATTCAGAATTAAAGGACCTGTAGACTCTCTTATTCTGGTTTGATTTAGTTTATACCTAGTTACCTAGTTAGCTATAAACCTATTAGGTAATAAGGTATATTAGCTATAAGCTAAGCCTGCATAAGGCTCAATGATATAATGATATAAGTATGGGGAGTCTGTGGAAAAAAGTCCCTGTCTGAGGCAACTTGGATTTGTATACCATAAGTAATGACAATGGTGGTGAGCTGTCAATCTATTACGGCTAGACTGTAACTTTACTGGGAATTTATACTACACTATAGTAGAAGCTTTCATGTGTGGCCTAGTCATTCATTACGTTGGGTGAAACAGCATAGCGAATACAGGAACATAACTAGTTGTTCCGTACAGTAATCCATGGGCTGGCATATCTTTATGTAGGAGATAATTATAGTAGTTGTAACAGTAATAGTTGTAGTCATTTTATGACACTGTAAATTGTGTACATGTTCTCATACATTGTTAGTCTGACTAGTTGGTAATAAATTACCTTTTATGATGAGAACGGGGCTGTGTTGGATCATTTTGGCACTGGAAACTAAACTGAGACAAAGAAATTGATTATCTAAGGGTCATTCCCCTCATTAATTGCCTCCTCATAGGACATAATAATGTTCTTCAAATGGACACTAAAGCTGTGTTCATGTTTAGATAGCTTTGGATAGCATGGATAGCTTTAGCCAGCTTGGATACTTTGTATATGTTTCCATGGGTTTTCATGGGTTTGGAAAGGTTTGGGTATGTTTTTGGACACCTATAACCATTCCCCTAATCTTTTGGAAAAGTTGGAAATTATCTACTGATATAGACGCAAATATAGTTCCAATGAGTCAGACGAGTTTATTTGTTGAAAACTTTACTGTGATGCACAATTATCCATTTTGGGTAGATTTTTGGTCACCGTTTCAATTTGCCTCATAGGATTTGAGCAGTAATACATATCACTTTCATATTTTCTACACATGCAGACAAGAGGTTTGCAAACCAGAAAATGTAAAGTTTAACCTCATTCACATATTTGACTCTCAGGTGTTCACTGTAAACTAGAGTGGTGTAACTTTGTTTTTCACAGGGGGTTGTGCATTCACTGCCCATAATTTACATCTGAGTTATGAAAATAGTTTAATTTAAGGCATGATAATAATTGGTCTTCTTTAATTTAAGCCATTATTGGTGGTTGTGTTACATTGATATCTGGACGTATAAAGCTTTACACAAAATAGTACAATTATGGGTAAATATGGGTAATAATGGGTAAAATTAAGCCTCTGTGCAAAGGGGTTAAAATACATACAAACTGTGAAAGTGCCTGTAGCTTAGTGGTTGAGGCGTTGTGCTACCATATAGTAGGTTGGCAGTTTGATCCCCACCTGTACCTAACATTTATTTTTGACGCGCACAATGTGCATGTTATGCTAAGAATGTTCTTTTAACATAAAATAAGTTATTTTTATAGCAAAGGCTAAACATTTCACAATATTAATTGTTAACAGTTTGAATTATGCAGAGGACCAAGATCAGTAAGCCAACACAAGCCAATACAGTAGTTTGAGCCCCACCATTTCACAACATTTATTTTCGACAATAACAATATGCACATTATGCTAAGAATATCCTTTTCACATAAAAGAACGTCTTTTTATTGCAAAGGCTAAGAGATTTCACAATATCAACTAACTGTTTAAAATGCTTTGGCCTAGTGGTTAAAGTCTTGGCTTTCTGTGTGTGAGATCAGTGGTTTGATTCCTGCTTGGTACCAAAGGCCAAATTAATTTTCTACAATTGTGCTAATGCTATGCTTCTTTTAGTGTTCTTTTCACATTAACAAGCATCTTTTTATTGCAAAGGTTAAGAAATTGAACAGTATTAACTGTTTACATGTAGAGCAATATTGCAGCAATGTTGCACAGGGTTGTAGTAGGAAGGTTTCTTTGTTACACTTGTAACCTTTATCTGAGGCTTTAGTACAATATTTCCAAAACTCCATCTTTCCTTATTGAAATTAGAACTATTAGCAGAAGCAAAATATTCTAGGCTGTGTTACGGTTCCGAGTATGAACTGGACTCAAATGCACGACTCTGAGACAGGAATTGCAACAATTCAGGTAATTTATTGCTTCGACCAGAATTCCTCCCGAAGCATAGGGAGAACACAGAATAGACAGAAAACCGAGGAATGAGTTCAGCAGGGGATCAGCAGGAACAGGGAGGCCAGGGACTGGTGGTGGTGGCAGGGATCCGGACAGGCTGAGCAGAGGAGGAGCGGGGAGCGGGAGACAGGGCAGAGCAGAGTGGCAGGAACAGCTGCAGGTTAGCAGAGCTGGGGTCCCGGCTGGACGTGCACACAGCAGCAGGTTGGCAGCAGCAGCAGCACAAGCAGGAGGCACGCACTGCCGCCGGTTAGCAGAGCTGGAGCACCGGATGCACGCACACACAGCAGCTGGTTGGCAGAAACAGCAGCACAAGCAGGATATATGAACAACTGCAGGCTGGTAGACTCAGAGCAGACAAAAGTTAGTACAGCGAGGCAGGACAGACTGCCGTTCCTGGCGAGAGCTGATCAAAGCTGGACAGAGCTGGAAATGGCGAGTTAACGCAGAATGCAAGACAAGGCTTTTAAAGTTGGCAAGAGAGGACTAGATATAATGTATCCACGAGACAAGACCAGAGAGTTACTACAAAGAGACTTAACGAACTGGCCTTAGCAAACTAGATCAAAACAACACTTAACGAACTAGCCCTGGACGAAGAACACCGGGTGACTAAATACAAGAGTTAATCGGTAACAATTAAGTGCCGCGTGTGAATGTTTGCGTGAGTGATTAACGGAGCAGAGAGTGTGCAGAATGCATGCAGAGAGAAGGAAAGGGATAGGCGGATAAAGAGTAGTGGAACAGAGTGACACGAAAGGAAAAACCACACCCAGCCTGCAGCACGAGGGAAACAAACAGGGATACAAACAACTAGGCCTGTCGCGATAACTATTTTTGTTGGACGATATATCGTCCCAGAAATAATTGCGATAAACGATATTATTGTAATTTTAAGACCATTTTATGCCACTGATATAATGATAATGTTTGAGTCACTTCCCTCTGGGAGGAGGCTGCGGTCCATCAGGACCAAAACCTCACGCCACAAAAACAGTTTCTTCCCATCTGCAGTGGGCCTCATTAACAAGGCCCGGGACCCCCACTGACACTGTTTCCTACCTCCTCTACCTATAGACACTTCACATTACATTAAAGTCTGTCAATATGCGTTATATTAACGCACCTCTGGACTATGTACTTACACTCCATAACTGTGAATAACTGAACATTAATCCTGCACAATTGCACTCCTGTTATTTCCATAACTGTGAATAACTGAACATTCAATTGTTACATTGTTAACTGTGAATAACTGAACATTCCATTGTTAATACTTTTGCACATTAATCCCGCACAATTGCACTCCTGTTATTTAAGGAAAATAAGAATATCCTGCAGATTCCGTATACATTCCTCATACTGTTTTCCTCTTGTAAATATGTTTATTTTTATTCTATTCTCTTTTACTAATTTATGTACTGTGAAGCACCAAAAAACCAAGACAAATTCCTTGTATGTGAAAACTTACTTGGCAATAAAGTTCTTTCTGATTCTGATTCCGATTCTGATAATATAATATAATAATAATGCAAGTACACCCTTTCAAAGAGCAATTAACTTTTAATTCTTTGGAATATTCAGACATTCAGGAATTGGAATGTGAAAACAAATATTAAAATATCCTAAATAAATAAAACAAATAAAATAAAACCACATAGCCAAAACAATAAATAAAATGGACTCTCAGGCTCTGTTAACAAAAATTGCACTTTAACATGTTATTAAACATGTGGCACAGGGGTATAGAGTTCCGACATTGAGAGGAGGTGTTGCTGCAAATGGTTTACATGGCTCCTCAGTGATTAATGCTGTATAATAACCAGAAACACAGCAGTATTCCTGTTAGTTCATGATTTTCTTTCGAATGTGATTCTAAAATATATATTGACTGGTTGGTTGAATGGTTACAGTGAAACAGTTCTCAGAGTATATCAGCAGGAGCCAGGACGCTGCGCAAAAAAAGAAGAAAAAAAGCGAGTGTTCTACAATTTAGATCTGAAAGTATCCTGATGAGGGGAGGGAATGCATTTTTCACCATAAAAAAACAGTAGGCTAGGCTGAGATTGAAGGGAATTTGACGTGAAAAATCTCACCAATATAGCTCACGCTATCCAAAACTGAATGTCCCCCCACTTCTAAACTCATTCCGGCGCCACTGTGAGAGGCACAGATCGTCTCGAACAAAGTGGCTCAAAAGGCCGAGTTAACCAACAACTGAGTAACAACAGTAAGGTAACAAGTGTCGCTGTCATCAACTCGACCAACGTTACTTCGCTGTCTCCTCTGCTCCGCTGAATTCCGTGTGTGTGGAGGTGCAGCCCCGGCGCGGTGGTCAGAGGAGAGAAACTCAGCGGGATCATAAATGACTGCAAAACTGGATTTATCAAAATGCTGAAACCTTCTGGAAATAACCTGCTGAAACACAGATTATTTGCCTCAAATAGATAGACCACGCACAATAAGTTATGCTGTTTATTCTGGCATCATGTTGGCTAAAATGTTGGTGACATTCTTATGTAAACAAACACGCATGTACTGTAAACACAATGGGCAATATCGAGGTCGCAAAAATGATCGACGTCATGTCCATTTATCGTAAGATAAGTCGATATAGTAATTATCGTGACAGGCCTACAAACAACACGATACGAGAGGAAACAGGTAAAACACGGGACACAAAAGGACGGGAGTGAGAGCATCACAGGCTGAGCAGTACCGGAGTGAACTGGAGCTTGCGGAGTGGTAACGTTCTAATAGTGCTCTAATTAAATTATGTCCACTTCCCCTCCTCGCTCGCTCCCGCTCCCATACTCTGCCACACCCGCCTTTCAGAATCAGATGCACTCCATCGCCCTGGTATGCAGGCCAACCTGCATGCTCCAAGCCACTATCTGCCGTGCCCTGTCACATGTTCCTCGCTGGCTGCATACAGGTGTCCGGGCTGAGCTAGGCTTGCCTAGTCTTGTTTATCAGTGTGCAATTGAGGCGAAACCAACTCTGAACAATTTTTAAGGTTTGTTCGTTAATACTCATTTGAGCATCTTGGGACAATAGAAAAAGACAGTCTGTGCCTTTTTTGTATTATTTTTTCCTCACGATACATCGTTGAGCTCACTGAAAGTCAGCTATTTTCCCATAGGAATACATTGAGCAGCAGAGACCAACCAACCTAGTGACGTCACGACCGCAGTTGGTCAAAGATGGCTGCGCCCTAGTGGAAAAAAAGTAAATTTCTTCAAACTTCTTTTTCCAGCAAATACGGGTCGGTTTGAGATTTTAACGCACGGTTATATCTAATGTAAGGTAAAAAGCTAACAAACCAGAGCCACTTTACCGAGTGCTTCATGTCCCCTTTAAGCTTCCAATCAGAATTCTTCTTCTGTATATCTTTTCTGAGTAATGCGGAAGATATTTGCATGCTGGGTGCAGTAAAACTGTAACATCCGCCGTTTCCCTCCAGTCCACCTTCCTTTCATTTCCTGTGTTTTCCCATTCCTCGTGTTTCCTGTCGTGTTTTCCAGTTTACCCTGTCTGTCTGTTCCGTGTCTGTGCACGCTGGGCGTGGTTCCCCGTTTCTGTTCCTCATTTTCATTAGCCTATGTGAAGTGTGACGTCACGTGGCGCTGTAATGGCGACATATAGTCCAGCTGTCTCTCTTGTTCGTGTCTGTTAATTTGAATGTATTTTGTTGTGTCGGGCTTTTGTCTTTTGTTTTTTTCATGCGCTGTGTGTCTGTTGTGGGACGGGGAAGCGGGCTGGAGATTGTTCAGGGCACTCACACTGCTTGTTTTGATAATATTAACGAATTGTATATTCGGGATCATTTTGTTTGTGGTCATCAGCATGGAGACACATTCACAACATATGCTCGGGAATGTCCGTTGGATCTGCAGCTACAAACTTCGTTCTTCACCGGAGTTGAAGATGTCGGGACTCGGGACTGATCTAAGACTGCAGGCAATCTTCAAAAGGCCACCAGAGAAAAGAAAGGAGAAAATAATGCAGGGGAGGAGTGAGTTGACGACTGGGAAGGCTGACGACAATGTACAGAGACCACAACACTGCGTGTATGGAGTCGTGGAGGCGGAGTTTGTGTTGGACTGCTTGATAACACTGGACATCTCGGGACAGCGGGGGCTATTTTTAATCATGACGTTTGGCTGTAGGCTATTACACTTTAATTCACTTAATTAGTTTGATTATTGCAATGATTATATTGAATGTCTTTGTTTGATACACTGCCTGGCCAAAAAAAAAGTCGCACACTCTAATATTTTGTTGGACCGCCTTTAGCTTTGATTACAGTGCGCATTCGTCGTGGCATTGTTTCGGCAACCTTATGCAATGTCACAACATTTATTTCCATCCAGAGTTGCATTCATTTTTGGCCGAGATCTTGTATTGACGATGGGAGAGTCTAACCACTTCGTAAAGTCTTCTCCAGCACATCCCAAAGACTTTCAATGGGGTTAATGTCAGGACTCTGGTGGCCAATGCATGTGTGAAAATGATTCCTCATGCTCCCTGAACCACTCTTTCACAATTTTAGCCCGATGAATCTTGGCATTGTCGTCCTGGAATATGCCCATTGAAGGGATAACCTGGTCATTCAGTACATACAGGTACTCAGCTGACTTAATTTAATTGTTGCATAACGTTGCTGAGCCTAGACCTGACCAATTGAAGCAACCCCAGATCATAACACTGCCTCCAGAGGCTTGTACAGTGGGCACTATGCGTGACAGGTGCAACGGCGACTTTTATTTTGGCCAGGCAGTGTATGTTTGTGTGTTGTGGGTCTGCCCCCCACTGTCTATGTCTTTTTTGTTGTTGCTGGGGCTACAACTGAAGTTCCCTTGCAGGAAAATAAAAGTTATTCTATTCTATTCTATCACTCTCCCTCTCTGCTCACATTCCGCACACACTTTATTATTCCAATTAGAACTCGCACACATTCCTCACTCCTTTTAGTTATTCTATTAGCCATTTCACCTGTTCCCCTCTCTATTTAACCCTATTTACTTTGGCCCGCCAGAGGCAATTTCCACCTGGTTTCTACTAGTTTATTTAAATGTCAAAAAATATTCCTTGCACATCCATGGTTTAAAGTTCGAATTGAAGATGTCAGGTTTAGGTTCGAAAATTGAGAACCAAACGCGACAGATAAGGATTCAGAAAGTGTATCTAAAAAGACACGCCACAGAAGCGGAATTAAACCGCACCAGGGGAAGAAAGGGAAACTGAAAAGCGGGAACAAAACTTCCCCAGCACAAGGCTAACACAAAACAACCTCAAACGGAGGCGAGAATTTGCTAAAACAGCGAGAAACAAACAAATAGAAAGAACCTCACGCATTAATTGATCAGCGTGTATAAGAGGTCGAGCAACTGAAAAGAAACGAACAAAATAGCAAGCCTGTAACTACAGTTCAGTCGGCTAAGGAGCTGAACAAAGAATAAACAGGCTGCAGGCAAAAAGAAAAGAATAGAGGACGATAGGACAGAAAACCAGAAGTTCTAATCCTATAACTAATACAAATAGCTGCGTCTCTGTATAACACCAAACAGAGATACAGAAGCTAAAGTCTTATACCTATACCTATACCAATACCAATACCGGCTTCCTAGTAATAATGCCACAACAATCTAGAAGCACCGGAAAGCAGAAGTTAAGCTCTATTTATAGCCGACGGAAACCAAACACAGGTGTCGGAGATAATGACCCGGAGAGATCCAAACACCGGGACGGAGGAAGAAAAAATCCGATAGAGCTTCAGACGACGCCAAACGGAAAACAGTGGTAGAAACAAAAGGAGACAGCCACTAACCATGACAGAAGAAGCTGTATCATTCAGAAATTTGCAACATAATACATTTATTTCAGAAGTCACATACAGTATATATATAATAACCGTAACATACGTCGCCGAATGTATTTAAATATGTTTTTTTTAAAACGTACAAAAGCGAGTGTGTATTTACACAAGAACAGCAACATATTTCAGCCCTAAGTGCGACGGGTGGTCGCTGTGGAAATGTTTACTGTACAGGACTTTGGTGAAATGTAACAAGATAAACTCTTTAGGGTTAATCAGGAAACAGCTGTAGCTGAATATACTGGTAAGTACTTGGTTTATTATATTTATATGAGAGATTTTGGAGAAAAAAACTAGGTGTCTTCTAAACCGAAAGTGCATCAGGTACTGTATATATTACAGTAAGCAAGGGAAAACAGCGAATGCTCATTTGTACAACCTTTAAAAAATATATTATTGTTTCAATACGTGAACATGATTTTCTTAGCGTGTATAAACGGTGCATTTTATGCATTTTACAGTCTGTGGCTGTGGCGAGAGGAGGGTCGTATGTCAGGTTTTAGGTTAGAAAATAGAGAACCAAACGCGACAGATAAGGATTCAGAGAGCTTATCTAAAAGACACGCAAGCGGAATTAACCTCAAAAGGAGGCTTGAGAAAACTGAAAAGAAACTAACAAAATAGCAAGCCTGTAGCTACAGCTCAGTCGGCTAAGGAGCTGCACAAAGAATAAACAGGCTGCAGGCAAAAAGAAAAGAATAGAGAGCGATAGGACAGAAAACCAGAAATTCTAATCCTATATCTTATACCAATAGCTGTGTCTCTGTATAACATAAAACAGAGATACAGAAGCTAAAGACTATTACCTATACCTAATACCGGCTTTCTAGTAACAACTCCACAACAATCTAGAAGAAGCACCGGAAAGCGGAAGTGAAGCTCTATTTATAGCCGACGGAAACCAAACACAGGTGTAGAAGATAATGACCCAGAGAGATCCAAACACCGGAACGGAGGAAGAAAAAATCCGATAGAGCCTCAGACGACGCCAAATGGAAAACCATGGTAGAAACAAAAGGAGACAGCCACTAACCATGACAGTACCCCCCAACTAAGGGACGGTTCCAGACGATCCCTAAGCTTTGCTGTCTCGGAAGTCCCTAATGAGAGCGGGGTCCAAAATATTCTTGGACGAAACCCAACAACGCTCCTCGGGACCATAACCCTCCCAGTCCACCAGGAACTGGTACCCTCTGCCCACACGTCTCTCGGCCAAAATGCGCCGAACGGTGTACACCGTACCTCCCTCCAAGAATCGAGGGGGAGGAGGCGGCTTGTCAGCCGGAGCGAGAGCGCTCACGAGCACCGGTTTCAAACGCGAGACATGAAAGGTAGGGTGGATGCGCATGGAAGATGGTAACTGAAGACGTATTGTGACCGGGTTGAGTTTCCGCACGATCTTAAAGGGACCCACGAATCGAGGCGCGAGTTTGCGGGACTCAACTCGCAATGGCAGATCCCGTGTGGAAAGCCACACCCGTTGCCCCACCCGGTAGGAGGGAGCCGGACGGCGGTGCCTGTCAGCCACCACCTTCTGTTTAGCCGAAGCGCGCAGTAACGATGCGCGTACGTGCTTCCAGACCGCTCGACACCTACGCACGAAGAAGCCGGCGGAGGGTACCTCCGCATCTCTCTCCAGCTCAGGAAACAAGGGAGGTAGGTATCCCAGCTGAGCCTCAAAAGGAGAGATTCCCGTGGACGCGTTGCGCAGGGTATTATGCGCATATTCGGCCCAGGCGAGAAAGCGACTCCAGGAGCTAGGACTGGACGCGGCCAGACACCGGAGAGTACTCTCCATACTCTGATTGGTGCGCTCTGTCTGACCGTTAGTCTCCGGGTGAAAGCCGGAAGAAAGGCTGACAGATGCCCCCAACAGAGCACAAAATGAACGCCAGAATCTAGCGGTGAATTGGGGGCCGCGATCCGACACCACATCCAGAGGTAGGCCGTGCACCCTAAACACATGGTCTATCATTAGCTGGGCCGTCTCAGGTGCCGATGGCAGTTTAGGCAGAGCGACAAAATGAGCTGCTTTGGAAAAGCGGTCAACTATAACTAAGATGACCGTATTCCCATGCGAAGGTGGCAGGCCTGTAACGAAGTCGAGGGCGATGTGACTCCAGGGGCACCTGGGAATGAGCAGGGGGCGCAAGAGACCCGAAGGGGAAAGCCGTGAACCCTTATTACGGGCGCAAATAGCACATGCCGCGACAAACTCCCGCACATCACTCTCGAGCTTCGGCCACCAAAACCGACGCGAGACAAACTCCTTTGTCCGGTGTACGCCCGGATGGGCCACTAACTGGGAAGTGTGACCCCATTGAAGGACACGAGACCTCAATCGAGGGGGAACAAACAAGCAGTGGGGCGGACCCCCCCCTGGACCGGGATCGGAACGCAAAGCCTTCTGCACAGCCGCCTCAATGGCCCACATAACAGGAGCCACGATATGAGAACTAGGGACCACAGACTTGGGACGTGACTCCCTTATCCGACCGGTCATAAATGCGTGATAACGCATCAGGTTTAGTATTTTTTGACCCGGGGCGATAGGTAAGGATAAAATTGAATCTGGTAAAAAACAAGGCCCAACGGGCTTGTCGCGAATTGCGCGTTTTGGCCTGTTGGATATACTGCAGATTCTTATGGTCAGTCCAGACTGTAAAGGGGTGCTCAGCTCCCTCCAACCAATGACGCCACTCCTCCAGCGCCAATTTGACCGCCAACAGTTCAAGATCACCGATGTCGTCGTTTCTCTCGGCAGGTGTAAGGCTACGAGAAAAATATGCACATGGGTGTAGCTTGCGGTCCACCGGAGAATGCTGAGACAGAATGGCCCCAACCCCCAGCTCCGAAGCGTCGACCTCCACCACAAAGGGAAGGGAGGGATTGGGAGTAGCAAGAATGGGCTCGCAGCAGAACCTCCTTTTTAGTTCAGTAAAAGCGGTCTCCGCCCTGGGGTTCCACTGAAACCGAGCAGGAAATGCTTTTTTCTTTGTGAGGGCTATGATAGGGGCCGCTACTGAGCTAAAATTGCGGATAAATCTCCTATAAAAATTTGCGAAGCCCAAGAAGCGCTGCACCTGCTTCACAGAAGTAGGAGTGGGCCAATTCTTAACCGCTGAAATTTTCTTTGGATCCATCAGGACTTTACCGTCAGCAACAATAAAGCCTAAAAAGGAGATGGAACTGGAGTGGAAAGAACACTTTTCAGCCTTAACAAAAAGTTGGGCCTTAAGAAGTGCCTCCAACACCTGTCTAACGTGTATGATGTGAGAGGGAAGATCTGGAGAAAAAATTTAAATATCGTCTAAGTAAACGAAGACGAATCTCTCCAGCATCTCTCTCAAGACATCGTTCACTAGCGCCTGAAAAACAGAGGGGGCGCTAGTGAGACCGAACGGCATCACCCGGTATTCGTAGTGTCCGTGATGCGTGTTAAAAGCGGTCTTCCACTCATCCCCCTCACGAATGCGCACGAGATTGTATGCGCTACGTAGATCGAGTTTACTAAAAACCGACGCCCCCTGTAAACGCTCAAATGCGGAATTCATGAGGGGAAGAGGGTACCTGTTCTTAATGGTAATAGCATTGAGGCCCCGGTAATCTATACATGGTCTTAGCCCTCCGTCTTTCTTTTTAACAAAAAAAACCCCGCACCGGCGGGTGACGTGGACGGCGTGATAAACCCATTGGCTAAGGACTCCTCAATGTACTGCCTCATAGCAGCGCTCTCAGGAGCTGACAAGGCGTACAATGAGCCTCTGGGAGGGATAGTGCCAGGGTACAGCTCAATGGCACAATCGTATGGTCTGTGAGGTGGTAATTTGGCAGCACGCTGTTTACTAAAAACCTCAGCGATGTCTGAATACTCGATAGGCACACCCGCGGGTAGATTAAACTCAAGCGCCCCTACCACCTCCAGAATACCGGAAGATCTGTCAGACGAGCTATCCCACTCGAAATCGGAGATGGAATGTTCGTCCTCCTCTGTGAGAAGCCCCTCAGCAAAGGGATCCCAAGAGAGACTCTCCTCACCACTCCCCGCGAGGGAGGAAGAAGTATCTCGATCCGGATAAGATTCTGCCTCCTCAGAATCACTCTCGGAATTACGTTCGGATAGATCAAAGGTGGCGTTTGGAACAGGGTAAACGACAGGATAACAATGCGCTAAACAGTGGGGACCCCACTGACGAATAGGATTCCTATTACTACCCCAACAGATATGCGGGTTATGTAGCCCTAACCATGAATGTCCCTGCACTAAAGGATACGACGGAGAGTTGATTAAAAAAAATTATATTCTCTCCGAGTGCCCCTGGAGAGGAATGCGCATCTCAATTGGATTCGTTTTTTGTTTAATGAGTCCAGAACCCAAAGGACGACCATCCAGGGCAGTCACTTGGCGAGGACTTATTAGGGGATTGGTAGGGATTTGTAAATTCCTACCCCATTTAGCGTCAATAAAAGACTCCACAGCCCCTGAATCAATAAAAGCGGTAACGTTTGCCGAACGTCCCTCCCAAAACAGTCGGACAGGTATGAGGGTCCGGGAGTTAATATAATCTTGTCTCACTGGGGACCCCGACCTTCCTAGTGAGACTCCTCGTTTCCCACCAACTTGTAGCAGCGATCCTTAGTATGACCGCTGCGCTTACAATGCTGGCACCAGTACTTCCGCGGTCTCGCTCTCCTACTTTGATGGAGGGACGAGCCATCCACCTGCATAGGCTCCTCCTGATCAACGGAGAGGTATGTGGGCACAGTAGACGGAATGTCTCTTAACACGGACCTTAAACGGGGCGACTGATCTTTAATAGTACGTTCACGTTCTCTAATCCGGTTATCGAGACGTATTGCAGAAGTTATTAATATATTTAGTGTAGGAGGTGGTTCTAGCATAGCCAACGCATCTTTGATGGAACTAGATAATGCTTGAAGAAAGAGGGATTTTAACGGGCCGTCTGACCATCCCGTCTCCCCGGCTAGTGCTCGAAATGTAATGGAGAACTCAGCTACAGTCTTAGTGCCTTGACGTAAGCTGGTGAGTCTCCTTGCCGCCACCTCCCCTGAAACCTTGTGATCGAAAACCAGTTGCATTTCCTCCATAAGTTGCACTGGATCCCAAATGACAGGGGCATTGGCTCGAATAAGAGGATCTGCCCACGCAAGAGCCTGGCCATTTAATAGGGACAAAATAAATGCTACCCGGGATTCTGGTGTGGAGAAACGAGAGGGTTGTGCCTGAAAAAATATCAGACACTGAGTCAGAAATGGCGGGCATTTACCCGATTCCCCACCATAGCGATCCGGTAACTGTAATTTTGGCTCTTTTAAAGTACGTGGAGCGGGTATGGGAGGTGTGGGTGCTTGTGCAACTGGAGGAGGGTTACTTGCCACAGAAAGTCTGTGCATGCTCTCTGTTAGGCGTTGGAGGCACTCCCCCTGGCTACGCAACTGTTCCCACAGCTGACCCTGTTGAATCTGCAGGGAGATAAGCGTTTGCTCTGTAGTGCCCCCCGTAGCGCCCTGACTGGTTTGTTCATAATCCCTATCTGACGCTGATTCTTCCATGTTGTAAGGCTTCTAGATTCTGTCAGGTTTTAGGTTAGAAAATAGAGAACCAAACGCGACAGATAAGGATTCAGAAAGCGTATCTAAAAGACACGCCACAGAAGCGGAATTAAACCGCATCAGGGGAAGAAAAGGAAACTGATAAGCGGGAGCAAAACTTCCCTAGCTCAAGGCTAACACAAAACAACCTCAAAAGGAGGCGAGAATTCGCTAAAACAGCGAGAAACAAACAAAAAGAAAGAACCGCACGCACTAATTGATCTGCGTATATCAGAGGTTGAGAAAACTGAAAAGAAACTGACAAAATAGCAAGCCTGTAGCTACAGCTCAGTCGGCTAAGGAGCTGCACAAAGAATAAACAGGCTGCAGGCAAAAAGAAAAGAATAGAGAGCGATAGGACAGAAAACCAGAAATTCTAATCCTATATCTTATACCAATAGCTGTGTCTCTGTATAACATAAAACAGAGATACAGAAGCTAAAGACTATTACCTATACCTAATACCGGCTTTCTAGTAACAACTCCACAACAATCTAGAAGCACCGGAAAGCGGAAGTGAAGCTCTATTTATAGCCGACGGAAACCAAACACAGGTGTAGAAGATAATGACCCGGAGAGATCCAAACACCGGAACGGAGGAAGAAAAAATCCGTTAGAGCCTCAGACGACGCCAAACGGAAAACCATGGTAGAAACAAAAGGAGACAGCCACTAACCATGACATCGTAAGTGCTTTGGGCTATTGATAACACCCTCCTATTTTATGGCACTGCAGTGTAACTGGAGAAGCTGAGGTTTTCGCAAGCGGCTACCCTTTTAAAAAAATACTGCGTCAAAATTTACGGGGTTTTCTTAAAGCTGTAGTTTATAATTTCAGACAAACATGAATATTGTAATTGAGATGGATACGTCTCAACCACTAGGGGCAAAGTTTATAGGGCTACGTTCCCTTCTCTCACAGTGTTGTTGCCAGTTCGTTGTTTGTCTTAGCCTTGGCAAGACTTTCCTCGGCCATTCTATCTGTTCGATCTATCTGCATTTTTGCCGTTTACTTGTTTTGTTCTTTGTTCCTCGTTCCAGCCCATCCAGCCTGCTCCCTGTTCCAGCCTGCTCCTGCCCCATCTCCTGCTCTGCCCTATTGGCTTCGCCAACCCCGTTTCCAGCCCTTCACCTTAGCCTTCCCTGTTCATTTGCCTTGTTTCGCCTGTCGTTAATAAATATACTCCGTGTGGAGTTTTGCCTGAGTTTGCCTCCGAGTCCTGCATTTGGGTCCATACCAGTGTTCAATACCGTAACAGAATGAACTGGCCAGCATGGACCCAGCAGACTCGGAGCAACTCCACCATGCCCTCGTCTGCCAGGGGTCTGTCGTCAGCCAACACAGTCCGCTCCTCCAGGAACTCCAGGAGACCCTTAACTAGGGATGAGTTTGAATTTTCGAAAAGTCGTGCCAGTCTTCACATTCGATTTTCATGTCAGAGTCGAAAAAATATATAGGCTATATTAATTTATTATTATTATTATTTTAATGAATGGTTTAGTTACAACCAAAATATAGGCTAATACTACTGTACAGTAAATGGCTATTGATTTATTGTTCACACCGCCGGCTGTTGGATATTTAAATTTAAACTGTGAGTGAAGAGAGAGCGATACGGCGCAGCGCAGCCAACGGTACATGCACCTTTCACGTGAGAGGGCGATACAGTGCAGCGCATTTAACGATAGCCTACAAACATGGAGAGAATGGCACGCATGAAAAGCCACTACTGCGACGAAAAGTGTATCCCGCCCCACTTGGATCCCCTTGCTTGGTGGAAGGTGAACGAGACGAAGTATGAGAGGTTGGCCCAACTCGCAAATGCATACTTGTGTGTGCCCGCTACGTCTGTGGAAATGTTGGGGCTTCCTCATGCAGTGCGATCTTGTTTTCCAACTCCAACCCAGTTCCTACGGTTCTGACCAGAGCAAGATCACATTCATGATGGCCTGTCTGGGAGGCAATGCGCGGGACTGGGCTACCGCTGTGTGGGACAATCGGCTGCCCACTTCCCAACCTTTTCCGCTGAGATGCACAAGGTCTTCGACCACCCTGTCTGCGGCCGGGATGCCATGCAAGGGCTACTTCACCTCCGCCAGGGGCCCTGCAGTTCCGTGGAGTACGCTGTGGAGTTCCGTACATTGGCCGCTGATGCTGGATGGAATGACGCCGCACTCCAGGGGGCCTTCCGGAACAGTATGAGAGGGGAACTGAAGGACGAGTTAGCGGTCCGGGATGATACCACCTCACTGGACAGCCTTATCTCACTCACCATTCCCTGGACAACCGGATGCGGGCCCGGATGAGGGAGAAGACGAGTCGCCATGCCTCACCTAATCCAGTTCTCCGCTCGAGCCCTGGGGCTCCGTCTCAATCTCCTGGGTTTGTCTCTCCTACGGTTCCTGATTCCTCAGGAGGAGAGCCCATGCAGCTGGGCAGAGCTCGACTCTCCCCCGGAGAACGACTATGCCGGAGTCGAGCCGGGACCTGTCTGTACTGTGACCAGCCGGGTCACTTGCTGCCTGCCTGTCCCACTTGCCCAAAAGCAGCGGCTCACTAGTGAAGCTGGGCATTCTGGTGAGCCCTATTTCCACTTCTGCTACTGCACAGTCCCATTTCCTGCTCAACGGTACACTCAATTTGGATCGCCAATCCCTCTCACTGCCCGCTCTGATCGACTCCGGAGCTGACGACAATTTTGTGGACGCCTCCCTCGTCTTCGGCTCTGGCATACCTAACAAACCTTTATCCAACCCACTCAACGCGTACTCCCTGGATGGCAGCCTCATCGCTCTGGTCACCCACTCCACTGTTCTGCTCCAACTCATCCTGTCGGGCAACCACTGGGAAACCATTCAGTTTCATATAATCAACTTTTCTCAGTCCCCCTTGGTCCTTAGTCAGCCCTGGCTTAAACTCCACAATCCTCACCTCAATTGGGACACCATCCAAGTCCAGACTTGGAGTTCATGCTGCCACGCTTTCTGTCTTCAGTCTGCTCAACCCCCTTCAGGGGGCATCAAACTTGTCCCTAGTTCCCAGCCGCCTGACTTGTCCTTGGTCCCCGTTCAGTATCATGACCTAGCTGAGGTTTTTAACGAATCACTTGCTCTCTCTTTGCCCCCTCACAGACCGTACGACTGTGGTATCGACTTGCTCCCAGGGGCCACCTTGTCTTCCAGTCGCCTCTACAGCCTGTCCCTCCCGGAGAGAGCCTCCATGAAGACGTACATCCATGATTCATTGGCTGCAGGTATCATTCATCCTTCCTCTTCCCTTGTGGGGGCTGGGTTCTTCTTCGTTTCCAAGGAGGACGGAACCCTTCGACTACCGTGGCCTAAACTCTATCACAGTACGTAACTGTTAGGAGTCGGTGGGGGAAGGACCCAAACGCAGGCAGGAGTAAGAAAAAACCGAAGTTTAATAAAAGGGCTAGGCAGCAATCCGTAGTATAACAGGCAGGGTCGAAAATCGTGGAGACAGGGCAACGGTACAAAAACAAAGTCCAAAGAGAAGTCACAGAACAGGCAGGGGTCAGTACCGGGGAAGCACAGCAGAGGCACAAAAACAGAATCCGAAATCAGGGTCACGAGAACAAAGGCAGGGGTCAAAACCGGTAAGGCAGAGGAGGAACAAAAAGAAAACAAAACAGAAATAAAACAACAACAGGTAACGGATGAGGGAAACAAAAAAACTAGAAAACAGATACTAGGAATAAACAGAACAACTCGGGCAGAATCTCAGGAAAAAACAGGCAACACAGAAGCACAATATGTAGTACAAGGAACTTGCGAAGAACACTGAAATTACAAGGGATATATACACAGAGGGAGACAGACATAATGGGAATCAGGTGTGTAGAAGCAGGGAGGGGAGATTGCTCACAGGTGAGAACAGTGAGGGTTAACAGGGACCAATAAAACAATGACAGGGGAAACGTAAGACACGGACTGGAATACACAGACACAATGATAACAAACGGCCTGGAGTTAGCAGGTAAACAAGTGCACAGCTCAGAGGGGGGGAACACGAAAGTGGACACGTGCAGAGAATGCGAAATCACAGATCGATGCAGGGATAGGATAACGAGGAGGGAAATGACAGCTGCAGGTAGAAACTCAAGATGAATTAGTAATTAGTAATGTTAGTAGTGAACTCTAAAACCCTAATGTTAGTAGGTTAGCTGGTTAGTATTATATACATGTTAGTTTGTTAGCAGGTTAGTATTAAATCTAATCAGTTAGTATGATTAGTACATTAGTATTATATACAAATATAAATAAAGCCAGAAGGAAGAAAACGAGATATACGAAATACAGAGGAAACCCGAATGTTCCCAAAATCACCCGAATAGTGCAACGACAAAGACAGGGAGTGGAATCTCAGAAAACATGGAACGCGGACTGACAATCGCGAGGGAAAAATCAAAAATAATAACAAATAAAGAAATAAAGAAAATCAGGAAAATAATAACAAATAAAGAAATAAACAGACAGAATTACAGGATCCTAACAGTAACAAGTATCCTCTACCACTAATCAACTCTGCTTTTGAACCCCTCCATGGAGCCACCGTCTTCTCCATGTTGGACCTCCGGAATGCCTACCATCTGGTCCGGATCTGGAAGGGAGACGAGTGGAAGACAGCTTTTAACACGCCCCTGGGACACTTTGAATACCTGGTCGTCCCGTTCTGGCTCACCAACGCCCCAGCTGTGTTCCAGGCCCTCATTAATTATGTCCTCCAGGACCTGTTGAACCGGTCAGTCTTCGTCTATCTGGATGATATCTTAATCTTTTCCAAGAACCTAAGGAACATGCCGACATGTAAGGCAAGTGTTGCAATGCCTCCTGGAAAATAAACTCTATGTCAAGGCGGAAAAATGTGAATTTCACGCTCCCTCAGTGTCCTTCCTAAGGTTCATCATTGAGAGTGGACGCATACGACCGGACCCAGGCAAGATCCAGGCTGCCGTGGAGCAACCCTGACCGAACTCCCATAAGCAACTGCAGCAGTTCCTGGGCTTCGGTAATTTTTGCAGGTGGTTTATCCGTGGTTATAGTCAGGTCGCCGCCCCCCTCACTAACCTCACTTCCACCTCTGTTCCGTTTACCTGGTCACCCGAAGCTAACACTGCTTTTAACACTCAAGTCCAGATTCACCTCCGCCCCAATCCTGACCCATCCTGACCCGAGCCGCCAGTTCGTAGTGGAGGTGGACGCCTCCGATTCCGGAGTGGGGGCTATCTTGTCACAGCGGTCTAGTGAGGATCTCAAGCTCCACCTCTGTGCCTACTTCTCCCACCATCTGTCCCCTGCGGAGAGAAATTATGATGTTGGCAACCGTGAACTGCTGGCGGTGAAGCTCGCCTTGGAGGAATGGAGGCATTAGCTGGAGGGGGTGGAGCTTCCCTTCATCATCTGGACTGACCACAAGAACCTTGCGTACATCCAGTCTGCCAAGCGCCTCACCTCCCGCCAGGCCCGTTGGGCTTTATACTTTGGGTGGTTTAAATTTACCATCACCTACAGACCTGGTTCCCGCAACATCAAGCCTGATGCCTTGTCCCGCCTCTACTCCCCGGAAGCCAGTCCTGCTAGTCCTGACCACATCGTTCCCCCATCCTGCGTGGTGGCTGCGGTTACGTTGAAGATCGAGGAAACCATCAGGACCGCTCAAGTAACCCACCCGCATCCCAGCAGTAATCCAGACTCCCGATTGTTTGTCCTAGACACAGTCCGCTCCCAGTTCCTCCAGTGGGTTAACTCCTCTCGCCTGTCCTGCCACCCGGGGGTTCAGCTTACCTGGTTAAGAGGACTTTCTGGTGGCCCACGTTGGAGGTGGATACCCGTGCCTTCGTCCTCGCCTGTCCCACCTGTGCCAGGAGCAAGGCCTCCCACCAGCCCGCCGCCAGTCTCCTTCATCCCCTTCCTGTCCCGGGCCGACCTTGGAGCCACATCGGGGTAGACTTCATCACCGGTCTACCACCCTCGGATGGTAACACCACCATCCTCACCATCGTCGACTGATTCTCCAAGGCGGTCCACTTCGTCCCCCTACCCAAACTCCCCTCGGCCTCTGAGACGGCCTCACTTTATTATTCCAATGAGTACTCGCACATATTCCTCACTCCTTTTAGTTATTCTATTAAGCCATTTCACCTGTTCCCCTCTCTATTTAAAGAGATACTGCAGAGCCTTTTCTAAGGCCTTTTTTACCACTTCAATTTGAACTGGAACTTGTGAGTAGGTGTGGTCATATGACGATGATGCCACGTAGTTATATTATGAATATTCAAACAGTCAAGGAGTGAAAGGGTGTGTCTTGGTGAACTGACTCAGCCCATAGACTGTATAAAAATGACTCAGCCCCACTGAACTCAATACGCTCTCTCCTCACTACTAAACAAACAACAAAATGGCGAGCGACAAGAGTGACAGCAGTACTGCAGGGAGTTTTGAGGTGGAGGAGTTTGAAAGGATTCCTTCATGGTGGAAGACTCTCCTCACGAAGATGTTGCTCGGGCAATACAGCCGTATTCATTCGAGCCACTGGCAGCAGCAGCCGCCGCCCCGGCTGTATTGCTTGAGCAACGTCTTCGCAAGGAGAGGACCGGGGATGTAACCGAATGGTAGAGCTAACGTTACCTAGCTAAGTTAGCTTGTTGTCTGCCTAAAGTAACGTTACTATTAAATACATTCAAATACACAGCAAAATCCAGTCACACAGTAACGTTAGTATACTGAACATGGCTGGTTGTAGCACCCTCATCCACTTGGTCTGGAGAGAATTGTTATAATTTATTAGCTAACCATCCATCCATCCATCCATCTTCAACCGCTTATCCGAAGTCGGGTCACGGAGGTAGCAGTTCCAGCAGGGGGCCCCAAACTTCCCTTTCCCTGGCCACATTGACCAGCTCTGACTGGGGGATCCCAAGGCGTTCCCAGGCCAGCGTGGAGATATAATCCCTCCACCTGGTCCTTGGTCTGCCCCGTGGCCTCCTCCCAGCTGGACGTGCCTGGAACACCTCCCCAGGGAGGCGACCAGGTGGCATCCTTACAAGATGCCCAAACCACCTCAACTGGCTCCTTTCTACGCAAAGGAGCAGCGGCTCTACTCCGAGTCCCTCACGGATGACTGAGCTTCTCACCTTATCCCTAAGGGAGATGCCAGCCACACTCCGGAGAAAACCCATTTCGGCCGCTTGTATCCGCGATCTCGTTCTTTCGGTCATGACCCACCCTTCATGACCATAGGTGAGAGTAGGAACGAAGATTGACCGGTAGATCGAGATCTTTGCCTTCTGGCTCAGCTCTCTCTTCATCACAACGGTGCGGTAAAGCGAGCGCAATACCGCTCCTGCTGCTCCGATTCTCCGGCTCATCTCACGCTCCATCGTCCCCTCACTCGAGAACAAGACCCCGAGATACTTGAACTCCTTCACTTGGGGTAAAGACTCATTCCCTACTTGGAGTAGACAAATCATCAGCTTATTAGCTAACATTATTCATAAATGATAGCTAAGATAACTAGCTAGATAAGTTACCAGTTCTCTGGACCAAACGGGGCTAAACTCACACACAATAGACTGACTTGCATTACCTAACTTATCGATACATTCCGTCTCTCGGCAGATTATGAAAGCTAACAGAGCCAGTGGCGTTACACTGAGGAACGATACATCCCTTGGCATAATGCAGGCAAGTTAGCTAAAGATACCAAAGTAAGACGTTGTAGATGAATAACTCTCTATGGCTACGTTCACACTGCAGGTAAAAAGTGGCCCAGATCCGATTTTTTCCTCAAACGTGACACAGATCTGATTTTTCATGGAAGTGTGAACAGCGAAAATCACATTGAATCTGACATTTCCAATTCTCATTTGGGCCACTTTTGAATGTGGTATTAGATTCCGATACATAACCGATTGTGTCAAAGAGACCGCAGTCTGAACAGTCAGATTGGAATTAATGTGACTTTTTACGTAATTTTTGATGTAGCTAGCAGGGCATTAGAACGTAGAATATGGGCTAGTTAACTCACTATTATACAGGGTAGGTTATCAACAGATTCACATTATATTATCATGTGTTGTCATTTTAGATAAGTGGTAAATGTGCAAAGCGGTGGATTTTTTTGGGCACAAACGATACACCATAATAAGTCGGAAGTAGACTATGTTTTTATATCATTCGTAGACAGCTGCATTAACCGTTTTGTGATTTAAAATAATGTTAGAACTGTCCATATTATTGTCTTGGTTTGTTGCATGGTATTCATTATTCACGGTTTTCTCATGTAGCTGCTTACCGAACCTTAATGGTTGTCGGTCCAATAATGTGTCAATAGTTCAATCTAAGGGTGCGCAGTGATGTTAGGCTATAGCCTAGGTAACGTTACACATGAAGTTGAACAGATGTGTCGTGTGATAGCTTTTTTATATTGTGTATTTTAACATGGCTGGAACGCTGTATTGACCAATCTGCATCCCGGAACTATCCATTTTATAAATGTTATATTGACTGGTCTCACTAGCCAAACAGCCGAGCGCTCCATTTTCTTAACTCACCCGTCCTCCGAATCACTAATTTCATGCCTTGCTTGAGTTTCACTGAAACCGCCCATGTCACGGTCCCCCCATTCCTGGCTCCGATCTCGCATTCACGAGTCCCTCTGCACAGAAGTAGCAGCCATGGCAGCACAAAAAGCTAGTAAAAACCTTGGCTTTTTCCCCCCCGTATCCTCACCCTTATCATTGACATTAGTTCCACTGCACATCAACTTTAAAATTAACGCAGAAGCTGTGACTTTGATGACTTTCTTTTTGTTGTCGTTTATTTCTGCAGGCTAGTCGGAGATTTTATTCACGGGTTAGCCGTGAGCCCCGCCTGTCTAAGCTATATTTCAAAAAGCAACATGTGATACTTTGTCTTGTTTAAAACTTTGATAACAGAAGTGATTAGAAAGTACTGTAGACATTTAAATACTTTTACTTTTTTTCTTTTTTTTTACTATATTACAAAGTGATAATAACCATATCACAAACAAATTCATACAACACTAGCTGCTTGTTTTTTCTTAAGATATTTAACTTTCTAAATCAATTTATATCTGATATACATAATGTTTAGTGGTGGCAACAGAGATATACTGTATATTCTAAGCAATTATGATTTTTTTTAAATTAAGCTATAAGATGCACCAGCCATTTTTATTATTATTAATGTTGCTGACTTGAAAGAACATATGTGGTTTTTATAAACACACAACTATCATAGATTCCCTAAAAATCTACTTATATTTTCAATTATATTAAAGTTCTGCATAAATCTGTGAACAGTCCAGTATTTTTATGGAACTATAGTACTCTAAATCAAACCTCTGACTCAAGGCTTCTTTATGATCTTTAAGGATGCAAAGACATGAAACAATAAAACAGGGTTTGGCATCCCTTAATAATCAAGATAACATGTATTTATTCTAGATGGCTACTCATTATTCTAGATAATAGTAATTTTGAAGATACGAGAGTAAATTTATTATGGCATGTGGCACTGCAATTCTTGGTAGATATTTATACCTTTGCATAATGACTAGGTTTTTGTTTTCACCGTACGTTAATTTTTTTTTTTTGAAAAAGTAAGATACATTCTTTCACTTAACTTATATTCACTTAATACCATCAGAGACCTGTATGCCATAAATTTCCCTCACAAAAGGGAGGGAGATGGAAACCTTTGTGCAACCCTGTGTGCCCAGGATAACGTCCAAAAAGGAGGGGGAGGTGCATTTCCATAAGACAGCAGCGGCAGAGCCAGTGCACAGCCTTGCACATTTGGCAAGTCTAATGCAAATTCTCACATTAACAATAAGAATTAAAAAAAGAAAACAGCCATAATAGAATTGAAATAGCACTAGACCATCAGTGCAGACATATTCAGCACAGATGTTGCAGAAAACATATTATGAAAATATAATAATTAAAGTAGAATGTAACAGCACTTTCTCATAGATCCAGTTTCAAACAAGATGTTTGGCGGTAGAGTGACAGTATTCTACTGTCAGGCTGCAATCTGTTCTTTCCTGTCTGTTCACGCTTTTCTGTCATTTTATTCCAGCCGAGCCTGCCAGAATTTCTTGCCTATCACTAATTCATTCTATCTCTCTAATCTGTCTATTTAATAACTACTCTTTGTCCCTTTCCACACAGGTCTCCTGAGTTGGTATTCCTATACCATTCCTAAAATGGTATACGCACCCTTGGTATGAGTGCCTATAATGTAACAGAAACACTTACTATACAGCATATGCCTCAAGCACACCAAATCTCATGCAACTCTCTCCTTCCCTTTACTCAGTTCAAAAACAATATCCTCAGGTGAACGTTGCCCCACCCTCCTCACACTCTTCCCTAATACTAATGGTTTCTTCTGCAGATGACTAGAAGGCCTGCATTTGCTCCTTCAGCATCAGCTTGTCTAGATATTAACTGGAACAATGTAGTTCACTATATTTCAGAGTTCACCATTCCTGGTGTACAAGGTACACCAACCAACACCCACCCACCAAACGCACACCACTCCCTTCAAACAAACCAAAAAGTCTGGCCCCAATCTATTCACAGCTTTTACCATGGACAGGTCATGAGAGTGACACGTTCCCCCCTACTCCCACATCTCACCTTCCCACCTTCCTGTCTTGTAAACAGTCAGGTTGTTTTTGCAGGGCCACAGAGTGAAGGGGGGCATTGGTCAGCATGAATTCTCCTCTGTTAGTCACGCACAAGAACCCACTCTCTGTTTCTCTTTCACCTGACCCACAGCGAAGCCAGACACAACAGGAAAATAAACATTTAGGCAGAGAGGTACACATTCACTAAGCAGACACAAATACACTCACACATGCGAACACATATAGAACTGAAAGACAGCAGCATGGATGGATGAATCTGTGAATTAATCCGAGGTATGCGTTTGTTGCATCCCAAAATAAGAAATCTAGCTGCTACTTAAGTTGGTCCTGTCAAAAATGGCTGTATGAATGTGCAAAATGTACATTTGCAAGCACTGAATATGCTGAGGAAATTGACTGCATGAAATAACGTGATTGGACTCCTGAAATAACACCAGCCTTATGGTTAGCAGGCATGCAGAATCACACATACACCTCCTCCGACTAGCCTACAGCACACTGTCGTTGATACTGTACAGATACATATGTAAACATTCTGACATCCATAAATGGCAACTAACCCACAGTGTTGTCTGACTCACTAACTCTTTCTCTCCTTCTTTCTCTTCCTCTCTTTCCACACCACAAACCCTACTACCCAAACGTATAAATCTGGCTTTCCGTGAGCGGTCGGTGTCTGGGAATCGCTCACATCCTGTTTACGCCGAAAATCTTCGAACCCCGACCACAGCGAGCTGGCAGGGCCCTGTCTTTAAGCCACGCTTTTGCATCCACCCGTCTCTACTGGCCTTGGCTTCCAATAGAGGTAAAATAGGCCTATGCTCTTTGCACTGGGTGAACCTGAATTTCAATCTTGGTAACAACTTGTTACAATGATACTTTATCAAGTGGTATTGGTTTCTTGCCACAGAAGTACATGAAAGAGATAATGCCATTCTAAGGAAAGCTACAGTCTGGTTTTAAAAACGTGCAGTTAAGCATAATTCAGTAATAATTATCTAACTCACTGTTGTCTATTTATAAGACCTTTTTGACATTAAATTAATTTAATCAGAGATGAGCAATAATTTACCCAACTCAAATCTCTTGAATGGGTCTAATAGTCTTAGATTTAGTATGATTTAGTATAATCAGTATTTATAAAAATAATGTGTTCATATTATATTGCTTAACAGGCAAATAGTTCAAAATTATTCCAGCATTTTATTCTGAGCCCTTTCTTTTGTGCTGAATCACTGCATTGGCCGGGCCATTCTTTCTGTATTTATTTTTACTTTACTGTCGTTTCTTCTCTGTCTCTTTGGCCATCTAACCTCAAGCCATTAAGAGCTGAACTCGCTCACTGGCCGGGTCTCCCTGCTTACTTACTCTCAGTTCTGTCCATAGCAACATTATTTCTGTCAGGAAAACTCACGTATTTAAATGGCGTGTTCAATGAATGAATGTGCTGCATAATTATTTTAGTTTGGCAGTGAATGGATCTGCATTAGTACTGCTCTGGAGCACAGGCGTCTCCCCCCACTAAACAGGAGATGACCAGAAACCCCCCATACTAAAGCAGATCCAAACGACAGGTGGAAGCTGGGGTGGTGGAGGGTGACAGCAAACGTCTTTTAACACAAGCCGTAAGCAACAAAGAGCAGCGCATCAGCATTCAAGCAGTACAGAGAGAACTAATTCTTGGCTTAAAAAGGGCGCTCCATTACAGGTGTGTGCATGTGATTGGTTGAGTATGTGACGCGTGATTGCTAGCCGAGCATGGTCGGCTACAGCGAGAGGTTCTCCGACAGAATTTACTCTGCGAACTCGTTCGCGACGCTCATGTAACTCAAATACTTCAGAATAGTAACTGGCAGATTTTCCAAATTTCTCAAAACTTTATTTATAACAACATGCACTCCATATTTCTGGGCCTAGGGTAAAGTAACCCCCCTCCCCCCACTCCTCCAGCCACCACTACCACTACTCACACACTGATGTATAATATAGAAAATGACACGTGTTGAACATAAATACCACTTTATTTTGACTGGCTAAACTATTTACAGTTTCAGAGAGCGTATACAGTATTCAGTAAGATGAACACAGTCCTATTCTGTCTGGCAAGAAAATTCACCCTTCACCATTTTGTTGAGTTGTAAAAGCATCTTAAGAATCAACTGTCTACGATGCAGCTGTGAGCTGTTTATCTACATGGCAAATTATTGTCGTGGTGTACTCTGCACTGTTCATTGTTTATATCTCAATATTTTTTTCAGAGCATGGACTAAACAACGTAATTTGGTTGAATTTGTTTGGAGAAGCAAGGTGAATAGTTCTGGGAAAGGTTTATTTACTTTTTTAAAAACCTGGTTTATTTAGTTTTTTAAAACCTTTTCCCACTCTCAACTTAACCAAACATAATTCCAACAATGCTCCATACTTTAGTGTGACTGAGTAAGCAGGAAATACTAATTGCAGATACTATATTTTTACAGTATAATTTTGATAAAAGTGCTGAATTTGGTTCCATCATACAGGAACCAAATCTGGTTTATGCTACAGTACTACAGGATTATTGTAGGAATACTTATCTCAAATGGACCAGATATTGCTCCTGTTAAAGCTAAATGTTTTTAAATAAGAGGACTGTTTGCACTTCCTTGACAACTGTCGCCAGTTAAGTTTCTTGTAAATATCTTATGTTGTCAATGTACAGAAAAAAAGTAAGGTGTGAGACAGAGAAACCCTCAAAGTAACGCCTCCCTGTTGAACCTCATATTCTCTCTCTCCCCCAGTCCATCTGTCTGCAGAACCTTTGATTCATGTTGTGGCAGTGCTAATCTAGTCTCTGCCACAATGTCAGCCCAGCGCTGCAGCATGTTGGAACACCAACCCCTTTATCTTTACCTTTTACCTCCCTTTACCTCACTCAGTTCTTCCCTCAGCCTCACCCTCTCCCTTCACCTACCACCGTCACCACACACACCCTTCCCCACTTCTTCTAAGCCTCCTGCCCTACATCAGCGGCACTTGCAGGACTTGACCACCATGTTGGAGAGCTGCTCAACACGCGGAGTGCGACCCATGAAGTACACAATGGTGAGGGGCTCCAGTTCCTGAGGGACGCAGCACGGGGAGGCAGAGGCCTCGGGGTTCAGTTTGTTGTACAGGGGCAAGATCTGTGGGAGAAAGTGTGAGAGGGAGAGGCAGGCTGTTAAAGAGGCCATCTATAAAAACAAAGTTATAAAGTGCAGTTTGTACAGTCATTGTTACAGGCAGCGGTCGCATCCACATGTGGTTAACATTTTTTACCAACTGTCTTTTTATCTCAGAATTTCGGATATTGGCTGGCGTTCAAACAATATGTGATTGATTGATCTCTGGCTGTGTCAATTAGAGTTCAACTATGATGGACTACCTAACTTGCTTCAAACACAGTGAAAAATGGAAGACTGCTTCTTTGTTAAAATTTTTTTATTTAAATCTGTATAATTTTAGAAAACACTACTAGGACCAGTCATGAAGAGAATGCCTGGTTGGTCATTTGCAGATCAACTGAAATCAATTTATGAATGTAGTTCTTTTAACAAAAAAAGTACCTGAAATTGACAAGCACTTACGTAAATACTGCCCCTGGCTAACATGGTAGCAGACATAAAAGGAGGATTAGGAGGATGCTTCTTTCCTGCTTTCTCAATATTCTTGCAGCATATTTATACTGTAGTTCCAAAAATGTCTACAAAGACTTTCGAAATACAGTGACAACTGAGTGTTATCATTGAGGTATGGTCAGTGAAGGCTAATACAGTGTAGCTTCATAAGGGACACTTTTATTATATACATATTTCACCTTCTAAAGGGTTCTTTAAATGCGTTAGAGCATCTAGCGTCTGTTTATTGCACCCCAGTGAGCTTGCTGGGTATGACCAGTGCCAAAAAGCAAAAAGCTAAAGCACAGAGCAGAGTGGAGAATAATGTCCTTGCTCTAGTGATTCACTTACTAGAAGGAAGAGACAGTGCACTCTAAATAACGGCTCATGAAAAACACAGTAATATGTAAAAAAAAAAAAGTGAGCCGTCTAGCTCAAGGAGCTACCGTAAACCTAAATCATGCATAAATAACAACAATTAAAACAGACCCGGAAGAAGCAAAGGCTACCAGAGCACCAGCCTGTTGACAAACAGCAAAAAGTACTAGTGAAATAAGCCAAATGACTACTTTAGTGAAAACATACAAACAAAAGCACACAGATGGGGATTCAGTTGCCAGCGGAATACCATATCACTTAAATGCATTGCTGCCATACCGATTCTATACTGAGCGCACATAGCTAGCCACTGTTTATTTGATTATTCAGTTGTCCATCTTTTACTATTTCTTCTGGCACATGTAATGCTATGCCTTGTTCTGTTCAATAATAAACAGACAAAAATTCGTATTACACCTCTTTTCTGTATAGTTCACATGGCAGATTTAGAAAAAATAGGGATTGAGACAGGGCATTGAAAAGCACATTGGTTGATAGTTTTAAAAATGTCTACTACCACTACTCAGTTGAATTTGTATCCTGTGGGCATGGGGAAATTGACTAATAAAACAAATTCAAGACAGAGACCCCATGTCTATGTAAAAGCCTTGAAATGTGCATTAACTAAAATTCACGTGTAAAAGAATATCAAGCCGACTTGATGACGGCCCACAAAAAAATATACAATTTCACGTCTTTGTCTTATTCTTGGAGGGGCTCCTACTTTTTGTCTTTGCCAAGAATAACATTATGAAATGTAATTATAGACCATAAATATTTCAATGCCAAATTGCTAACTAAGTAAGTCCCTTTCTATCAAAACTGTCCTTCGACCCGATCCAGCATAAAATTCGGCCTTGAGGGGATAAATACTAACCATGTTGTAATGATTGTCTGCACTCCACAAGTAGGGGCAGGTTCCAGCGCAGAAATTAGCCTTGTAGCCTTTGGGCTCATGAATCCACTTCCAGTTCAGGTCACGTCGGAAATCAATGTACAACGAACGGAGACAGCAACCCTGATCAGCATTACTAAACGGAAGAGACAAACAGTCACAGAAACACACTTGCCAGCCCAGGTTAAAGCATACAGAGATATCCCTTAGGTGACATAGACTCACAAGCCATCCTTAAAAACACATACACAATTAATTACATAAAATGGTGGTGCCACATGGTAGGTTTTAAGATAAGCTTAAGGGTATTCTGGTGAAAAGTCTTTCTAACAATGATTAGGAACAGGATGTTCATCGTTTATACACAGTAACATTATTGTACCGGGAGCAAGTCGGGTTGTCAGCTGCTGCCCTCTTCTTGCGGTTCTTCTTGCCAGGGTTCTCCAGCCTGTCACTTGGCAGCAGAGTGAGAATAAGGTGGGGTGTCTTGGTGCTAAATTCTATCTGACCTTTGACAGCCCCTGGTTTCTTTAACTGCTTGATTAAATCATCGTCAATACCTGTTAGGGAGTGAACCGCAATACACCAGTTACACAGGGGTTACGTCCCATCATAATACCGTAATATTCAACCGTTTCAAACATGGATATGACCCCCACCATTATCCTTATTTCCCCATGATGCAAGCTGTTAGTGAGGCCACAAGGCAAGTGCACTGTACTGTGCCACCCACCCAGAATGCAGAAACTTCATGTGACATATGGCATAATTCATCCTTTTAAAATGACCTGGTGACCTAGGCCTCTGTAACCACTGTAACACTGTTCAACTCATCGGAGTGAGAAAAACCTTTACATTGGCCACATACCAACCTGCAAAGCGGGCGTCTAGCTCCTCGCTCTTGTTGGGCACAATGTTGTTGGTGGAAGGGACAAAGGTGCAGCACGGACAGTGGACACTTAGCTTCAGCCCCAGGTTCCTATCTAAGGAATAGAGAAAGAGTGCACGAATGAGGGAAACTGAAAAGAAGTGGAGTGAGTTAAAGTGAAGTGTGTTTGAGCATGTGTGCGTGTGTAAGGTGTGTTGTGTGGCGTGGGTGGGGTCACAGAAAGAGCAAAAATGAGGGGTTGATAAAAGAAAAAAATAAGGCGGAACATTGTTGGAGATAGCAGTGTTGGTGCAGTGATAAAATAAATGGTCTTGGAACTAGAGTGGTGCAGGCTCAAAACCTTGGTGGGACTACTGAAGAAAATCACTTGCATTGCCTCAGCCTCAGTAAAACATGCAGCTGTTTAAATGGATAAGATGCAATGTAAAAGCTTTTGTGGTCAGTCTGGATAATGGTGCATGCCAAACAAAAGTGTAATGACTGAAGAACACGCAACATCATTTAATATAATGTATTGTGATTTTTCACACAAGCAGAAGCATTGTCCCCGTAACCAGGTAAGCTGACTTGGCCCTGAAATATCAGTTCTTGACCTCTGTGTGTCAGCCATTCCTGGACAGTTTCAGTGATGTCGACTGACAGCCACGCCCCCTTGGCACGTGGACGCACAGTGCGGGAGTCAATGTAGCGTTGTGAAGGGGCTGCAGCATCACGGGACTTCAAAAGCTTGCAAAGGGAGACAACGACAACGACACAAATTCCATTTACACCTGGTACATCAAGACACTCTACTTCGTAAATGCTAAAATATAGGGGGAAAAAATCCAGTAGACATGTTGTTTTGTGCATGACTGCAAGTTCTGTACCTGGTATATCTCTATCCTCTGTTCTAAAGCACGCGCACGAGGGTTTGGCACGCGGTAGATCCTGAACTCTGCCTTGACAAGAGTACTAGAGTTCCTCTCCACCCGAGCAACATCAAACCCCAGTAGCCGAAAATATGGGCTAGGGGGGCCACTGTTGATCACATCTGTATATGAGAGATAGTTGGCACATAGTGAGAAAGAAATACGCTATCTCACTGAAGCAAATAATGATTTCATGACACTTAGTGCAAAAAAAATGACATCAAGGTCTTCTAATCTATAAATTAATGGAAAATACGCTCAACATTGGCAACAAGCTAAGGTGATGGTGATGGGAGCATTCAATCACAATCTTGAATTGAAAAGTGGTTTATTTTCTTCCTCCTTCATGCAAACACACAGAATTTTTTGAAGGCCGGGACAATTACTGTACAATTAGTGGAGAAGTGCGTCCATGCTGCCATCCACTAGCGACAAGATTTGAACTGCAGTTAGCATGTTCAAATATGCTTTGGATGAAGCTTTAATATATCTCCAAACACATTTGCATAAATGTAGCCTACTTAAAACAACACCTGAAAACTGTCAATTGTTTGCAGGATTACCTGCATGACAAAGGAACACCATGAACAACCACTAGCTTATTATCTAGTACATGGTTGATTTATTTTAACCAAGGTAATAAAACAACACATTCTGTTTCCACAATGCTGTTGAATGCTCCAGGACAGTCTTTCTAAATTGGAGGGAAATCTTCAATAAAATACAATGCATCCGGCTTGTGACTTTGACTCACTCGTATCAATCCTAGGTGGCTGCATGTCCACACGCTGTACTTCCTTAGCATAGTAATCCTCCTCGCTGCTTTCACGTTCGCAGGCCGATTCGGCCTGTTGCGCGCGCTCCTTCAACAACTCCCGGGTGCTGTTATAGAGCAGCATTACCTCAAGGGGCACATCTTCGGGTGGCGGGCTCGTGTCGGGTTCGGGTGTCCCCCGAATGCGGAGCTTGCTGAGAATCTGTCCTCTCACAGCCTCTATTCGCTTAGACTTGTAATCGTCCAAGTCGAAAGACTGGCACGTGGAAAAACCTTGCGCGGTACCAACTAGCTCGAGCAGGAGCACGGCCAGGTGTGTGAACCACATTGTCTGAGGTTTTGACGCGACCATTTTCCTTTTACTTATTCGATTATGAAAAATGTATTCAGTGTGACCAGGTAGAAAAATTGTTTATGGTTTTCTGTAAAATTATAAGAAAAAATACGATTAAAACACTAATTTAGGAGGATAAAGAACAACTAAGCTGCAGCTCTTTGTCTTGAGTCACTTCACTACCAATAGGCTCCACAAGATTGGGGAATTGGGCTACTACACTGAAAACCTACTTTTATAACTTATTTTTAAACATGTCTTAAAGACATTGTAGTTTCTCGTTTTAAAAAATCCACACAGCATGTATTAGTTATGATGCACTTCAAAAAAAAAAAGAAGTAGGCTACGTCTTTTACATAGGCTATAGCTTAAGGTCGGCTTGTTTAACAGTCAGAATGATAATTAACTCGGAAAGTAAAACTCGTATGAATCTAGCCTTTTACATCCTGTTACAATAAGAACAACAGGGTTTGAGGTACCAGCTACCATTCAGCGCTCACATTAAAACAAAAGCTAATGATTAAATTAGCTGAATCTATGCTCTTATCTAATTATTTTACTGTTGCATATGCAGCAAATTTATGACAAAGGGCCTCCTCGTTGCTGCAGAATACATTATTATTTTTTCATATATTTTCTTTGATCTAGTGTTTAGCGACAAACATTTCAATGACGGAAGTTACGGTCCGTTTTCGCTAAATTAGACGCAGAACTATACAATTAAGTTACATAATATGTGACCGTGAAGTATTCAACAAGTAAACTTTAGGCTGTATGTTCTAGGTCTATGATATTATTATTATAAGTTATAGAAGCTGGTGTAGCGATATGTGACATTATAGGCTAAATACACATAGAAACGTAAAACGAAAGAAATACTCAACTGCTGAGAGAAAGGACTTTACCGCCGGGAGAAAATGCTTCTAAGATTTGCAGAAAGAAAGGAACAAAAAGCGGGCGATTTTTATTCAGTCGAGGTGGAATATCATCCTATAGGTACAGAGTATGAAAAAATCCTCTTTTTCTCATCAGGCCTTTTCGCCACAAGAAAGCTACGTCCAAGAAGAAATCAGTAGCCTAATATTTTCATTTTGTCATCGTTCAAATTTCAAGGGAGAAAGAGATCCGCGTGTGCACACGGTTTGCAGTAGCTTGAAAAGTGGGAGAGGGAGAGAGCGAGAGAGAGAGAGAGAGTTACTGTGCCGAATATGTGGGTGTATCCATCATTAAAAAATATTCAAATAACACAAATAATTATCTCGCTCTCTCTCTCTCTCTCTCACACACACACACACACACACACACACACACACACACACACACACACACACACACACACACACATGTCATATAGTCTGATTATCTATCTATTTGGATTTTTAAAAAATAAATCACAACCCAAACACGCTGTTGAAGAATTTTCAGCATTTTCAACATCCAAAATTGCTTTCTCCACCCACCCACCTTAGAAAACTACACCCAACACATATTCAGTACACATTCCTTGAGATGCAAGTGTGTGCGTGAACACACACGTAGACACATAGGGTCAACGCACGAAATATTAGTCTACTGACTAACTGAATAGCCTACAAAAAACACTTTAATTCCCACTGAAGCTGATCTTGGCTGCGAAATTATTTACCTCCCCGTTTGAATTTTATTCTGTTGAGTTCGTTTTGTTCATATCCGCTCTTTCTCTGTGACATGTTCATTCCAGCCGTTTAAATCCCATACTTTCATACAGCTCTTTTCATCATTTTCTCTTGCCAGTTTTCTCCACCACATTCTCCTGTTCTCTTTCTTTATAGTGTCATTGCTAATTACAGTTCAGAACTACTGGGTCGTTAATCTTTCAAAGAGGGTTTATTGCAGTTCTCTCTCCCTTTCCCATTATAACATTATTATGGTTTCTGCTGCAATGCTGTAATTGCACAAAAATTAAAGTGTTTCTTTAAGTACTAGGGAGCGGGCGAAAGAGTCCCCCCCCCCCCCCCCCCCCCCCACCTTACGACAGTTCAAGGTGTTGCATCGGGAGATAATCTTTCTTGTTTCAACTCGAATACGGCATTTTGCAGATAATTGACAATTTGTGCCATTGGGTAGCGCGTAAATATAAAGGGCATTACTCCGCTCTGGCGGTTGGTTGTGGTATTGCAAACTTTTCTTTCTTGGTTATAAATAACTACGATTTTTTTCTTTCCCCTTTTTCCTTTGGAGTTCATTTAATCTAAATATAGACAGAGTGCCGCCACGTCATCTCACTGCGTTCAGACTTTAACACAAGCACGAGCCCGCCCGCAAGCGCACAGACATCAAATACGTTTGGAAATAAGAACTACTTTGGATTTCTGCGTTTAAAATCGTTATTGACCATTTCACTTTGAGTGAAAACAGGTGAAACAGTTTTCCACTTTTAAAAAAAATACTGCATACTGCCCAAATAATTTTGTGCCGTATCCATTATACAGAAGGCTAGTATTTGCTGTGTCCTCCACGTTATATTTATGCATGCATTCAAATAGTGTGAACTATTCCTATTTACAAAATGTAGACATTTACAGGTCTAACCCTATTGATTATGTTGTACTTTCATATATTTCCCGTGCATTATTAACGTATTGTTGT
>JAINUF010000079.1:0-50000 GCA_029718625.1 Synaphobranchus kaupii | reverse complement strand
ACGAAGAGCACATGTATCCACAATTATAATGTTGATTAAAATGTGCACAATTTTGCGACGCAAGTTAAAAGAATTTTATTACTTGCCTAATAGCCTAATTGAGGAGAACCGGCTACATTTGATGGCATTGAGTAATTGGTGAATTAAACGCTGATGTAGCCTATTGTTAATCAAGGAAATGGATTGAAAAATTATTAAGACCAATAATCAGTTTAAAGGGAAGTTTTCCGCTACCCCAATTTTCAGCTCAGGAGCCGCCACTGACTTTCTGATATATTTCAGAAACATGGGCAGTTCCTGAATTGAATCAATGTAGAGGCTGGGCTTTGTCAGGCTATTGATCTATAACGGGAGCAAGGTAATACCTTTCAATGGCTCTTGAGTGTTTATAGTCTATAGATCCCCATTCTGGGCCTGGGGTAACAGTCTTTCCATAACTGCATGCTGTCGTCTTCTGAGTAAAACTGGTCCTGAGGAGGGGAGTTACACTCCCTGTGTAAGTACATATTATTGCACATGACCACAGTCTGCCAAAAAGCCCAAGTGCTCCAGCAGTTACTGGATCATCACAGGCAACTTTGCTCGCAGGTACATTAAGAGTTTTGTGGAACCAGCACCCCCAGTGGAGACAGGCTGGCAGTGGCAACATTGCTCACCTGAGGAGTTCTGCTGGCAGATGTATCTCATGAGTTTCATGAACCCGAGGCAGATGCTCTGCTCGTATGTACCCTCATGGACCGTGACACATGCCCAATTGGCCTTCTCGTAGCAACGTTTCTCATACAGCACATCCCCACACTGCGGAGAAACGTGTGCGCTTAGTGTGAGCGTGAAAAATACTGCCTCTGTGAGGACAAAGATGGCATGCATGTGTTTGTATGTGAGCAACTGGGAGAGTGTGACAGGGAGCAAGACATATCCACCTTTCTGAAAACATGTGTTTGTAAGTGTGGGAAGGAGAAAGAGAGAAGGTGTGTGTGTGTGTGTGAAACTGAGAGAGGGAGAGGGAGGTGTTCACCTTTTCCTTGCGGGTGATGAGGGTGAAGGGGACATTCTCACGGTCCTGTCCCCTCTCTGTGTTAGTGGTCAGCTGCTGGATGGGTTCTGCCATGTCTGAGGGGAAGGTATAGGGAAAAAACTTTTTAAATAACTCAGCCATGGTTACCGTGGAACATTGGCCCCATTGAAGGACAAGCATGAATGAGCTGAATGGCCTGTTCTGTCAATATGTATTTTTGTGTTCTTTTGTTTTCAGGAAAGCAGCCTGATTTCACTTTCTTTATGCTTGATTTCTTCCTGAAGTTCTGTGGTTGATATTGGTTATTGCTTCAACCAAGCACTTAAATACATTACCAGTAAAAATTATTAATCTATATGAATTCATGAAAGAAAAAAGAGAAGCATTGCTGGTGCTCCAGAACAGACTTGATGCTATGCTCGAGGAAATCGTTTTGGCTGTGATACAACCTTGTTCCAATAGGGGGAGCTACTGCATAACAACACAACGGCAATCCAAGGCTGCTTCTAATTGCTTTAAAATGCTTGATAGAAATCAGAAAATTAGTAACATTACTTGAGCATTTCCATTGAAAATGTATTGAATATTATTTTAATATGGTAAACTCTCAATAGTGTTACTAACAGGACTGTGAAGTGGATGTGTCACTATCAGCTACATGTGCATATGCATGTAAGGGCTTCTTTCAGAATTTGTGGATGCAAGGGGTAGTCAATTTGATGTAGGAAGGATGATTAGATGTACAGTGCCCACCATACTTATTGGCAATCCTGGAAAATATGAGCAAAAAAAGTCTATAAAAATGTATTTGTCATTTATCAGCATGACCTCACATTCAAAATAAGAGAAATGTCTAATCTTTAATTAAGGTAAAATTCTAAGAAAAATTCTTCACAAAATTGTTTTTCTCAAACAAATATCACAATTACTGGCAGCACAAGAAATAGTTACAAAAAAAACGAATTGTGGTATATTCCATATTTTACCTTTTTTTTTAGCACACCTGGGTCTACTATTATGTGGTCATTCTTAACTTCCCGTTTAACTGGGGTAAATATGAGGTGACATACTGGCCAAAATCCCTTAGTCATCCATCAACATGGGGAAGATCAGAGAACACACAGATGAAATGAAACAAAAGGTTGTTGACCTTCATGCAATGGCTATAGAAAAATAGCTTCATGTCCGAAACTACCTATTTCCACCATTAATAATTAAGAAGTTTCAAGGAACTGGAGCTGTGATTGTAAAGGGGCGTGACGTGTGAGGAAGGAGGAGCCAAACGCAGCAAGGGGGATTCATAAAGCCCTTAGGCCACTAAGGCGGGATACCCGCAGATAAGGGAGGAGACAAGACAAGGAACAAACGAACACCATTACAGACGCTACTAACCGGCTAACTGTCGAACGCTAAGTAAAGCGCAAGGACAGGGATCTGAACAGCCAGAAATAATAAGCGCCCTGTCTCGGTAACGAGACAAAATAAGAACGGGCGAGTAGCGTAAAGACAAACATAAAACACAAACAAACACTGCAAAATAATACAATAAGAGGAGGCGAAAGGAACAGATATAACGTTCCGTGGTTAGAATTATAGGCTCGCAGTCAAACGCAAATATGTCTACAACATCGCCCGGTCTCCCTAAGAGACGAATTGCACCGAAGGGCGAGCAGAACTACCGTTCTGAACAGAATCGCCCAAATCTCCATACACGGAGAAAGAGCACAAAAGACGATGGGACAGCTGCACCGAAACTATCGGCTAACTGACTTACACAAGCACAAACACAAGCCCTACCTCTCAATAAGGGAAATATGTAACGAGGCGAAATAGAACAGAGATTTAAGGTTCCATGGCGATATAAAAAGGCTCGCAGTCCAAAGCAGAAAACCAAGAGGGTAAACACCCGATCTCCCATAAGAGAGAAACATTTTACAGGTGAGCCGACGGAGCACCGTCGTCCCATAACTTTACTATCCACAGACTAACGCAAGCTTAAAGAGGAACAACCGCCCTAGCCTCTCAGTAAATAAAAGAATGTAACGAGGCGAAATGGAACAGAGAGCTAACGTTCCGAGGCTATTAAAAACACGCAGTCAAACACAAACACGTCCACAACATCGCCCAAGCTCCACATAAGGAGACAACACACCCGGAGAACGAAACAGAACAACAGTTCACAACAAAATCGTCTCGCAGGCAAAAAGGCGAACAGGACAGCTGCAACAAAAGACTTACGCAAAATAGCACGACAGCCTCAATATAAAATAAAAACCCTGACTCACAACAAAGAGGAACGTAGTCCACGAGAAGGACAACAGGGAATAAAACGTACCAAGCTACTAACTGGCTTACCGTAACCCGGAAATGAGTAGAAGCTAAAACGCCAGGTCTCAATAAGAAAACCAATCAAAAGGCGAACAAATGGACCAGAGAAACTGCTACTATATACTTCTACGAGCTCATAAACTAAGTAGAAGCGAAAACGCCAGAATCCCCTATGGGAAGACATGCGCCGAAGGGCGAACAGAACTAAAGTTCCCAACAAAATAGCCCAAATCTCCATACACGGAGATTAAGCACAACAACGCGAAATAGAGCAGAGATTTTACGGTCCCAAACTTCTACGAGGTAATCAACTACCTAGCCAGCAAGAAATAAGCCCTGCCTCTAAACAGAGACGCTAAAAATAGGCGAGTAGCCAAAACGGTACGAGAACTCACAGCCAACAATACACCACAGTACATAACAATAAACAAACAATGTCGAAGCCCCGAACGAAGTAAACGGTAGGCTTATAAAACTCTCAGGGAACCACGAACAGGTGTAAAAGCTTAAACAGAAACTCCCCCAACTCAGCAGGGCGGAGCAAGCATCCACCAAAAAGGGCAGCGCCCTCGCGTGGCCACCGAGGAAAACGACCGCATGGGGAAACAGGGTTGAAAACCATGACAGTGATGAATCTGCCTGGAAGTTGATGCAATTCTAGTTTGCCCCCACACACAGTGAGGAGGATGGTTCGAGAGGAACTAGGGTGCTATGGTCAGACAAGACGAAAATTTAGCTTTTTGCCAATAAATACCAAAAGTGGGTTTGGCGTAATAAGAGGCATAGCTATGCAGAAATGAGCCTTATCCCCACTGTGAAGTATGGACCTGGGATGTTATGGGGATGTTTTTCCTCCAAAGGCCCTGGGAACCTTGTTAGGATACAAGGTAAATTATTTGAGCATAACTAGGCTAATTAATTCCATTAGCAACATACAAGAGTGTTTTCAGGGCATTGGGGTTTATAGTTTGCAGTCAGGGTGCACATTGAACAAGTATGGCTATACTTAATATTATATGAATATACTATAATATAAAATTACTAACCAGTTGCAAATGGATTATAAATCATTAACTATATAGTCCTTTAAATGATCAATTTAAACATTTAATAATTTTCAACACTTGTAAAAGTACTCTTCAGAAGGAAATACTGTCAATTGGCATATTGATCTGTAGACAATTGCAAACCTCACTGACTGAAGAGTTTGACCCTTCTGCCCATAAGTTTCCATATCAAAGATTCCCCAAAGTAGAATTACCTTTCTATTCGAGCTTCTTAGGCCAAAATAAATTGGTAAGTATTATAGTTGCATTTTCTAGCTATAAATACATACATTTATCAAAATAAAAATTATGCTTAAGTGAAAATAGCATTTGCTGTTCATTGTAGTATCACTAACTAGCACCAGGTAGCACTAGGTTGCTTAATTTAGCTATACATCCTGAGGTAAAATGTTAAATGTCTTCTTATTATATTGTCTTAAATCTGTCGCCAACATTATAATGGAATTAGATGTTATTGTTTTTATGAAGTAAATTTACACAACATTAATAATATAATGAATAAACGAATTGATATTTGAAATGTTTATCTTTTTTAATTTTTACTTCTCGTTCGCAATACCTTATTTAAAAATAACAGAGCCACTCAATTCTAATTTAAAACAGGGTTTTTAGTGTTTTATGTGTATTTAACGCCAACTTTGACAGATGTAATTGACAAACAAATATTTTAAATATAAATGATGATCTGATAGCAATGCAATAGTGTGGCAAGAAGCTCCTTTACATGATTTATTTTTGTATTAGCCTATAACACCAAAGTTGCCCACAGTTACAATTCATTTCTCCTAAAAGCGTATTGATTTAAGCAAAAACATTTTCCTCCAAAGGCCAAAGAGATTTACAATCTAATTTAGTCGTAATTCGGCATTGTTCGACGTCTTCCACCGTCTTACCCTACAACCTGCGCCAAATGCAGTCACTTCAAACAGACCTGACTCCTGTGCAGTCTTACCCTGGGGAACGGTCACTTGATGTACCCTTCCAATATCTTGCCAATAATGTAGTAGTCTATCCTGCTCTTCATCTTCCATGGCTTCGCCCTCCTCCTCTAAAGCGCCATCGCCGACCGTGGGCTGCTCTTCCGTAAAAGATTCCAGGTCTTCCAGCGTGATCACTCCACCACCTTGGCTGTCACCTCCACCACCGCCGCTAAGACGACAACCTCCTCGATCCATTTTTTAGTGTGTATAATGACCAGTTTAGAGACGATACGTTAACTAACTAATGCACTGCAATTTACAGCAAATGCAAACTATGCTACTAAGCTTTAGTTATGCTCAGCAGTTTGGCGAGGTTGTGCGCACTGTAGGCTACATAAAGTAAACTTAATGGTCTTGCAAGGAATCGCAAGTTTATAAGAATCCTAGTGACCATATGACTCCTCCCTCTCTTTAAAAGAAACGTATTAAGCTGCAAGCGAAAGAATACGGAGGATGCCGGTGAATGACGTTACTGGAGTCCAAGGTATGTGATGCCTTGTAGCCTACGTAGGTATATATTGATGTGCTTGTGATATTGGTTTGTTATACAGTACGTATGTATCGGTTTGTCGTTGACACATCTGCCATTTTTGCCATGCATAGTGGGTGGGGCTGGCCGGGATGGTAGCTACCTTCTGCTGAGAGGGGACAGCGCTATTCATGCCTAATTGACATAACCTACTCATCAAAAGCGCATTTCAACGCTGGGTTGCAGGAGTACCACTGTCTCCTCAAAGCAAGAAGGTATCATGTTCAAACTAATATGCAATTAAACCAATAGATGCACCGATGAATGCGTAAATGTCAAACCAATACATGTGTCATTGACAAACTAATATATATGTGAAAATATGATACTGGGACACATAAACGTGACATAGACACCAAAAAAAAAGAATTGTTGCAAAACCCAATGCAAACACATTTATTTACAAGTTTGACAACTCTCTGACTATCAAAAAGAAAGAAGATAGTTCAATAACCGGAAATAGTCTTTTCAGGTCATATAAAATTTACCACAGTAGTGTTAACGTAGGCTATGTAACATGGTGTCTCAATGACACGTGAGTGCAAAAGTATAACTTATTTTTTCTAATTCATTAAAGTGTAGATACATACCCCATCCGAGGCGGTCCACAATGAAACTGGACTTTGAAGCTCTAATCTATTTATGGCTGGTTAATACCCGGTTGATTAGAGGACACCGTTACGTACGTAATCAATGCAAGAAAAGATTAATTTTAGTTTAGTTTCTGCATGCAGAATCCTACATTTCAATATGCGGACACGATTATAACACGATGGCTGTGTAAATGCTTTTATTTGGACGATTTTGATAAACTTGTGCTAGGTAAAACGTGAACGGCTTAGGTACCTACGTAACCGCGTGAGGAAGCTTGGACACGCAAGGTTATCAGGCTCCTGTAGCGTCAGCAGCAATTGAAACAAGGCAATTCTTAGTAGTTTCGTACAAGACAGTAATGCTCTTCTTTTTTTTTAGGTTGACCAATCCACCAGCCATGAAACACGTGGGTAAATGATTCATGCTTATGTACGTAACGATTGGGACACGGAAAGAAAGTCAGCACTATATATTCCCCTTGTTTTAAAGTATTGTGGAGTGTATGAATTTGGGCACATATATTTTTTTACTTGGCTTATGCATGACAGAAACAAACAAAGATCGATCCGATATATATTTATTTCCCATGATTGCCGATGGAATCTTGTGTACGTAACTCTCAGGACACAATGAATTACGTACATGAGCCTGATTAATTTTGCTCTCCCATATGAATACGAGCGACAACTTTCACTAAGCAAAGTGGGGTTTAGAAAGGCATATCAAACGTCTTCAAAAAGTTGGTTGAAAGAAATGTAGGCCATTCGGATAGGTATATATTTCCACATGAATTATGACAGTGTAAAAAATGTCACATTTTCGTGTCCTATTAATGGGTAAAAATCGAAAACAAAGTTTAAATTTACAACAGTTCAAGAAAGTCTGGCCCATGAGTTTATGTTATGTATTACATGGCTATATGAAGTACCACATACAAGTAAAACTTTCCCATAAAGTAAACACAAGACACTTTGGTAAACAAATGAAAATCACTTAAAAAAATCTCTCCAGTATCATATTTTTACATATATACATAAACTAGAAAATGTGCTCAGTAGAGTACAGACCTCCGCCAAGTCTGACAACATCCCACAAGGCTACCAAAGACATTAACAAAACTGTAAGCAGACATGGCTGAGTAGTTGTTCCTTGTACAACCTTTTGTTGTGTTAAAATAATACCACAAGTTGTGTGGTGTTGTGTAAATTTGTTAAGAAGTTATGTGTGTTTTTGTGAATAGGCCACACCCACAGCCACATCCCCTTTTAGCCAATTGATGTTAGAAGTTAATCAGTTCTTCCTTGACCCATGACAAACCTTTGATCAAAGTTTGGTGGTGTTATGTGAATCCGTTCTGAAGTTATGCACCGTTTTGTGATATGCCACACCCACAGCCACACCCCTTTTGGCCAATTGGTGTGAAAGTTAATCAGTTCTTCCTTAGCCCATGACCAACCTTCCCACCAAATTAGGTGCAAACCCATGCACAACATTTTGAGATATCCTGTTAACAGACAGAAGTAGATGTGAATAAACTCAAAATAAAAAGTAGACAGATGGCCACGCCCCCTTTTGGACAATCTGCATGAGAAGTTAATGAGCTCTTCCTTGGCCCATGACAAACCTATCCTCAACGTTTTGTGGCATTGCGTGAACCTGGTGGGAAGTTTTTTTTTTTTTTTTTTGCTACGCCCACTGTCACATCCCCTTTTGGCCAATTGGCGTGAGAAGTTAATCAGCTCTTTCTTGGCCCGTGAGAAACCTTTCCACCAATTTTTTTGCAAATCGGTTCACAATTTTTTTGCAAATCGGTTCAGATAATCATTAGATTACAGCTAAATCTAGTCCCACCCCCCAATTCCCATAGAGATCCATTCAAATGCAGAGATGTTATAGTATCACTTGTACCAGAAAATAAGATATCAAGAGTCTTTTGATGTCGTTGGGTGACAGACATCAGGAAGTCATGGCATGCAAAGGATATGTGACCAAATATTAAAAATGATTATTCTATATATAAATGCACGGGTGCCAATAATTGTGGCACACATGGTTTTGTTAAAAAGAACTATTTCTTGTTCACAATAAATTTACTTCAATTAAAGGTTGGATTTTTCAAATTTTTTTCAGTGTGAGATTAAGCTAATTCACCAAAAGGTGAATTTTTTATAACCCTTTTTACTCATCTTTACCAGGGGTGCCAATAATAGTGGCCGGCACTGTATGTGTGTTTTTATCTGTCTATGTTGCATGTTTATGTGCATGGCTGTGTTGAGATTTAATTTTTAGCTTTTACATTGCTGATTCCCCAGCTCAGTTATGCCCCCTGGGCTGGACTCCAGCACTGGCATATGGGATGGACATTGTTCATGTCGTAAGTGTTGACCAGGACCTTCCATTATTTTGAGGGTGACTGTTTCTTTGCGAAAGTAAGAGTGAAAAATTAAAGTTATTAAAAATCTCACACATGGTGCTTGCAAATTTTGTCCCATCACTGCAACATCGCTTCAAGTCATGAGGATGGAGAATGGCACACAAGTCCTCTGAATGCAGATAGTGCATGCAGACAGCCACTGTGTTTCTCTCCTGCAGTTCACAAGCTGAACTGTGCATCGACACACCTGAGATTTGCACATTATTTGCAGGTACTCACTAGACCAGAGGAATCAGTGTTGTGCATGAGGTGGGAAATCCCCTGACAACTGTGAAACTCTCCCTCCCTGGTTGACACTATTATGCATTGACCCACCTGGAGGGAGACTTCACAAAAAAAAGAAGCACTGGACATATGTTCTGAGAGCCCCATTTAAAGTACGCTTGGCTTGTTCTTTTGTGGCCAGGAGTGTTAGGGATCGTTCTCAGAGACCCAAACGCAGACCAGGTTGTAGCAATAAGGAACATTTATTTCAGTCCAGAACAAAAGCCAGGTAATCAGATGCAGAGACAGTGCCATATAAAAAGGCAGGAGAATTGTCAGAGAGTCCAAAAATCAAAACCAGGAAATCACAAGGAAGAGGCGCAAAAACGGCATGCAAAAACAAAGTTACAAAACAATCAAAAAGTCGAAACCACAAAATAACACAAGCAAACAAACAGAATCGAAAGGCAAACTCGGAGTCGGAAAACAAAAACAGAAATGATAAATAAATAAATAAATAAGAACATAACCAGAAAAATACTAAACAGAAAATAAATACAAAATACAGAACCCTGACAAGGAGATTTTTGCCTTTGCCTTTCTGTTCCATTCCTCACTCTGGACCAGTTCTCTGATGTTTACATGAAGTGACAGTTTCCCTCTGATTGATGTGGGCATACACAATGGCAATACTTGGTTTCCCAGGACCTTTTAATTGCCACACCAGCTTGGCGGCAATCAGATTAGCGATAAGTGACATTCCAACAAAAATCAATTTTTCCACAGAAGCCCACAACATAGCTTCTGTCTGTTTGACCTTGGTAATGTCATGTGTAATCACTGCATAGCTCACAACAGGCACTGCACCGTGCACTTACCTCTTAGAGATCTTCTGGGCTAAGAGGAACATTGATAAATTCAAAAAAAGTCTGTATTATTGTGCTTCTTTGAGTGCTTTGGCTGAAGCAGCGCCTCGCCTGGCAAATGGTGCTCTTCAGGCCAAATCCACCTTCACCGGAAAAGGGCTCTTTATCCGTCCCCAACGGCTCTTCAACAATAACAGCCTCATCTGAGAGGGTGGATGTCCGAGAGACATGTGTTAAAGAATAATGTGTATTGCTTTTTCCCACGTTGTGATTCCTGGCAGGCCTTGAACACAATTTTCTTTGTCCTGTAGCTGAACAAAAACACAGAAATGGAAGTATAAAAGCATGCTTTTTACAACTTTTGAGTAGAAAAAACAGTAGGGCTGAAAGCATTGACAGTTTTAATGACTTGTTTGCAACTGAACAAAATGTGTGTGTGTGTGTGTGTGTGTGTGTGTGTGTGTGTGTGTGTGTGTGTGTGTGTGTGTGTGTGTGTGTGTGTGTGTGTGTGTGTGTGTGTGTGTGTGTGTGTGTGTGTGTGTGTGAGAGAGAGAGAAAGAGAGAGAGAGAGAGAGAGAGAGAGAGAGAGAAAACAACAATCAACAATAATCAACAAAAATAATGGTTTATTTGTTGTTCACGGTTTTTATGATTGAATGTGTCTACTGTTGATGAAGCTGACAGCAATTATTAAATAGCAGTTAAAATTATGCCCACGTGTATTTTTCTTTATGATTAATTAACCTTTTCTTTGTGACAAAGGAAACCAAGGTCTCCCATTGAGGTATTGAATGAAAATGGCATAATGTTCCCTGGCTTTAAATTATGTTCTCAGAAATGGGCCAAGAAAACAACCTCAGATTACAGTTTGATTTGGACTCTGAGATTGCTTAAATTGCTTCTTCGTCCCTCTGTATCATCACTGTAATTTGTCTTTCTGCTTCACCCAATCACTCCTGTTGCCATAGTGATGTTCCCAATCAGTGTGCAGGCTGTGGTCATTTGTTCCATAGGTCATCTTGCAGTTATGAAAGACTTCTCAGAATCAGTTCATTTCTGAGAACCAGTGATTTAGCCACGAGATGTAAGCCTGATTGGCTCAGATATGACCATTGCCAATGAACAGGGCATTATGGCAGGCTTTGGGAGACATCTGTTTGTACTCTCACTATTTGGACCATCACCGGTTTCCTTTGAATAATATGAAACTCACAGAGGGCTGTGGCTTTGATGTGGAGAACTGATAACGACTGTTAGACTTTAGTGTTCAGTGTTTTGACATCAGACCCCTTCACATATCTCTCTGTTTTCAGTGAGGCAGTGGTAATGTCTTATATAAACATACCTGCTACAGAATGTGTTACACAAAAAAGGAACAGTACATACAAGTCTACAAAAGCAAGTGTTTGGTGTCTGAACAACTCTAAATGTATGTTGTTGTGCAGGCCAGAGGGAGTGCCCATAAATCAATGGATCTCAGTAGTGGCCTTGTGAGCAACATGTTCCGTATGGCGTACTTGCATACTGCCTGGGATGCTAAGAAGTTTTGGAAGTTCAAAGCTCCCTTATCAATAACTGTTCCAAAGCAGGATTTGTATGAATTGAAATTCCCCATGTGTGCTCTCATGTACTTGGGATGACAGAGAATCATAGAATGCACGGATGTGTACTTTGTCATCATAGTAGTCATTCCCATTAGCCCTTGCTGTGTGATGTTAGTTATACAAATTCCATAGAAAAAGCAAGCTCTGACAAGGAACAACGTTTTTGTACAAATGATATTAGCCAGCACGTAAATGTAGCAAAGAAATGAGACAATATAAGTCACTTATTAAGGTGTTGGGCCTTTTTTGATAAAACTGGCTGTTCTTACCCCAAGTTGAACTTTGCAGTCAACGAATGTATGGCTGCTCACCTGTTTTACCTTGCACTCCAGCTAAATGAAAGGAAATCACAGTCCTGGAGTAGGCGCTTGTATCCCACTGTTGCGCTTTACAAATTACATCTTTCCCTCAGATTTCTATACTGATATGATCCACCGTTGCTTGTGAAACATTAGCAAGGTGAGTAGTCTTGGTTACCGTGCTCCTTCCAAACATGACCTAGATGCATTTTCTCATTAAGTCTCCATTTACCCTGAAGTGTTTTTATTTTTTCTTGAAAATGAAATAATAATTCATTTGAATTATGTCATGGTTTTTGCGCACATCGAATATAAATTAAATGCAATCGCCAATTTGCATTTTCATTAGAATTTTGGCGCGGATATGCTTCCATAGATCATACTATTAATCCATATAGCCTATTCCTTGATCGCACTAAACACGCATGAGCATGTCTGTTTCGCCATCATATAAGCAACCCAGCAAACAGTGGACGTCCTAGGGACGTACCATTTTAGTCCTCTCAAAGTTATGATGTGATGTTCCCTAAGGATGTCTTAAAAACATTACTAGGACGTTATTAAAGTCCTAGGAAGGTCACTGTTTGGTTACAACATGACATTTAATTTTTCTGGGACGTTCAAGAAACGTCCCTATCCGGCTATGATATGACGTTGTGCTCATAACATTCATGGGACATTCGGGGACGTTCCTGTAACGTCTGTTACTGGTTACAATATAAAGTCATGTAATGAATGTCTGTTACTAGAACATCCCGAGAACGTTCTGTGTGACGTCCATGTAACGTTTAGAAAACCCTACAAAAAGACATCAAGGCAACGTCCTGATGACATTTCGAGACATTCAGGGGACGTCCCGGGGACCTAATTTTGTTAGCTGGGAATCCGCCAAGGTGGAAAAGCAGGCTTTTAAAGGGAATGGAATATGACATTTTGATTAGTTTATTGCATGTCACACCCAAGACACACCTATAATTAATGAAGAGACTAGGTTCAGTCCATTTGCACGTTGCGCCGTGCTTAGCGCTCAAAAAACACGCCGTCAAACTAGCAAAAGTGGACTTGGACACTCCCTAAATGCACTTTACGCCATGCGCTTAGACAAAGCGCTAAGATCACCTAGATAGAGCCCTTTACATTGGTTTTTCCTTTAATTTGTCACCCCTCTGTATAGCCTATCAGGGCAATCTAATTATTTGGACCGTGACAATTTTTCTTGTTTTGTACTCCGGCACAGTGGATTTGAAATGACACAATGAATAAAGTGCAGACTGTCAGCTTTAATTAATTTAAGGATAAGGTGAACCATGTAAGAATTGTCTGGTCGGCTGCAGCAAGAGTTTTCGCGCACACACAAAGCTCATTAGGTTTTTAAAATGGGGGGACTATGTATAATGGTCTTAGGAAATCAGGCCCTATTTGTTCCTTTGGACCATGTTATCCATTGGTAGGTTATGGCCATCTCTGCTCAAGCTGTGTGGCCATTGCCAAGAACATGCTGGTGCTTTCCCTATTAGACCATTTCATGTCAGGCTGTTTTAAATGAACATTACAGCTAGCACAAAACCGCAGCTAGCACAATAAATCCACAGAGAACCATTTTAAAGACCCATTTTCCACAACATTTTGCAAATGTTATTAATGAATGAATGAATTAATTAATTAATGTTAGCAGTACCCAATCTCTCTTTCTCTCTCCATCCCTCTCACAGTTGGGGTGGATTTTATCCTGGTCATTTATGATGACCCTTATGATGACCCTTCCTCCATCAGACACACGTGCAAACGCACACAACATACAGTAAAGTGCATTATTAAAAGCACTCAATCACAGCTACCTGTGTCTAACCAAATCTGGCTGGCTAAACGTAAGAAGTAACAAATTTATCGCCACAAGTGAATTGAAAAAACAGACTTCCCCATCTGTTAATGATTAATACAAAAGTAGCCAATTAATTCAAAAGCAGCAGGACTGGAGTTTGATAACTCCGCTTTAGAGCATATGTCTAGCTGCCCTCTGGTGGAAATACAGGAAAAGTGCATGTTGAATACTTTTGTACAGATCTGAGGTAAACCTTTGTAAGCACACTGCACGCTGTCCAAATGTTTTTTTTTTTTTTTGTCTCATCTCCTCATGCACTTGCTACATCCAAAACTACTGCTCTGATATGTCCACATTATCATCAGCACTGAACCATTGTGTATGTTTCCATTGGCATGTACAACCCCAATTCCAAAAAAGTTGGGACAGTATGTAAAATGCTCATAAAAGCAATGATTTGCAAATTCTCTTTTACATATATTTAATTGAAAACAGTACAAAGAAAATATATTTAATGTTTTACCTTACCAACTTTATTGATTTTTGTAAATATATGCTATTTCTGAATTTGTTGCCTGCAACACGTTCCAAAAAAGACAGGGGCAAAAAAAAAGACTGGGAAGCTCAAAAAACACCTGTTTGCCATTCCACAGGTAAACAGGTGATGCTATCATGACTGGGTATAAAAGGATATCAAAAGACTCTTGATATCAAATCAATAATGTTGATAAAGTAAAACATTAAATATATTTTCTTTGTACTGTTTGCAATTAAATATATGTAAAAGAGAATTTACAAATCACTGCTTTCTGCTTTTATGTGCATTTTCAACTTTTTTGGAATTGGGGTTGTACAAGCAATTAAGAATCACAAATCTAATTGGGATGGCAGGTATGCCATCCGCCAAGTTACGGCTTGGTGGGGCACGCCCCATACCTATACAGCACCGAGAGTTTGGCACTTTTCAGGGTTTCCTACAGAAGTAACCACAATGACCATAGACTCTCAGTCTTTAAAAACATTAACTTCTGTATGTTCTGACCTCATGTAACCACACAGCATTCAGATACAACTTCACACATCCACACAATAAAGCCCCAAACTTGGGTTATTTTGCCGTTTTTCTCCTTCCTCTTCTGCTTCTTCTTCTTCTTCTTCCCATTTTCCTGCCAAACTGCCTGCCTCCGTCGCGATGTTATCCAATGGGGAGAATTATTATTTGAGGGTATGGTCCGTATGCCTGCTCATCAAGCTCATCGTCCAATAAAAACGCTTCATACTAATGTTTTTTAATGTTAATATAGCTAATGGCTTCATGCTTTCCAAAAAGCTACTGTGACCTTGTGGTTAGAACTGCAGTCTCTCACACAGTGGATTGTGGGTTTGAGCCCAGCAGGGCACGTGTATTTTCCACAAAAACAATGTGCTTAACAACTGTTAAATACTTTTCATTTCTTAGACTGTTATTATTTTCACATTGACACAAGGCAAAAGAGGTTTCCAATATTAACTGTTCAATGTTTCACTTGTATTTCACTTGTACTATATCACACCCTCCCCAAACCGGACGCTCGCTCTTGTCTGGTTTGGGGAGGGTGTTACGCTCTGCTCTTGCGGTCATGACTGACTGACTGTGGAAACCCCTTGCCTCGGCCAACATTTCTTTATTCATTAATTTCTTCACTTCAGCTCTGTTCACTTTATCCTTTTCACACATAACACAAGGTCACCATAAAATTAACTACTAGGAAAATTAAGAATTTACGATAATAGCCTACATTAAGAATTGAGGATAGCCTCTTTTAAGCTGCAAGCCTTTAAGCGATCGCATTTATAAACCGCCAATTCCCCAAACATATCTGATTCATGGTTAGTCATTTAAAAAATAATAAAAAATAGCCTCCGAATGTGGCTCTAGTCTACGCTACTCTGCTGATAATGTAGCTTACTGCAAACACTTTTAATAATAATAATAATAATAAGAATAATAATCTCTGGTATGAACTTTCTTAGTAGTATGTATTGTTAACTTGGCTTTTTTTTACGTCGTAGACGTTTTTGATCTGATACATTGTACAATACATGGAACAGTGCCAATTGTTTTTGTATGCCTGGCTATTTGCCATAAGTCACACTTGTGCCTCAAACACAAGTGTAGCTCTGACAGTAATTATTGTAGCAGAAGCAGTAAACACCTTTTTCTTAAACACCTAACACTGATGCTATAGATATTAAGCTGCTTTGCTGCTGAAATGTTGGCCTCCCTTTTATTGGACTTGTGCATGTTGAATGTTTGTTCAGGTTGCTGCTGCAGTAGAAACCCTGACTAACCTTCACCATGAATCTGCAGGACACCGGATGCCAGTGAGATGTGCCTCTGCTCCGATTAGTGAAATCTATCCTCTATACTGTGTGGCTTTTAGTACAGGAAACCATCAATGAAATTAGATCCAATGAAGTTCCCCTTACAAGGAGTGTTGTACATGCATCCTAATTTGCCTCCAGTGTAGTCCAAACAATGGCTCCAAACTCAGTAGAATTGCATCTCTTTTGACCAGACTAACAGCAACTTCCATGTTCCTTGGCTTTGCAATTAGAAACCTGTAGTCAACTTATTTTCAACTTAGTCTGCCCCAAGAGCTGATGTGGAATCAACTCACCTAACACTATCATAATAATTTGCATAATCAATTTGAAGAACCATACAACTGTTCCAGGATCTGTGTTTTACCTTACACAACCCATTGTGTATGCTCCAAAGGGACAGGACAGAACAGAAATCGAAAAGGATTCATATCTTCAAACAAAGCATATCAACTGCACTTAGTGAAAGACACCAAACCAATGAATGAAATGTTGACTAATTCAACATTGTGCTAGTATTAATTATGTTTAAAAAAATAGTGGAATATTAAACGTGGTATTCCTGGATATTTTAGATGAGGAAAAGCACATGGCCAAATGCAGTCTCAAACGTGAAAACCAGAGAATGATTTGGCGTCACTAATGAAAGTGGCCCAAACTCCAAAAACAAGACAAGAAAGTTTGATCAGAGCCAGTTTTTTTTATTTCTTTTTCACATTTTACATGTCATTATTACCCTGCTGACCAATACTCAACTCTGTCATTGCTGTAGACTGAACCTTGACCTCACCACGGAACTGGAAGCGCTTCCCATTTCTAGGCATAACAAACCCACAGGATTGAATAGATTTGGCTCCCCTTTCATCCCCAGCCCTTCAGTAACAAGTCCAGTACAGGGGATACTACAGCCAGATGACCATACTGTTTTATGAATATAGCCTACACCCTGTTATAGCTTACACCGTCTCCCCACCCCCATACAAACTACATGGCAAATGCACAAAACACTCAAGTTGACACCATACATATTGCACCTTTCCATTAAATCTCATTGCAACTTCAACCGTTCTTCCTCTCAGCTTTTGAAAATGGGGAAGATTGTGATGGGCCTTGATTCTTGTTGCAATCATTTTTTGACACCATACACTTAACAAAATTGCCCATAACACAAATTAATTGTGACCTTTAGACATAATTGTATTGCATTGTGTTCCAATTGAAAACAAACACCATCTCCTCCCTTAACCCTACTATGATACATATACACATTATATACATACTGTACACGCATGCCTCTGGGAATAAATATTGAAATGTATAAGGATGTGCCCTTGGTTAACAAGTTCTGCAACAGCGACTGAAAAGTAACATTTGACTCCTTGTGTCCGACAAGTGCACTATTGCATAGGAGAACCCCACGCAAAACCTGCTCGGAGCAGCAATCCGCCAAAGGGGTTTTACATTCAAGACGCCATCAAACCGCAGGTATCTTTAAAATCCACAAAAACGGTTTTCAGCTGCCACCTTGTAAAAACCTTGTTAAGAATGGTTGTATTTTTGCTACAAGAAACCCCCTCTCAAAGGTAACTAAATGTCAATGCATTCAGACATGTGACTTGGTCATTAGAGCCAGCTTAGGACTATGGATGGTGGTTTTGCATCAGTTAAAAAGATGAAGCACTGAGAAAAAAACAACCCAGAAATATAATAGCCAGTGTTTTCAACTCTGGAGTAGCAGGTCGGGTAGGGGGAGTAGGCTTTTGATTATCTTCACCTCTATTCACATATCAATGGGGCTGCAACATATTATAAACCATAGATATATTCAAAGGCTCCTTAAAACAAAATAAAACATATATGAAAAGACTAGTTTCATACAAACACAAATAAAAATTTTGACACATTGTATATACAATTATATAGATGTTCACTCTGCACATACATATATTTGTATATATTACAAAGATATGGAAGGGAGGGGGAGCAGAGTAACTTGGCCATAGCGGCTGTCGGGGGGACTATTCCCCAGCAGGGGGCGCCAGAGTCACAGGCTGGAGGCCTGGGGCTGCTGCGGCTGCTGGAGGCTCCTGGGGGCGGGCTCACAGTCCTTGCCTGCCTCGTCCTCACGCATATACAAGAGGAACAGAGTCACAGTGGCGAAGGTGGCGGCATTGACAGGGAAGGCACGCAGCAGCGTGGAGGTAAGGCCACGAGTGAACACCCTCCAACCCTCCTTCTGCATGCTCTGCCGCACGCAGTCCGCAATGCCGCTGTACTGGTAGACTCCGCCCACTCCGTCGGCCTGTAGGCGGGACTTGATTACGTCAACCGGGTAGGTGGAGAGCCAGGAAGCGATGCCGGACATGCCCCCGGCGAACAGCAGCTTTGGAATCATGTACGGGTCGTCCGGCTCGCAGCCCAGCGAACGAGTTAGCACGTCGTAGGTCAGGAAGTAGACGCCGAACCCGGGCGTCTCGCGGATGAGGGTGGTCACCATGCCGCGGTTGATGCCACGCACACCCTCCCGGTTGTAAATGCGCAGCAGGCAGTCCAGGGAGTTCTTGTAGAGCTTCCGCTTGGATTTCTTCTCGCCTGTGCCCTGCATCTGCATGCGCGTCTTGGCCAGCTCCATGGGGCAGCAGATGACACACTGGATGGTGCCCGCTGCTGCTCCGGCCAGGAACTGGTTGCTGGGCGTGTCCTGGCCCAGAAAGCGCAGAGTGTGGCCCTGGACACCAAAGACGATGGCGTTGATGAAGGTGAGGCCCATCATGGGAGATCCAATGCCCTTGTACAGCCCAAACATCTACAGACACAAGGTGTGACAGAAAGCAAAGTTCATGGGTTCAGTGCGGTCAGGTGCAGTAGACAAAACATCCAATGGTCGCTGCACCCTAAATAGAAAATTGCACCCTAAATAGAAAATTTCACACACACACACACACACACACACACACACACACACACACACACACACACACACACACACACACACACACACACACACACACACACACACACACACACACACACACACACACACACACACACACACACTTCAACATGCTTGCTCTGGCAAAGTACTCATTATAAATGGAAGTTAAAGAGATACTGCAGAGGCTTTTCTAAGGCCTTTTTTACCCCTTCAATTTGAACTGGAACTCGTGAGTAGGTGTGGTCATATGACGATGGTGCCACGTAGTCATATTATGAATATTCATACAGTCAAGGAGTGAAAGGGCTCAGGCCCCCACTGAACTCAGCCCCCTTCCTGCTCTCTCCTCACCTAAACAAACAACAAAATGACAAGCGACAAGAGTGACAGCAGTACTGCAGGGAGTTTTGAGGTGGAGGAGTTTGAAAGGATTCCTTCGTGGTGGAAGACTCTTCCTCGCGAAGATGTTGCTTGGGAAATACAGCCGTATTCATTCGAGTCACTGGCAGCAGCAGCCGCTGTATTAGTTGAGCGACGTCTTCGCGATCGAGGAGAGGACCGGGGATGTAACCGAATGGTAGAGCTAACGTTACCTAGCTAAGTTAGCTTGTTTGTCTGCCTAAAGTAACATTACTATTAAACACATTCAAACACACAGCAAAACCCAGTCAAACAGTAACGTTAGTATATTGAACATGGCTGGTTGTAGCGCCCAGCTCCACTTGGTCCGGAGAGAATTGTTATCATTTATTAGCTAACATTCATAAATGATAGCGATAACTAGCTATCTAGCTAAGTTACCAGTTCTCTGGGCCAAACGGGGCTAAACTCACACACAATAGACTGCTTTGCATTACCTAATTTATCGATACATTCCATCTCTCGGCAGATTATGAAAGCTAACAGAGCCGGTGGCGTTACACCGAGGAACAATACATCTGACTCCTTGGCATAATGCAGGCAAGTTAGCTAAAGATACCAAAGTAAGATGTTGTAGATGAATAACTCTCTATGGCTACGTTCACACTGCAGGTAAAAAGTGGCCCAGATCCGATTTTTTCCTCAAATGTGACACAGATCAATTTTTTGTATGGAAGTGTGAACACTTCCAAAGTGTGACATTTACAATTCTCATTTGGGCCACTTTTGAATGTGGTATTAGATGCCGATACATAACCGATTGTGTCAAAGCGACCGCAGTCTGTCAGATCGGAATTAATGTGACTTTTTACGTCATTTTTGATGCACCTAGCAGGGCATTAGAACGTTAGCGCACGGGCTAGTTAACTCACTATTGCACAGGGTAAGTTATCAACAGATTCACATTATATTATCATGTGTTGTCATTTTAGATAAGTGGGAAACGTGCAAAGCAGTGTATTTTTTGGGGGCAAACGATACACCATAATAAGTCGGAAGTAGGCAACGTTTTTATATCATTCGCGGACAGCTGCGTTACCCGTTTTGTGATTTAAAATAATGTTAGAACTGTCCATATTATTGTCTTGGTTTGTTGCACGGTATTCATTATTCACGGTTTTCTCATGTAGCTGCTTACCGAACGTTATGGTTGTCGGTCCAATAGTGTGTCAATAGTTTAATCTAAGGGTGCGCATGCTAGGCTATACGACACGAAGTTGAACAGATGTGTTGTGTGATACTATAGCTTTTTTATATTGTGTATTTTAACACGGCTGGAACGCTGTATTGACCAATCTGCATCCCGGAACTATCCGTTTATAAATGTATATCGACTAGTCTCACTAGCCAAACGGCCGAGCGCTCCATTTTCTTAACTCGCCCGTCCTCGCCCAGGCGAGTGAGCGAGGTTAATTTCATGCCTTGCTTGAGTTTTACTTAAACCGCCCATGTCACGGTCCCCCCATTCCTGGCTCCGATCTCGCATTCACAAGTCACTCTGCACAGTAGCAGCCATGGCAGCACAAAAAGCTAGTAAAAACCTTGGATTTTTTCCCCGTCTCCTCACCCTTATCATTAGCTCCACTGCACATCAACTTTAAAATTAACGCAGAAGCTGTGACTTTGATGACTTCCTTTTTGTTGTTTATTTCTGCAGGCTGTGTAACAGGCGCTATGTCTTTTGTTTTTGTTAATTTGCACGGGTCATTTGAGGAGAGCAATCGGTTCACAATGGAATCAGATATGGGCCACATTAAAAAATGAATGTGAACAGCCAAACAAAAAAAATCGGATCTGAGCAATAAATCGGAATTGAGCACTAAGGCCTGCAGTGTGAACGTAGCCTTAGTAGCTCGATAGAAGTCGTAATATTAACGTTAGCAGTAATACAAAGCAATTCGCATTTGAACTTGAACTAACTAGTTAACAGTACAAGGGTCTCAGTCTCAAAGAGGAAAAAAAAACCTGTTGGTCTCTGCTTTTATACCACGTGCCCAGCCGAGACCACCCCTAGGACCACCTAAACTCCGCCCATTTTTATGTTAAGGATCTCGTGACATCACGAATCCCCGGAAACTAGCGTATTGGTAAGCCTTCACAAAAACTCATATAAAACTATTTTGACTAAACATGAGATTTTCGGACATAGACAGTTGTGTATGATTATAATCTAACCCAAAACATCGGTTTTCAACGGGAAAAGTCGGTTTTTGACTGCAGTATCACTTTAAATCAATCGCGCGCACGCACACACACACACACACTTCAACATGCTTGCTCTGGCAAAGTACTCATTATAAATGGAAGTTAAATCAATTTTCCCAAAACAACACTGTGTGAACCTGTATGACCCCACCTCCCCCAGCCTTTAGATACACCAAACCTAGCCAGTAATACCATACTGTCCAGAGTATCCCTTTCACAGCCTGTGGTTGGCATGGCGAGGGCCGGGTCACAACGTACTGCCAATATTCCCGGACACAGCAAGCTTTGAATCAGGAGAACAAAGCGTCTCCACTAAATGCCAGGGTCTAGGAACTCAAAAGGGTCCTCATAAGTCACTTCCTCTCAAGCACCATCACTGCGAGGAGAAGCAGCTTCCCAGAAGCAAGGTTTCCAGACTTTGAGCCCATAGCCCACTTAATGACCAATTCATTCCTTCTTAAAATTCATTCCTTCTCAGCGCCACGGTGGCGCAGCGGTAAAAGCGCCGACTTTGAGTCAGTACAGTTGCACACTAAGGACCAGGAGATCGAGCCCTGGTACTGCCAGATCTGAGTATAGCCGGTGCCTTGAGGGAGCGGCAATTGGAGAAACAGTGGTCTCATATAAACACCATAGGGTGTTAAATGTACACCAGCAGTGTTAGATTTACATTGGCATTTTTTCTGTGCCCCTTTCTGAATCGTGTCATTGTCATGGAGGAAGGGCTTGCTTTTGGCCTCATCGCACTGTGACCTACGATGCGCATTAGAACGGTTTTCAGCCAAGTTGGGATGAGGATCAGCACCTCTAAGTCTGTGGCTATCGTTCTCTCCCTGGAAACGGTGGCTTGTCCCCTTCAGGTTAGAGGGGAACAACTGCCCCAGGTGGAGGAGTTCAAGTATCTCTGGGTCTTATTCACAAGTGAGGGCAAAAGGGAGCAGGAGATTGACCGCCGTTTTAGCTGCAGTAATGCGGGCACTGTACCCGAAGGTGGTGAAGAAGGAGCTGAGCCAAAAGGCAAAGATCTCAAATTACCGGTCAATCTTCGTTCCTACTCTCACATATGGTCACGAGCTGTGGGGTGGCAGGGCTTACTCTCCTGGATAGGGTGAGGAGCTCAGCTATCCGGGAGGACCTCGGAATTGAGCTGCTGCTCCTCCGCATTGAGAGGAGCCAGTTCAGCTGGTTCGGACATCTGGTAAGCATGGCGTCTCACTATGGAGGTGTAAGTGCAAAGCATCAACCAAAGCAGGCCAGTATTCTAGGGCGCACTGTGTTGAATACTGCCATGCTTTGGTTAAGACTTTGCGCGGATATACACAGTTGGTGTATTCATAGAAAGTAGTTTTCAAAGAACCCATGCACAACAAAGTCCGTGGATGTTCGTGAGTAACCGTGTCATTGTATGTAAAGAGATGTTTTTCTTGATTTTTTTCAACTGTACATTTTTGGTGCTTTGACCGGCACAAATATTAGACCTCTTGAAGTCTGTTATATCAGGGTGATATCAAGGTGAGTTGCAGCGTATATCTACAAAACTAGTGAGTTCTCAACAAAAGTACTTGGATGGATAGATAGCACTCTGGTTATGTAGAAACATTAAAATAAAATTTTTGGGTGAACTGCCCCTTTAAGGTGTCACCTCATACAGAACAACAATTCAATTATGGAATTCAAATGCTTTGTACACAGTATTTAACACTGTATGTGTACCCAGTGCAGGTTTTAATTAGGCCTATGTTATTTTTCTTCCATGTATTTCACACACCTCAAACCATGTCAAGACCCGCCAGTAGGTACTGACACACAGCTTGAGAATCACTGCAGTAGAGGACAGCAGGCATCAGTGTTGGGCACTTACGGATTCTTGCCGTGCAATGGACTGGAAGCAGTGAAAGGTCCCCCGATACAATGGCTTGTCCACGCTCTGAACCTGCAGCCGTACCTGAAATAGAAACATCGCCGATCTTCAAGAGCTGAACCACGAGGCTGCGTGAACACAGTCGCCACATCTCAGCGACAGACCACAAAAATACTCTCTAAACATCACACCACCAGCATAACAGGAAAGAGGAGCAAGGAAAAACAAGACAAAAAATGCATAATATTGTGTCTTACAATGAAGTGAAGAAGATGGAATCTTATCTCTAATACGTGGTACTTAATTAAAATCAAACAAGTAAAAAAACTGGAATGACTTTAACCGGACTGTCAAAATACAACTACGGTGTTTACTGAGCGAATTTCTTTTTTTTGGGGTCACAGAATCAAGACTCAGACTGAGAGAGACAGAAGGATTCACCATGACCGTACTTACGAGGTTACACTTCCGTACAGATGATGTTTATCCCTCATCTACAACAAAGTAACACTTTTGCAGGTTAAATCATACGGCCTCTGGCTCAGAAATAAAGGTAGTTAAAGGCAACAAGGCAAATGGAGAAGAGAAAATAAAATGAGGAAATACAGAAATTATAGAGCTGGTCCCTGAGGAAACTCCTTCAGTAGCTTTCCTTAGCTATCATTTTGCAATCGTTCATGCCATCAATTAAATTGGAACTTGAAATATTGTAAAATAAGGGGTCAAGTCTGAGTACAATCGTAAAGGAGCAGTACTTGGCTGCAGATTCAAATCGCAGGTGGTACAATAGTATGATACCCTTGAGTTAGCTACTCCGATTTCAGGAAGCGCTCCGGATGTGTTAATGGATGTATGCAAAATGTTAATTATGCATGTGGCCCCGGATGAGAGCATCAAGTATCAAGAGAGCACTAATAATAAAACTGACGATGGGCTTCAATTTGGAACTATAGCACTCTCCCCATTTTTCACACCAGTGCTATTAAGGTGAGTGAGGTATTAAGGGTATTCAACAATGAATGAAGCCCAATGGTTGGCATCGTCAATTCTGTGTCACCCTGTCAAACTCCTATATTTGATCTAGGGTGTAGAATGCATCAATACACTAACCACCAGTGCCTTGCCAGAAATGTCACTGGAAGACTTTAATCTGCTTTTAACAGCAAAGTTTGTCAAAACCAGAAGCAGGGTCAACTGGCCATGTTTCTACTTCTACAGGAATACACATATGCAGTCCACAGATTGGGTTAGCCTTTGGTTTCACATGATCAGCACTGTCCTGCTGCACCCTGCTTTAAGCCAGAAATAACCAGGCTCCTTAAGAGAACGGAGGTTAAAATGCAGCCACGCACATTCCAGCACAGCAGGGACTGCAAGTTACACTCATATCATATCAGACATTAAAATACATACACAATTATTTCCCTTGTTAACTTGCCAATGTCAATTATAAAACAAAAGAAGAAAAAAAATACATTAAAAAAAATTGTGTTATTCAAAAATCGTATTAATTTTACCGGTAAGTTGATTGGGGCATCTTGTATACAGGGGGATCCTGGAGTTAACAAAACAAAGCATTCAAAAATACAGACCCCTAAAATGTTAAGAAAAATACAGCAGACACAGTAGTACACCTGCACTGTTCTATTTAGGGGTATTGTCTGAACATACATCCTTGGGGTAAAATGGAAAATGTAAAGTTATTGTAAATGGGGGAGGGACACGAGGGAGGTTTGAAGACGAGACCTTAAAGTTGCCTAGCTCTTTTTTAAGAAGCAGAACTTATGGACGGTCCCTATAAACCTTGTTGAGCAGATGTAGAGGGTACATTAGGCTGCATTGACATAAATTTTCATCTCAGTCACCCAACGGCTCAATTTTTTTTAAAGAAGCTAATTATGCTCTATGGATGCCAGCTTGATGCCTTTACTCTCGAGAGAATTTGAGAGGCAAGATTTGCATATACATTTTTCCACAGCTGCTTCAAACAGTTCTCTGATTGGTTGATGCCATTTCTACTGCCCAGAGAATTCAATGCAAACACTGAAGTGTAAATATTGAGCAGTTTTGTAACTGAAATTGGGTGCAGAGAGAATACACCGGGAGCCACAGGAAAGGATGAGTGAGCGAGCTACGTATCACTATATAGGGGCTGAGTGGAAAGGTTTTGAGATTTAGTTAGAGGTTAAGCTGAATTTTAGAGCTGGAGTGTAGTGTGTGTATGTGTTTGTTTGTTTGTTTGTTTGTGGGGGGGAGAGGAATGGGGGAGGCTGCTTATTTTCCATTATTTCCTCTGTGTCTGCCATTCAGATCTTTTTTTTAAATCATGCATTAACTGTTGTAAACCCATAATGCAGTCCAGTCAAATGACAAACATGCACCACAAAATATATGGGCCAGACAAAAATTGAAACCCACCTTGACTGTGTCAAAAGGGTGCCCCACAAGGACACCAGCGGCACCTGAAATTAAACAGAAGACACAAGCATCTAAGATACTACTACTCCAGAAGAGAGAATGGATATCTACCTATGCAATTCATCAAGGAGGGAAATAGAGGGGAAAAACAGACAGGCGTTTGCAAACAAATTGATGCATCATTGATTTCAAAGCCATTCAATATCAGTACAGACACAAGCTTGACCATGCACACTAAAACCACAAAACCACACATGTAATGAACTTGTTGACTGTAGTGTGAAAAGAAGTGACCTGACATTGCGTGTTTCAGAGGAGAGCACGTGCTTGCCTGTGCTCTCCTTTCCATTAGTGGAGGTTGCAACTGGTCAATGCTTAGGCATTATAAATTGTCAGAAAAAACATATTCAAAAATATTGAAAGGAATATACGCATCTCTGATGACGTCTCCTGTAGGTAAATCCCTTTGTTTTCACACATGCATATTCTGGAAAAGCTGAGAAATGTATGTATCTATATAACGGATTTAAACTAATCTTACATGTGTACCATTTTTATAATAAGAAATTAATAGATTCACCTAGTGGCTTGTAAATTATACAGTTGAATTTGGAAGTTTACATACACTTAGGTTGAAGTCATTAAAACTCATTTTTAACCACTCCACAGATTTGATGTTAGCAAACTATAGTGTTGGCAAGTCAGTTAGGACATCTACTTTGTGCATGACACATAGTTTTTCCAACAAATGTTTAGAGACAGATTATTTCACTTTTAATCCACTATATCACAATTCCAGTGGGTCAGAAGTTTACATACACTAAGTTGACTGTGCCTTTAAATTTTTCATATTTGGTTGCATATTCTTTGCATGCCATGACTTCCTGATGTCTGTGTCCCAACAACATCAAAAGACTCTTGATATCTTATTTTCTGATACTCTTACAAGCGATACTATAACGTCTCTGCATTTGAATGGATCTCTATGGGAATTGGGGGGTGGGACTAGATTTAGCTGTAAATTACACTGGAACAGTATGGAAACACATGGTTGGCTAAATGGCTCTAAGTCATCAAGGGTCTGACGTATCAAACAAGCCTTAAAACATCACTCTGCTGCCAGAAATACAGTAGATATGGATGGATAACTTGAAGATAACTTTCTTCTCCTGACTTATTTTTCCATAGACTTCAATAGGAAAATTTGTCATCAGCACATTCTTAATCGCTTTTTAACTCCGCCAAGGAGGTTATGCAATCACAACCGTCCGGCTGTCTATGAGATATATCTGGAAAAGTAATGGACGGATTGCCATGAAATTTTCTGTGCACATTCATGTTCCCAAGAGGAAGAAACCTATTAGTTCTATTTTGGTAACCCCATGACCTTTCCTCTAGTGCCACCACCAGGCCAAACATATCTCAAAAAGTAATGACTGGTTACTAGTGCTATTTCAACATGAATTTGCTGCGCACATTCATGTTCCCAAGAGCAAGAAACCTTTTAGTTTTATTTTGGTTCCCAAGAGGAAGAAACATATTGATTTTTGTAACCCCATGACCTTTCCTCTAGCGCCACCACCAGGCCAAACATATCTCAAAAAGTAATGACTGGTTATTAGTGCTATTTCAGCATGAATTTACTGCGCACATTAATGTTCCGAAGAGGAAGAAATCTATTGATTTTGGTGATCCCATGACCTTTCCTCTAGCACCACCATCAGGCCAAACCTATCCAAAATAATAACCAGATTTGCCAAGTCATTTGCTGTGTACATTCATGTGAGGGGAGATTGTTGTGGCTTGGCGGAGGTCTGCACTCCACGGAGTGTATTCTTTCTAGTTAAAAAAATATAAATCAGAAGATCAAATTTTTTTGCCTAATGACAACTACAAGGCGCAACCAATAATAAATAAATAAAACCGCTAACGTCACATTGTGTGTGTCTGCGTGTGTGGCACATAGTGGGAAAATATACATTAAAACCTTATACACTACATGGTCAAAAGTATATGGACACCTGCTCATCCAACATCTCATTCCAAATTCATGGGCATTAATATGGAGTTTGTCACCATTAGCTGCTATAATAGCCTCCACTCTCCTGGGAAGGCTTTTCACTAGATGCTGGAACATTGCTGCGTGTATTTGTTTCCATTCAGTCAGACGAGCATTAGTGAGGTAGGGCACTGATGTGGGGTTATTAGGCCTGGCTCGAGGTCGGCTTTCCAATTTCTTAACCCTTTCATGCATGAATTATCACAAAACAGAGCAATATTTTTTTCACATCAAACTCCGCATGTGTTTCACCCGCCTAGGTCACAGAAGTGTGCCCCAAATGGCCCCTTGAAAACATAGACCACACATGGAGATTAATGCATGATGTCCACTTCAATGGACAGAAGGTTTTTTGTATACAATACAAGAACTACGGTAATTTTTTGTTACAAATATAACTAATTCTGCTCCTTGCATCTTCCCTAATAAGATTTTTATTTGTTTTTACATGCTCTGTTCTCTAGGAATAGAAGGTTTTCAGAGCTACACCAGAGGGAGTTTGTATGTTTCCACCTCCACCTGCCATTTTGACCTTCACTGTATCAAAACTAGAAAAGCCAATAAAATGTAACAAGATGGAGCATATCAAAATTTAGGCAAAGGTGCAAGGAATCTGCTCTGATATTTTTTTGGAGATCACAAATGTTTCTGACTATGTTAAAATAGACTTTGAAAAGCCTGTCCACTGTAGTGGACTCAACGCATGAAAGGGTTAAAGTGATCCATCCATATCTACTGCATATCTGGCAGCAGAGTGATGGTTTGAGGCTCGTTTGATACCTCAGACCCTTGATGATTTACAGCCATTTAGCTAACCATGGGTTAACTTCATTTAGCACATCTATTTTCCACAATGCCTCACATTTTATTGTTGCTGTTCTCCATCCCCTTGAGTGCATTGCACACGAGAGACAAATCTAAGACAAACCTTTTCTAAGATGTAACCTAGCCAAACTTTGCACTTTTACATCTTAATTTCCCAGAATAGCTAAATAAAACATCATATCAAACAATGCCAATTAAACAACCAACTTATTCATTCATTCCTATCCTGGTGTTCTGTGCAAAGCCGGAGAAAATGCTCTGTGACGCCTTTAACTCATTCAATGCCAGAGTGTTCTGGAACACTAAGCTTCAGCAGTGCCTAGCCAATATGGCTGCTGACATATAAAAGAACATCAGTTTAAAATGGTAATTGTTTCATTTTTTCTGACTCAAATCCGGAATTCTTTACCGGCAGTGTAAAGACAGCTGCAGTCGATGTTAGTCACCCTTGGCACTTTAGACTTTATTTTTGTCTACTTATGTCACCCGCGGCACTGAATGAGTTAAGCGGTCTGGTGCAGTAAAATGGGCTTTTGTCATTCCCTCCAAAAAATAAAAAAAGAGTACAGTAATTACAAGGACAATTCAGCTTGTCATCGTGTAGAGAAAAAATGTCCCACCCCTACTTGCCATAACTATCAGCGTAATACAAACCTGCACAGCTCAAATCTCAGGGTCATTCCTATTGGGCCCCCCACCATGGCCAGTGACATCTCAACAGCCTATCACAATCCAGAAACCATCTCTAAACTCAGCTGTGCTATGTTAAAAGGGGGCTTGGCTGTCCTAACCAATACGGGGACGGTCACGGCGCCTCTGGAAACTCAGGCAACGTGTGTGCTGCAGACTAAAAATCAGCTGTTCACTAAACACATCATAAAGACCAGTACCCTTGATGTATGTAAATGGAGGGGGTACGAGGCTGGGTGTTCTCAGAGGGTTTCACGATATGGTTTCACATGGCAGACCATGCTGTGAAACACTCTGGGAAGTTGTGGGAACACAGCTCATTTGCATAAAGGGGAGGTATATTTGTGGCACATTTGCACAACCATTCCACTTTCAGCATACATTGAGCAATTGTACAAGGTCGAAGCAACTCCAGCAACTGCATGCAACAGGGCACACAGTGGTTGTCTCTTGGATTTTTCATGATGGACCCTTGGTTAAATTGGATGTGAGCGTACAAAGAGAATGCCATCTTTACAGTATGCAACAAATTGCCAAAAGCAAGTGCAGAAAATAAAAGATCCAGTTCTCTCTCCCTTAACCATCAAAAGCCACAAAGGCAAAGGATGCAGTAAGGATGAAATGTTAAGTAAAAAATTTAACATTTCATTGGAAAATGCATTTGCCACTCACTGATAAACTTAAAAGCCTCCAATTGTATGCTGTCAACTAGGGCACAAAGTTGTGCAGATTCCATGGGTTTTGCTATACACTAGCTCCAAGACAGAAGTTCTAAAAATTAAAACAGAGATGAAGTATGGAAAACTCAGGGTTTATATTTACTAACAATTATCCATGATTTATGAAATACTAGTTGCTTTGATGGAAATTAAAGTCATCCATCATTTTGATGGACAAGAAAATATATCATTGCCAAAGACAAAATCGTGAGTTGTAACCAAAAAGAAAAAGAAAAAGCCAGTTAGATGCTAATACTTGCTAGACAGCTTTTATGTGAGGGGTACAAGTGAATGAATGAATGAATGAATAATACATGTCGAATGAATCCAAATACAATATGTATATTTGTGGCTTCACCTTAAAGGGATAACCACTAACATCCCACATGCTTTGTTTATTACCTTTCAGACAAACCATGTAAATATGCATGCAAAATGAACCATGTATCAACATATTATGTAGCCTAACCATTTTTCTGAATGAAAGAGGGGTGGGGGGAGGGGTACCAAGTACCAAGGAGAAATAGGCCTATGTCCTCATACATAAAGAGTATATAACCCCCATGTCTACCACTGAGCGAACACCACTATGTCAACCCGGTGAACTACTGAATGCCACAAATTCCACAATTCGATACTGCAGCAACAGAGAGTGAGTCACTTTAACATTTCCAAACCACTCATGTAGAATGCTGTTTGCATGTAGAATGCTGGGTTGTACACACCACATGGTTGTTTCACTCCTATGTTTGTACTGTAATTATATTTAGCTTTGATAAAATTGGTGGCAATACCAACTTGGACTATCATACCCTGCTACACTTTGTATCAAGATGTAATTTGAGTGCATTACTGGCAGAAGCCCTGACATAGCAACAGTGACACAGTAACAAATCACGATTGGCCGCTGTAAGGGTGTGCACATAGCTCACCCTTTTTTTGGAGGGTTATTATCGTTGCCATTTCTTGGAAGTGGTGTTACAGTCATTGAGGGTTTATGGCCCTTAAAAGAGTGTATTAACCTCAAGGGGTTGTAGGTGATCAAGTGCACGTAAAATCCCTGTAACAGGCTTTTATTTGCCTTTTGCGGGATGGGGTAGGGAACATAACTTTTGTTGAACCTGAATCATAAATGAACGCAGGGAGTCAAGGTCATCAAAGCATTTGTGTACAAATTGAGACATCGGCCCACTGGAAAACTACATCTCGGATGTTACATGACGTCATCCCCAACGTAATCGTCATCACCTGCCAGAAAAAGTGCCTACTTTGTCAAGATTCCAATCATGAACAAACACAGAAAGGCAAACAGTCAAGAGAAGGGGAAGGGGGGAGTTGTGTGCCTTTGTACACAGCCTCAGAAACACAGTCGACTGATATCAAGAGCCAATCACTTTACAGAGGGATAGTCAAGTGCTGCATCTAAAAACGTATCAAGCTAATTTATAATTCACTTTTCATAATTCACTTTAATGAGCACTGCAGATATTGCTTGATTTCTGCAAAACAGAACCAACTTTACTAAAATATTTATAAGATGCTGTTAATGCAGTGTGTGTGTAAGTAAGTACAACTATTACTAGGCACTTTAATCCACACACAGTTGGAAATCATGGGAGCCAAGTACAGTTAACCCCCCTGAAGTGGCTCACCTTGTAGTGGGCCAATATGAGATAACTTTGTGTAGCCCCTAATCCAGTAGAATTCCTTACTTTGATATGCAGTCACGTTACCTTTAATCTTGCATTCACAATCAACATAACTTAAAACCATCAGCGACTAAATTTCGAACTATCGACCCGAATCAGTCTCAATGTGAACGTTTATTTGGCGCCACAGAGCAGAAGCGCAATTTAGCGATGCGCACTTGCGCAGCATCAAACGTGCCATTCCGCTCAAACCGGGCGCCACAACGCACGTTGAACGTTAGCTGCCCAAATTTACAATGAGGTACGTCTATGTACGACAGACGTCCGGACAATTATTCCTAAAAGGCCCATTCTCAAGCCTATTTGCCTGCTTCAGTCATTAATGTTACATTAATCATCGAGAAGGCTAAAGTTAGCTAGCTAACATCAACGTAGTCCCTGTACTAGCCTATTGTACTCCATATCCTAGCCTTACCTATTGTTTTCTAGTTGGCAAATGAAACCAACGTCATTAAGTTACAACTTACCGTTACTTCAGCACGACTGGCACTTAGCAACCAAATCAGTCTAAAATATGTTTAAGCTTACCTCCTATACATCCCGCGAGGAAGTCCATCGCAACTCTTGTACAATTTGAGGATCTGCTTAGCTAGCTGGTTAGTTTACAATGTAACTTAGCTAGCTAATTTCCTGTTTTACGTCCTTGGTTTTAGTCGTGGCAGATGGCTTATGGAGCTGCGTGTCTTCCTAAACGGCTAGCTGCGTTTAGAATTCAAATCTGCCTCTGCGTTAAATTAATATTTGTGTTTGTTCTATGCAGTCAGACATCAATAGAGTGGTAAAGGCACTAGTAAATTTGAGTACTATGAATTGATGTGGGAGTCTACAGCCTCCAGGAATCGCCGTGGAAATTTTTGCCCACCACGTCGAACACTGGTTCTTTCTATTTCGGGACATGGGCGTGACGTCACTGGAGGTGTACATGTATCCTTTCATGGAGGAGTCTTTAGACCAATCGCGACATTGCGACAAAGACAACTCCCCCGTTTGCAGTCCGCCCAATGCGCTCATTGGCTCCCCCAACAATTTACGAGCAAGCTTGTTTATTATTGCGTTGTTTCAGCGCAGTCACAGCGAAGTGGTAAGTTAGCAACTGCATTCATTTCTAAATACTGCACAAAATATACCCATGTAATTCTATGGTATCATCGTTTACTGATGTCAACAATACTTGTGGGTTTTGCCAAAAAGAAGAACTGCCACATCTGTTTTACGATTGCTGTGCTGTAATGTCCTTTTGTAAAGATTTAAGTTCTTATCTATCTTGCTCCTTGCAATGTGATATAATGCTTACAATGGATGTAATTATTTTGGTGATAAAGCTAAGGAACATGTAGTGAACTATCATGGCTAAATACTCTATTCATAAACAAAAGTACCTTCAATGTCCCCCCAAACTTCATGTATTTAAAATAGAAATGCACTCAATAAAATAAAAAGCTAACCAGATTAATTCATTTCTAAAGAACTATGACCATACCCGATGTGTATAATATATCTTGTTAATATTTATTTTTGAATGTTTTTCCTTTCCCCTTTATCGTTCATGCTTATTGTTGGATGATATAAGATGTTGTGAGATATGTTGCAGTGATTGATTATTATTCTCAAGGTGTTCCTCTGTATTCGCTTATTGTTGTATGTTATTTCTGCAAATAAAGTTTAAGTTAGCAAATGCTTCGTCTCTTCTGGCCGTTTCAAGTAACTAACGTTATATCTCACAGATCTATTACTAATCAACGTCTAAACAGCAAAAGTAGCATGGAAGCTGACATGTTCGATTCATATTTATCCCATGGCCTATTCGTATTTGGTATTTGTATGCTTCAGTCGCATGCGATTTATGTCTCTACCATTGGCAGTATATAGAGAGGTCTTACACCTGGATTTGCGCTGCTTCAAGCCTTCTCCTCGTCTCCTTGTGACCCCTGCTGCCATGGCAGGGAACTTTCAAATAGTTTAATGTGAAGGAAACAGTTGGAGGTCTGTGTCGAAAGCCAATGTTATAGACTTTATCCAGCCCCAGCGGAAAAAATAATTTTATTGAATGTCCCTTGTAGTGTATGTTTCAGCATAATAGAATATATGTGTCACGAACCTAATACGGGCTGGACCCAAATGCAACGACCAGGAGGCAGAGGGACAGAAAAGTTAATTTATTTATATGGCTTGGGGTAGTCCCAAGCCGTACACAGAGGGTAAACAACAATAATAGCAAGGTCAGGGATCTCTCCGGAACTTGAATCTGCTCCAAGCCAGAGCTGGGCTTGAACAGCCACAGGATGTTCCAAGCCGGAACTGGACTTGGTGCTGGAACCCTGGAGTTCCAACCGGAACTGGGCAGGACAGGAAACTGGAACGGATTACTGGAACTGGATCACGGGAACATGGAGTTGTTCCAAACCGGAACTGGGCTTGGTGCAGGAGACTGGAGTTCCAAACCGGAACTGGACTGGATCGTCAAACGGGAACTGGATCACGGGAACATGGAGTTGTTCCAAACCGGAACTGGACTTGGTACAGGAAACTGGAGCGGTTTAAACTGGAACAGGAATACTGGAACACTGGAATGTTCCAGACCGGAACTGGACTTTGCGGGTCTCACAGGTAAGTTCCAAACCGGAACTGGACAGGAACTGGACTGGAAGCAGAGGAAGGGATAATGGCTGGATACGGCAAGGCAGAGCAGTGCAGCGGAGCTCAGGTTGGCCCGGTTGGGGCAGCAGGGCAACAGTGGAGGCTGCAACTATGACCGTAGCAATGGCGGTAGCCACGGCCGGACAGGAACCACTGCAGTATGGAGAAGCAGAACACCCAGCTGCGGGCGCAACGTCAGGTGGAGGCAGAGGTACCGCAACACGCACAGGGAGTGGTAAACAGCTACAGACTGGCAGGAACAGTAGAAAGGTGGTTAATGAGACAGGCAAAGTTTAGGCAGGGAAAACCGCAAACAGACAGGACTAGTTAGCAACAACAGAAGGCAGAGAGCATTAAAGCACAGAGTCAAAACCAAACTGAAGTCTTTAGGGCACAGGACAGGGATTCTAAGACCAGGATACAAACGGAGAACGTTAACGAACTGGCGCTGAACAGCAGCCAGCCGGAGGGTTAAATAGGGAGGTGAGATTGGAAACAATTAAGAAGGCGTGCGGAATGTAAGCGGGGGTGATTGAACAATTGAAGAGTGCGGAATGCATGCAGCAACGGGAAAAGGAGATAGGTTGAAACCGGAGTGGGGAAAAGGAGTGAAACAAACGGAAGGAACACGCCCAGTCTGTAGCAACGGGGAAAACACGGACAAAGGGAATCAAACATGACACGGAGGGAAAGGGAAAAACACGGACAACGGACAGGAGGGGAACGGAACGTTACAATATGGTTCTTGAGATTAAGACCAGAGACTCATGTCCCCTACAGTGAACAAAAATGAATTGGTTCATAGAAGGTTATGTCTGCCTGAACATCAAGATTACGCAGAGCTAGTAGTATCGTTTTTTGAATTGAATTTTTTCTTGGCACAATTGAGCTATTTTGCTCACAGAGTAAACATGTGTACACACACACACACACACACACACCACACACACACACACACACACACACACACACACTAGCAGCATGTGTCTGCTTAAAATAGATCTAACCAGCAGCACTTTGTGAAGTAAGTCTCCAAAGCAAGATGAGGATACTAACAGAGTTCCAAAGGGGCCAATTAGTTGGTGCCCAAATTGCAGGTGCATCGGTCACAAAAACGGCAAAATTATTTAAGGTGGCAAGGGGAACAGTGTCAAAAATTATGACCAGATATGCCCAACACCAAAAAACAGCATCAGCAAAAAAGAACTGTAGCCAAATCTCTGAAGTCAAATCTCTCCAACACAGACACTTGGTAGGATAGTTTCTAATATCCACAGCTCTAAAAATAACCACAGCATTGAATCAATCTGAACCATATCTGAACCAGTCTCAACAAAAACAGTACTTCGTGAGCTTCACAAAGCTGGTATTTATGGCAGGGCCGCCATTCGGAAACCAATTGTATTCAAGGCTAATGCACAAAAACACATAACATGGTGTAAGGAATACAAAACCTGGACTCCTGAGCAATGGAGAAAAGTGATATGGTCTGATGAGTCATCTTTTACTCTTTTTAATACATCTTGACGGGTTTATGTTTGGAGAAATTTTAATCCAGAATCTCTGTTGCCACCTGTTAAGTTTGGTGGTGGTTCTGTAATGGTATGGGCAGCCATTTCATGGGACTCATTGGGTCCAATAATTGCTCTCCATGGACGTGTAATGGGCAAACGATATGAAACCATTTTACAAGACCAGGTGCACCCTATGGTGCAAACACTGTTCCCTCATGATGTCCCCATATTCCAACATGATAATGCCCCATACACACTGCTAAAAACATTAAAGAATGGTTCCAAGAACACGAGGATGACGTCAAATGCCTTCCATGGCCTGCACAATCACCAGATCTAAACATAATTGAACCTTTATGGGAAGTTCTGGAGCACAGAGTGCAAACTAGATTTCCACCTCCTTCATCCCTCAAAGAACTGGAGACTGTCCTTGAACAATGGGCCAATATCCCACTACACACAGTTCAGAAATTGTATGACAGCATTCCTAGAAGGATTGAAACTGTTCTGAAGGCAAAGGGTGAGCCTATTAGTTACTAGATATTGAGTTTTTGTAGGTGTTTCCGCGTCTTTTGGTCAGCTTTTGGGGTGAATTTGGTGGGATGGCCTGTCCTGCGTAGATTTCCGGTGATGTGGAATTTTCACCATTTGGATATGATGCATTGAACAGTTGAATGATGTACTTCAAACTGCTTTGAAATGGCTTTGTAATCCCTCCTAGTCTCATGAGAATCAATAATGTTTTTTCTCAGGGCTCCGGCTAGCTCTTTTGACCTAGGCATAATATGTTAGCACACACCTTGATGGTCCAAACCAGACCAATTGTCTGTTTTTATGTAAGCATAGAACTTCCAAATTATTATCTAATAATTGAACAATCATTCACACCTGTTTTGTGCATCAGATATAAATTTTAATCAATATATTTGATAGTAAAGGTAGGGGTGTACTTACTTTTTCCTCATGAGGAATTTGCATTTATGTTCATTTCAATTGCTTAAGTGATTCCAAAGTCTACTTTTTAGCATCATTTGTTGAATTAGTTTACCTTAATCAATCAATATGGTTGAAATTAAAATAAATTTGTGTCCAGATATATCAAAAATTCAGTTGTTTATGAAATGTTTTGTATGCTTACAAAAATGAGAAAATGTTATACTTTACTTGTTATACCATTGATCAAAGGAAAAATAAATATTTAATGCAAAATAATTTTTATTTTGAAGAAAATGTGTGTCACAATTATTAGCATCCCTGTGTATTTATTACTTTGTGCCCCCTCCCATTGTCAAGATAACAGCACTGAGTCTGCTCCTGTAATCGTTGATGAGGTTTGAAAACAGATTAACCATTCCTCCATACAGAATCTCTCAGAGTCCTTGCTTGTAGACTCTCGTCTTCAGCTTACCCCACAGGTTTTCAATGGGGTTCAGGTCAGGGGACTGTGATGGCCATTGTAAAACCTAGATTCTGGTGGTCAGTGAACCATTTTTGTGTAGATTTTGAGGTATTCTTTGGATCATTGTCCCTATTGGAAAGGTCGAAGGTGGGCGGCGTTGGGAACGCAGCTTAAAGTACGTCGGAGCGCAGTAGCGCAAAGCACTCTGGTGCGTCATCTCAGAAGCGAGAGAGGAGAAGGAGCAATAAGCCATTGGCATCATTCGGACTGAAAATAACCTAACCTAAGTGGAATGTGTGCGTTCATGACCCTAATGTAAGTTATAGTACTATTTTTGATTAATATAAGCACTATTGCAACCGTAATATTTAAATATATGAAGATTCTGTCTGTACATTCTCTTTGTTAGTTCTCGCTAGCATACCGAGTGCAACATGTAATGGGGCGTGACGTGTGAGGTAGGAGGAGCCAAACGCAGCAAGGGGATCCTTTAAGCCCTTAGGCCACTAAGGTGGGAAAACCCCGCAGATAAGGAAGGAGACAAGACAGGGAACACGTACCAAAGCTACCAACCGGCTCACTGACACACCAATAAGTAGAAGCGCAAACGCCAGGTCCTTTCATTAAGAAAACCAAGCCAAGCGAATAGAACAAAGCACTAGGCTCTCAAACTTCTACAAGCTAAGTGACTAGAGAACGAGCCGTGTCTCGGTAACGAGACGCATAAGAACAGGCGAGTAGCATAATGGCACAAACAAAAACACACAACAATGAAAACTAATGCGAATTACAATTACCAGGAGGTGAAAAGAACGGGATCTAACGTTCCAAGGCTACTCTCAGAGACTAGTAGTCAAACGCAAACATGTCCACAACATCGCCCAATCTTCCCCACAGGAAGACATGCACCGACAGACGAAACAGAACTACAGTTCCGAACAAAATCGTCAAACTCCATATCAGGATAAAAGGCACACAGGGACGAAAGGACAGCTGCACCGGAATTATCGGCTAACTGACTAACACGAGTATAGAGAATAAAAGCCCTGCCTCTTGGTAAAGAGGAATGTAACGAGAAGGCGAAGGAACAAAGATAACGTTCCGTGGCTAGCTTCATAAGCTTGCAGTCACATGCATAAATAAAGGGGTAAACTCCCGATCTCCCAGGAGGGAGAAACATTTTACAGGAGAGCCGACGGAAGCACCGCAGTCCCATAACTTTACTAGCAGAATGACTAGCTTAAATAGAAAACACACACCCTAGCCTCTCAGTAAAGGGAAAACGAGGCGAGGGAACCAATAAATTAAAGTTCAAGGCTATAATGAGGCTCGCAGTCACACGCAAACATGTCACAACATCGCCCAAATCCTCCCCACAGGAAGACATGCACCGACAGACGAAACAGAACTACAGTTCCGAACAAAATCGTCAAACTCCATATAAGGATAAAAGGTACAAGTCATGCACCGACAGACGAAACAGAACTAAAGTTCCTAACAAAATCGTCAAACTCCATACACGGATAAAAGGCACACAGGGGCGAGAGGACAGCTGCACCGGAATCGGTTATCTGACTAACGCAAGCTCAATAGAAAATACTAGCCCTGCCTCTAAGAATAAATAGAGCCCTAAAGTCAGTATGATAAAACATGCTGTCTCTTAATAAACAAACTCCTCTTGCTATCACGAAAGACAGCAGATAGAGAGAGGAGAAAGAGACAGAGAATGGCAAACGATCTAGGCAAAAACGACAAACACAGGACAGACCAGAAAGCGGCAACTGAAATGAGCACACAAAACAGGAATTCAACCTGAAGCTCAAAGCACAAAGGCCAGTACCGCAAAACTCCAATAAAGCAAAACGGAGCAACATGGTCTCATTAAAAACACTAGATCAATCATACGACTAAAACTTTAAAAGGGCAAAAATAAACCGCACACAAAACAGCACAAATAATGCCATACAACACACCCACAGCACAAACAACAAACAATCACAAAGAACAATTAATATCGAAGCCCAGAACAAAAGGAACATGGCTTAAATAGCTCACCGGCAACCATGTGCAGCTGTGCAACGTGATGAGAACTTCTTTGCGAGAAGAAGGAAAGGAGCCAAAACCTCCACCAACGAAGCAGCGCCTACTAGTGGCGACCGAGGAACATGACCGCAAGGGAAAAAGGGTCATAAACCATGACACAATATGCTGCTACGTCGCTTGTATGTTTCATTTAGTCACAAAGTGCCATGTACATCAGTTTATATTGGTTGTTTCTTATGGTGATCATGCATATGTATATGTGGAGGTCCTTTTGTGTCACCACGATGTTTACTGGAATGTTTATTATACAAATGGTAGTTAAGTTATTTAGAATATATTGGGCAGCCATGTGGGCAATATGGCGCATGTTTATTTCTGTACCGTGGTGGTGGTAATTAGCCCGTAAGTGTCGCTAGGCACCAATAAAGATCATAGCCATGCATGATAAGGATTTAATTTGCATTATACTTATGACAATGTGTTGTTTAAATTATAGTGGTCATTAGGCACACTGATTATATTATGTTATTGTGGCAAAGTGAGTGCCACCACCTCGATTCAAGAGGCGAAGGACAACCGTTCTTTTGGAGCTTTACTCCGTTTATTTATAACTGTGCCTTTTCTGTGCGGTTTACACAAACACACATACACACAAGTTCGTCTCCTCCTCAAACTCCCAGCAGTCCTCCTTTTATGCCCTCAGGCTCACTGTCGAACAATCAAAGCAATTGATTAATTACACAAATTAATAAACAATCATCAATAATAATAATAATAATAATACATTCAATTTCTATAGCGCTTTTCTAGGTACTCAATCAATCACCAATTGCATGATTTCCAGCAGCTGTGCCGGCTCCACACGAACCACACGAGTTCACTCTCTCTCTTGCTGGCAGTGCCTAAAAACCACGCCCCCCTACCACATACCCCCACCGCCCGACTTAGGCCGGGGAAGCCATCCGGCCGCTGACCAACCCCCCCCCCCCCCCCCCCCCCCCCCCACCGGGCGAGGGAGAAAGTCGGCCACCACCATCTGCGCTCCCGGCCTATGAATCACCTTGAAATTAAAAGGCTGTAAAGCCAGATACCAACGAGTGATTCGGGCGTTGGTATCCTTCATGCGGTGGGAGCCATTGGAGGGGAGCATGGTCCGAACAGAGGGTGAATGGCGACCCAGTAGGTAATAACGGAGGGCCCGACCGCCCACCGAATGGCCAGACATTCTTTCTCGACCGTGCTGTACTTAGCTTCCCGCTGCGATAGCTTCCTGCTAATATACAGCACTGGTCGGCTCGACCCCCTCCACCTGCTGAGTCAAAACGGCCCCCAGCCCTCTGTCCGATGCGTCCGTCTGCAAATTAAAAGGGAGAGAGAAATTAGGGTGTGAACAAGAGCGGTTTCCCACAAAGAGCTTCCTTTACCCGCTCAAACGCCTGCCTGCACAGCTCCGTCCACTGGACCGGATCTGAGGCACCTTTCCGAGTCAAGTTGGTTAAGGGGACTGGTCAGCTCTGAGTAAGCAGGAATAAACCTCCTGTAGTAGCCGGCCAGTCCCAAAAACCTCCTAATTTTTGTCTTGGGTCGGGGACAGGTCGCAATCGCTGCGGTTTTATCCACGAGAGGCCGCACCTGTCCACTTCCCAAGTGGTACCCCAAATACCGTACCTCCGCTCGGCCAATCGCACACTTCTTTGGGTTAGCCGTGAGCCCCGCCTGTCTCAGGGACTCAAGCACCGCCCCCACATGCTGAGCCCAGCTGCTGCTGTGGATGATGATGTCATCCAGATAGGCTGCAGCGAAAGCAGCATGCGGACGCAGCACCCTGTCCATCAGACGTTGAAACGTGGCAGGGGCCCTGAATAACCCAAACGGAAGTGTCCGGAATTGGTATAACCCACCCAGAGCGGAGAAAGCCGTTTTTTCCTTGGACTCAGGAGACAAGGGAATCTGCCAGTAGCCCTTGGTTAAATCCAGTGTCGAAAAAAAAACGAGCCGTGCCTAGCCGATCCAAGAGCTCGTCGACCCGAGGGATTGGATAGGCATCAAAACGTGACACTTCATTCACCTTACGATAGTCTACACAGAACCGAATAGATCCATATCAGGCTTACCCACTAGCACGATGGGACTATTCCACGCACTGTTAGACTCCTCTATTACCCCCCAATTCCAGCATTGCCTTTATTTCTGCCTGAACCAATTTCTTTTTATGTTCCGGCAGTCTATAGGGCCGTGAACGCGCCGTCACGCCCGGGGTTGTCTCAATGTGGTGGTTTATGAGGTTAGTGCGACCTGGTAGAGGGGAAAAACACATCCGCAAACCGCTTTTGCAACAAGGCAAGATCCGCTCTCTGATTCGGTAAGAGATGGCTATCTGAAAGGGGTGAGGTTTGATTGGTAGAATTTGGTACCTCTGGCCCCAGCTCATCTCTTTCCTGATCGACCGTAACCAGGGAGACCGGTACCACCTCTTTCCATGCTTTTAACAGATTGAGATGATAAATCTGTTTCACCCCCTCTCTATCAGATCGCTCTACCTCATAATCGACTTCCCCCACTCGTCGTGTGACCACAAAGGGTCCTCGCCACTTGGCAAGTAATTTTGTGCTGGAAGTCGGGAGCAATACTAGGACTTTATCTCCCGGTGAAAATTGCCGTAGCTTAGTTCCTTTATTGTAGTGCCTCAGTTGACGTTCCTGAGCCTCGAGCAAATTCTCCCGTGACAATCTACCCAGTGTATGGAGTTTTGCTCGTAGGTCCATAACGTATTGAATTTCGTTTTTATTGGGACTTGGACCCTCCTCCCAGCTTTCTTTAACTAGGTCCAAGACACCCTGTGGTTTCCTACCGAACAACAATTCAAAGGGAGAAAATCCCGTGGAGGCCTGGGGAACCTCTCGCACTGCAAACAATAGAGGAACTAACCACTTATCCCCAATTTCGGCTATCATCGTGTACAAACTTCCGAATCATAGATTTTAAAGTCCTATTAAAACGCTCAACGAGCCCATCCGTTTGCGGATGGTACACGCTGGTTTTAATGGACTGAACTCCCCAATAATTCATAAAGTTTGCATAATGTGCGTGACATAAACGAGGTGCCTTGATCCGTCAGAATCTCTTTCGGGATTCCGACGCGGGAGATTATCTGAAACAATGCCTGCGCAACACTCTTGGCCGAGATATTGCGCAACGGCACTGCTTCGGGATACCGGGTTGCATAATCCACCAGAACTAATACAAATCGGTAACCCTGGGTGCTCCTGTCAAATGGCCAGATGAGGTCCATGCCCACTCTATCAAAAGGGACCTCAATTAACGGTAGAGGGCGCAACGGCGCTTTTGGGATAGCCGGAGAATTCACTAGCTGACAATCTGGACAGGCCGCACACCACCGACGTACGTCCGCCCAAATGCCCGGCCAGTAGAAACGGGCCATTATCCGGTTTAGTGTTTTTTCATATCCTAAATGAACAGACATGGGGTTGTAGTGAGCCGCCTGGAAAATCATTTCCCGGCGGCTTTTAGGTACCAACAACTGGGTTATTTCCTCCCCTATCTGAGTGTCACGACTCACTCTGTACAATCTGTCCCTAATAATTGCAAAATATGGGTGAGATCGTACAGCATCCGGGCGCACTAGCTGACCATCAACAGATATCACTTGGTCAAAAGCGAAGCGTAGGGTATCGTCACGAGACTGAGCGAGTGGGAAATCCTCCACGGGGCGGAACACCGGCACCTGGGGAGTCTCCACCGGAGGCTCTCCCGATGCCGCCCCCCCCCCCGGCAGTGTCGGACAACCCCGCGTCACCATTGTCCACTGCACACACCTCACACTTCCCTAGCGGTCGTGATCGCACCCCCATCAATTTCTCCGCTACCAGTTTAAATCCTGTCCAATCAGTGCCCAAAATCAGAGGGTGCGAGAGGCGGGAGCTAACCGCAGCCTCCAAAATATGTGTTTTATTTTTGATGCGGATTTCCACTGGTACTATAGGATACTTGTGTATATCCCCGTGCACACATTTAATCGATACCCATCGTGCCGGTACCAAAGCCTCGGGTCGAACCAGGCTCTGTTGGATCATGGTCTGCCTAGCCCCTGAATCCAACAGCGCCCGGTGTTCACTCCCTTGCACCCTTACCGGAATGCAGTACGCCCCGTCTGGATCGGGAGCGGAGGTGGGCGGGCCGACAACCCGGACCACCTGCCCCACCTCCATGAGCGGACAATCGCGGCGCAGGTGGCCCGGCTGTCCGCACCGCCAACACCCCGGTCCAGGTGTCTGAGGAGCTCCCTGTGGGCCGGACTGCACCGCCACTGAGCCTGAGTGGGGACAAGGGGAATAAAACCGAGGGAAATTAACAAGAGGGAAGGAGGGGTTTTGGGGACGGGAAACGGGGAGGGGAATAGACCGGGGAAAAACTTTTTTCCGGGGCGCCGGCTCCGGTTTCTGCTGCTGGGTGAGGGGATGTTGTGCTAGGTGGTCCTCCGCTAGGGTGACGGCGTTATCCAGGTTGGTGGGCCGATGGCACTGGACCCAGCTGGCTGTATCCGCCGGGAACCCTGCGATGAATCGTTCCAGGACCACCTGCTCCACTATTCCCGCAGCTGATCTTATTTCCGGAGCCAGCGCCTCGCCATGTCCATCAGCCGCTGGGCGTAGGCGAATGGTCGGTCCTCTTCCGTCAGGGAGGTCTCCCGGAACCGACGTCGGTGGTCTTCCGGGCTGAACCCCGTTCGGTCGAGGACTGCCTTCTTCAGATTTGGGAAGTCCGCCCGAGCGGCTGCCGGCAGGCTATGCGCAGCCTTCTGCGCTTCCCCCGATAGGAGGGGCAGGAGACGTACTGACCACTCCTCTAGTGGCCACCTGCACGCCTCCGCTGCCACCTCAATTGCCTCTAGGAAGGCTTGAGCGTCGTCGTCCGCGGTCATCTTCGGTATATGAAACTTTGGGGACGCGACGCGCCTTCCCCTGGCCTCACCGGAAGCAGCCAGCTGTAGTAGCGCCTGGGTCTGGAGGTTAGCCTGCGCACGCAGGGCTTCCATCTGCTCGGTATGAGCAGCCGACTGTCGCTCCTGCATGGCAGCTATTCCCTCCAGCATTTTCCCCAGCGCTACTATTGACGACGACTGCCCTGGCTGTTCCTGGCTGTGGTCCATCCTGCCTCTTGAATTTTCTGACTTTCCCCGTACGGGCCACCACTGTGGCAAAGTGAGTGCCACACCTCGATTCAAGAGGTGAAGGACAACCGTTCTTTTGGAGCTTTACTCCGTTTATTTATAACTGTGCCTTTTCTGGCGGTTTACACAAACACACATACACACAAGTTCATCTCCTCCTCGAACTCCCAGCAGTCTCCTTTTATGCCCTCAGGCTCACTGTCGAACAATCAAAGCTATTGATTAATTACACAATTAATAAACAATCATCAATCACCAATTGCATGATTTCCGGCAGCTGTGCCGGCTCCACGAACCACACGAGTTCACTCTCTCTCTTGCCGGCAGCGCCTAAAACCACGCCCCCCTACCACAGTTATGTTTATGTATATATATATATTTACCACTGTCTTTTCTGTACCTGTTACAGACCACACACAAGTACCCATGCTCCTTCTTACCTGTACCTACCCCACCCCAACTGCTAGCCTAAAGGCCCTGTTTCTGTGCTGTGCTGTATTAGTTCAAGTAAATTATCAACGGTCCCAAAGTCTCTGTGTGTTCTTATCAACCAAGGCGAATACAAGAGTCCTTAGAACCACATCAAGATACAGTCCAGTCATTTACGTAGCCCTAGTCTACATTTGGTCCTTCGAGCCGGATCGGTATTCACCCTGGACCAAGGATGGCCCGTCGATACCCTGAAGACTACCCTGAAGTCCCCCGCCCACAACGTCAGAGATGTTTACCTTTATACTTAGATGACTTTGAGTATATGGGCCATAAGTACTTGAGAGCCCTGCACACAGCACATGGGCAGGGAGAGGGCTATCAAGACGCAATGGAGGGTGCTGCCATAACGACGCCTCCCAGATCTTCGCAAGCATCTAGCCCCGTGAGTCAGGTGACTGTGGATGAGTGGATCACAAGTTCGCCTCATCACCAATCATGGGAGGCCCTGCAATACCGGCTAGCACTACAGGACCTCCAGAGGGAGAGGCACTAGCTGCGACAGACCCAGCAAGCGCTGTATGCTGAGCACGCCCACCAGCTCAGAGCACACGCTGAGCTGCAAACCACTCTACCACATCACATCACTCCTAGTACCCCACCAGCTGAGTTCACCGTTGCCCTGATGATTCACCGTTGCCCTCACCTAGATCACCTCCGTCCTGTGCCCGCAGTGAGGAGGTCGCTGCAGCAGCAGCACACTAACCCGACAGAGGAGCAAAGGCACGAAGAATTGAGCAGCATGAGACCAGCGGTGGTTCAGCGTGACTGAGGTGAGGAGTCTCAGCTCTCAGCCCAGGGAAGAGATGACATCATCATGTCTTTCCTGGACCACATGATGGGTGAGCTGCGAGAGATGAGAACTCTAGCCACCTCCAATTCTATCAGTATCCGAAGTTACTCACCCCCCAAAAGCCCACCACCTCCCAGGCACCATGATCCTGCCCCAGTTCCCAATGCTGTGGGAAATGACCTATGGCCGACAGATCGGACAGTGCCACCGAAACCTGTAACTCGTCAGCTGACTACATGTAATCCGTCAGTGCGATCTCCAGCACCACCCACGCTGCCGCCTGCCAGTTCACCACGAGCAGCCTGGAATGAGCCATCTAGCCCTGCCAGTCGTCCACTCCCTCCTGGCTATTCATGGGAGCGAGCCGCAGCCACAACCACTCAGCCTCCCGCCAGTCTGCGCCAAGCTGCTCCACATCAACTCCTGTCTCAGAGACAACAAGCTGCTCCTCCTCAGCTCCCGCAACAGAGACCTGTAGCTGAGTACCAGGGCCCAGCACAGGAGAAGATCTATAGAGGGCCGAAACCCACCATACCTAAGTTCATCCACCGTGACCCAGGGGAGTTTGCACGGTTGAAGATCGCCCTGGCTAATCTCCTGCCGACCGACGCAACAGAATTGTTTAAGTATCAGATCCTGGTGGATCACCTGCAGTTAGATGAAGCCTGCCTGGTGGCAGACTCCTACCTTAATTCCCCCATGCCCTATTCCGACACAATGGCTGCACTGGATGAGAAGTTTAGCCAACCCCATCAGTTAGCTCTGAAGAGGATAGCCACCATCCTGAATGCTCCAGACGCGGAGACACGGACACCTTCGAAAGGTTTGCTCTGCAGATCAGAGGACTGGTCGGCATGCTGGAAATACTGAGCCCTGAGGGAGATGCTGAATTAAGATGTGGATCACATGTCGCACGGCTGTTGGGCAAGCTACCCCCAGAGTTAAGGTCAAACTTCCGCCGAAGCATGTTTCAACAGCCAGGCGCAATCTACACGCTCACTGACCTGTCAACATGGCTTCAGTTTGAGTCCTGGTGCCAAGCAGACGATGTGCAGCCAGGCAGCAAGAACCAGAGGGGGGAACAGAAACCGGTGCAGCATAGGGAGACCAGACCCGTCTATCGGCCCACAACCATTCTTCATGGCACAGATGAGAAGGAAGCCCCAAGTCTGCAAACAGCCAAGCAACGTCCATCATCAAGTCCGGAGAAGAAAGGCAAGTCAAAGGCTTACTGTCCTTACTGTAACAATGAGGAGCACTTTCTCAGCCAGTGCCCCACATTCAAGTCATTCAGCAAAGAGCAGGTCACGAACTGGATCCAGGCTAACAAAAGGTGTTGGAGATGTGGAAGACGACACATGACAGCCCAGTGCAAATTGAATAGGCCCTGCAGTATGTGTAACGGAAAACACCTCCAAATACTCCATAATGTGAACAGTAGGATCAAAAAAGAAGACTCCTGCCAGTTCTACGGCAGCAACTCTCTACCTGGATAAGCCGACAGACAGCAGCCGTGTCCTGCTTAAAGTTGTCAATGGTTGACACGTATGCAGTCCTGGGTGATGGGTCGGAGCGGACTATGCTCCTCCCCGCTGCAGCACAGAAGCTCAGACTGGGAGGTAGTCCGGAAAACCTGGCTCTGAGAACGATACAACAAGATGTGCGGACTTTCCACTGAGCCTCTGTATCGTTCAAAGTCTCCCCTCTGTCACAGCCGCAGAAGACCTTCCATATAAGCAGGGCCTTCACTGCCAAGTGCCACGGCTTAGCTGATCAGTCTTACCCCCCTGGCCAGCCTGCAACACAGATACAAGCACCTAGAGGGTTTGCCCTTACAGCCATTTGACAGAGTAAGGCCTTTACTGCTAATTGGCACTGACAACCCTCACCTAATCACACCCATCGAGCGCGTGCGCCTAGGACCGCCGGGGGGGCCAGCGGCCGTCAAGACCAGGTTGGGATGGACATTGCAAGGCCCTGCGAGGGTCGTCGAAAAACATCTCCAACCCACGCAGTGCCTACTGACGACAGCAGGTGGACCCGTTAGTGGAACTGATGAAGAACGTGGAAAAGCTTTGGAAGGTTGACATCATGCCCTACTACAGTGAAAAGGTGGTGACACAGTCGAGGGAAGACCAGGAAGCCATAAAATTCCTCGAAGCCAAGACTGCACGGGTGGAGGTAAATGGAGTGCACCACTATGCAACCCCCCTGCTGCACAGGAAGGACACACCCACCTTTCAAGCCACAAAGGAAGCTGTAATGCCGATCCCAGCAGAAGCCGTCAGCCAGACGAAGGAATCCTGGTACATCCCACACCATCTGGTGAGTCATAATGGGAAGAACCGCATAGTTTTCAATTGTCCCTTCCAGTTCCGGGGCCTTAACCTGAATGAGTCACTGCTGCCCGGTCCTGCATTGAGCCCATCACTCCTGGGGGTATTGCTGCGCTTTCTGGAACATGCCATTGCCATTAGTGGGGACATAAAAGGCATGTTTCACCAGGTCCGTCTCCTACCTGAAGACAAGCCCCTTCTACACTTTGTGTGGTGTGACCTGGTCAGAGACGCCCCCCAGACACGTTCGAGTGGCAGGTACTGCCATTTGGTACAACGTGTAGCCCATGTTGTGCCACCTTCGCCCTGCAGTGGCATGTCATCAATCACAGCCAGCCAGGTGAAGACGTTAGATCCTCATGTTGAACAAAGTTTCTATGTCGACAACTGCCTGCAGAGCCTGCCATCAGCAGGAGAAGCGAAGAGGCTCATGGATAAGATGAGGGAGCTCATGGCATCTGGTGGGTTTGAGATCCGGCAGTGGTCGAGTAATGTGCCAGGCGTAGTAAACCACCTACCCGAAGAAGCCAGATCTGATAACATCGAGCTCTGGCTCTCACAAGACCGGGTGGACATGCAGGAATTTACGCTGGGGCTGAGCTGGCACTGTCCATCCGATACTCTGGGATACAAGCACCGCTCCAAGAGCCATGGTTTGCCAACCATGTGTTATGTATACAGAGTGCTGGCCTGACAGTATGACCCCTTAGGGTTCATCATTCCATTCACAACGCGAGCTAAGGTACTAGTGCAGCGTATCTGGGACAAGCAGTGGGAGTGGGACGACCCACTACTCCCTGAAGATCTGCTGCATGCATGGAATGTATGGGAAGGAGAGCTCTCGGATCTGCATCGTATCAACCTGCCTAGGTGCTATGTTCCCTCTGACATGGACCCAGCTAAGTGTGAGAAAGGAGGTACACATCTTCTGTGATGCATCTGAGAAGGCATATGGCTCAGTTGTCTACCAGTGGTCTGAGGATGATCACGGAAATGTCCACCTGGCATTCCTCATGGCCAGATCAAGAGTGGCCCCAAAAAAGCAACACTCAATGCCACGACTGGAGCTCTGTGCGGCTGTGACTGGAGCTCAGTTAGCCAACCTGCTAAGGAAAGAGCTTACCCTAACAATAGGACAGACAACCATGTGGTCTGACTCCACAACTGTACTCACTTAGCTGCAGTTGGAATCGTGCCGATTTAAGGTCCAGGGTTGCTGAAATTCAGGACCTCACAGACCTCCAGCCACCTTTCCTCCTACTCTCCTCAGAAGAATGGCCGGTAAGACCCACAGTTGAAGTACTAGAGGATATGACTGAGAACAAGCGGTCTGTCTTCTGTGGTGTTACCACAACCAGCATCAGTCCACCGATCCTAGATGCATGGCAGTACAGCACCTGGAGAGAGCTGGTCGAGGTGACAACCCAGTCACTCCACGGGGCAGCCACCGCAAGCAGCAGTGCCATGGCAGGAGAATACCAAGAGTCGGAGCATCATATCATGAGGCAAGCCCAGCTGGACAGTTTTCCAGCGGAGTATAAACTCCTAGAAGTCGGTAAACCTGTACCCTCCAGCAGCCGCTTGAACAGCCTGTCCCCAGAGTTTGACAAAACCTGTAAACTGATCTGAGTCGGAGGTAGGCTGCGCT